>CM059192.1:29958032-30446970 GCA_030323885.1 Branchipolynoe longqiensis
CTCTATGCTATCTGCCATAAACTTAGTCCATGCTTCTAATTTATCACAATCATCACTCAAAATTCCCAAATCTACTTGGTTCTGTAACCACAATCCAAATTGTTCACGTAAAGCATCCTCCTTTAATCGTGTTCTAGGCATTGTGAATGTTTGTAGTGTTGTAGTGTAGTACAGTGTATTTAATACTATGATGTTGTAGTGTATAGTATCAGTACAAGTGTATTTAATTAACAATATATTTTAATACAATATGTTAACCTACCAGAAGTCAAGTATTTTTTTCACGCTATTGAAATCCTCCTTGTAGCGGGTCAATGGGAAATTTAGTGTGTTGCGTAAAGCGCGGTAGAAATAAAGTCAAAGAATTATATCCAACCGATAGAATTTACCTGTAATGTAGTAGAAAAGTGAAAAGTCTCTCCGTATGTATTAATACGCTCCCATTTACTCCAAGGTTAAAGAAAATTACCGAAAGTAGTCCGAAAATGAAAACAATTCTAGCGGCGACACGAGGCTTCAGACAGGCGATAAAACTATAATATTACAGTAATATCAACGTCAAAGACTAATGTAACCCTTAAGAAAAGACACTTTCGTCGGAAATTCGTCGACAAAGTAATTTAATTTAATTTATTCCTTGCAAAAAGTAAAAAGAATAGAGAATCAAATAGAAGAAAACAACCTATCCACTCCAACTACCCACCAGTCGCAGTCTATGTCTCAGTCCTTAAATTTCTCTACCTCAAGAAATTTAGAATTTAAAATAGCATATCAAATTAAATGAAATAAAAACACTACGTATGTAATATAGTTTCTAAAAAATAATTGTAGTACTAGCCCTAACGTCAAAAATGAAACAACACGTGCGTTGAAGTCACACCACGTGCGTTCAAGTCACACCACGTGCGTTCAAATAACCAGCAGTCAACTAACAATTAAATAAAGAAATATAAATGTGTAGTATTATACAACAAATAAAAAGAAAATGCTACCGAAACACACCGAAACTATTCAATAAGTCAATGTAGTCAGTACTAACCAAATCTCGGTAGTTTCTCAAGTCGTGGTCGCCATTTTGTAAACGTGCCGGCTGGTGGTGTGGGTGGTGTAAATAGGTCAAATGAAAGCACTACAGGTAATGAAGGAAAACAGGGTAAGAGTGAAAAGTAAGAGAATGAGACTCTTCAATTTATTGGCTTATATAGGTTTTTCAGAATTCAAGATGGCCGTGGTCACATGATTCCATTCATCAATCACAGTACAATGCAGTGGTCACATGACTTAATCCTCCAATTAGAATACAATGCAGTGGTCAATGATCATAACAATACCATGTGGGGGGGGGGAGGGGGCATGTGAGGTGACTCTTCCAAAGACTGTTCTTAGCCAAGCTCGGAAGTGACACTCCCTCCAAAGACTATTCAATTATACAAATTCTATACTCAATGAATAATAGTTTACCAATTTCACACATCCTTCATATGCCTTTGGGTTTTTATATTTTAACATTTATCATTATATAGACAGTTTGTAATTTATTATAGTAATTTCACCTCGGTTTACCTGTATTAAATCGGACAATTTTACAATAGGCTTCTGCAGTAACGGGTTCTATTAAATTGACTCACTATTCCCTTCTATGTGACAACAAATCCTTAATGAGTGCATCAGTATCTAAGTTAGAAATCTACAATCAAATCTAGATAATTATTTTGGTTTTGAAAATTTGATGCTTGATCGGATTATGCAGCTTTAAGTTGTGACTATTGCAGTCATTCAGCCCGAATGGTCATCCTTAACTGTACCAATGATGTGTCAAATGACACGAAAGTTTTACTCACGAAAGATAGCTCAAATTACAGGAGGTGAGATGTTCCCAGGAAATCAATAATTTATTCATGCTTTACATTGGTATGGTATGCAGGTATAGCAATACCTCAGGGAGTTTGACGCCCCTGCCTTGCAGAGTTATAAACCACTGCCTTGTGGTACAGGTTCTTGACAGAACCGAAGGCTAACGGAGCAAACCCTAAACAGAAAACCATGTCACTGTGGCAGCATTAAGGGCGGTTGATGTATGGAACTCCAACATCTCCCAACCAGCCACTGCAGGGACAAATAGTTTTGCGCCTGTCTTGACATGTTCTTGCTGGTGTGAAACCTCTATTTGCTCATTGAGAGAGTGTCGCTGGTAACTTGCAAAAGCCAGCAGCACTTCAACACTTTTGCAGGCAGCTTTCATGAAATGTGATGCAACTCTCACAGCAGAGAGCTAAATGGAGAGTGGCAGTCAAGTAATGAAAGCAGTCTTTGTCGCATCGCGACCGACAGCATGATGATGATGATGACATTGGTAAAAAAGGTATTGCATGCTATTTACATTAAAATGGTTTTGATGTGAGGCCATGAAATCTTCATACTTAAGCGGAATGTGTCTGAGTGTTACTGTTAGTGGGCACTGACACCCAATGCACTCAAGGTGCGGTTCTCGCTTGAGTAAAAATACATGAGTCAGCCAAGAGTAGCCAATGCGGAATTGAGTGATAACTATTTAATCCCTCCAACATCCAGCATGATGGTGTGGATTTTCTTCAACGCATGGACTGATGATATGCAACTTATTGTGTGGATACTCGTCCCATTTATGTAAAAGGGAAGTTTGTTTGATTTAACAATGCCTCTCATGCACATTGATTTTTATCATCGCCTACTGGACATCAAACATATGGTCATTCTGACATATTTATTCGGAGGAAACCCGCTGCCACCACATAGGCTACCCTTTCCGATAATCAGTAAGGGGTATTTTATATGCACTTTCCCACAGACAGGACAGCACATACCACAGCCTTTGATGAACCAGTTGTGGACCCTGGTTGGAACGGAAAATAGCCCAAACTGCAAATGTGTCCACTGAGCAGGATCGATAGGATGACCCACACCTTCACAGGTGGACACTCCACCGCCTGAGCTACGTCCTGCTCCCCATTTATGTCGACACCTTGATTTTATATACTTGAGGACAAGTGGTCTCAGATCAAAGTGAGGGATCTAATATGGTGCCTCAACATCACTCAGAGCCATTCACACAGCTTGGAGAGCTTGTTCATTTCCTTGGCTATTGGCAATGATTTTATTTTCAGAATCACCCTTTTCACAATGAAACTGGCAAGCTCTTGGGCAGCAGAGCAGCTCACTGGGTATATTGTCACGGGGATTTCCATCACCAACCTATCCTCTGACAGCATGGACAAGAACTAATTGTCTGGTAGCAGTTCACTGTATAAGCTCTATGGAAAAGGAGTTCGAATCCCGGTCGAGTCAAACCAATGACTTACAAAATTGATACTTGTTGCAACCTAGATAAAAGACCAGTTACTCCAGACCAGTCTATGTGGTGGGAGGTTAAAAATCGCTTGGGTCGAAAAGTCGTAGGCTGGGCTTTCTATCGACAATCTAATTGAAGCAACATTTATTCTTTGTATATGTCTTCATGTTTACCCGCTACTTTTGAGTTGGAAATATAAATCTTTAACAATAAAAGTGAAATCCTATCATTTCACCAAATCTGTGCCAATATATGTAGGAATTTGATCATGGAACCACAGTTTCTACTTCATGTTCCATACTAAAGCTGTTTTCGCCCGTATTTAGACTACATTGTCGTTCACCCGTGTACTACAAGTACCGGGTGAATCTTTTATCTAGTTGCAACCTAGCCCTGGTTAGCACAGTATCAGGCTAATATGGAATCGGGTTATGGTGCCAGCAGTCTGATCTCCAAGCGGGGAAGCACTATAAAGTCGTCATGAGTACACTCTATCACAAGTCGGTACCCATTCTGATATGACCTTAGATGTTGCCATGGTGTAAAACTCCAACAAGCAAACAACATGACAGCAGTAGAAAGAACTAATGCATTTGGGTAGCAACTCGCTGTGCATGCTCCGTGGAAGATGTATATTATGTCACAGCGCCCTCTGTCGGATTAGTTACTAATGGCCCTGTCACACTATAACGTAATGCGCCAGTGTAGGGACAACATGAAAATAAATTTAACACGTCAAAAATCTCGGCGTAATAGGCAAATTCGGGACGTCAATGCCGCGTAGTTGACGTGAGCGTAACGTCGGTATAGCATCGTGCCAACACGAGAGGTCAAAGGAATTATTTTGTATGTAAACGTTGAGCTACGTCGAAAGTTTTCAACATGTCCAAAACCTCGACGTAACTCTACGTAACCTGACTTTACTCGACGTAAATCGAGGTCAGTCTAACGTAAGCATGACGTAACTCAACGTACCTCGACGTAATGATGAAACGTCACCTACGTCGACTTACGTTACGTCCTTACGTCATAGTGTGACAGGGGTATAAGGTACCTCATTGAGTATGAACTGTTAATGAATTGATCGCTCGTGCAGTCAACTTGTCTGTGCTAATAAATTAATCACGTGATTAATGCAACTAGAACATCGGATACAAATTCTGATCTAACTCATTAGGTATATTTCCCATCGATGGAATTTATCACCCACAAATCAATTTCTTGATCCCACCTCCTGGTTAAGCCCCAGTCACACCTACCCGGACGAGCCCCGGATTTTGAGCCGGACCACCCCCGGACCAGTCGCCCGGACTGTCCCGCACAGCCCCGGATAAAATCACTATTTTCGTTGTTTTTTGCTTCGAGGTCACACGTATCCAGGGGTGGTCCGGGGGTGGTCCGGGTAGTCCAGGGGTGAACCGGGGCGTGTCCGGGCTGTCCAGGAGTGGTCCAGGGCTGTTTCACTACTACTACTACTACTACCATGCCGGATCGAGCCCGGATGCCCCGGACCGCCCCGGATGTTTTAAACATTTTAAAACATCCAGGGCGGACCCCGGACAAGCCACGGATCACGCCGGATCACGCCGGATTACCACAGATGAGCCACGGATGAGCCACGGATCACCCCAGATCGGCACGGACCACCCCGGATGATGGTCCAGGGCTCGTCCGGCCTCTGATCCGGGTAGGTGTGACTGCAGCTTTAGAATTATGTCTGTAATATAACAGGCTGGCACTAACCACAAAATGATCTCAGCCTTTTTGTTGGTTGGTTGGTTGTAGGAGATTTACGTCCTGTCAATATCTAAGGTCATATGAGGACGGGTACCGACTTCTGACGGTGCACACTCATTGTGACTTTATAATGCTGCCCCACTTGGAAATCAAGCTGCCAGCACCATGACGGATTTCCCACTCAGTCACATTATCCTGACATTGAGCAAACCACTATTTGCCCTATCCTATTAATGCTGAGTGCCAGGCCAGGGAGCGACAAGTATCAATTTGGTAAGTCATTGGTTTGACTCAACCGGGAATTGAACTCCCGTTCTCCCGCACGGGATGGCTGCGTTCTACCGATTCGACCACCGCGCCTGGTCACCCTTTATTGGTGTTAAATTACTACATAGCCCGATGGCTTAGAGTTTCTGTCAATTTTTTTTAGATAAATATATTAGATTGCGTGTTATAATCTACATTACATCAGTTTGAAGTAACTTTTATTTTAAATGGCTAAGTTTGAAGATGTATGAAGTGCAAATATGCTTACTTAATTTCGGCATGCATGTCCACATTCTGACACAATAGGCTTCAGCGGTACCAGGTTCGGATTAACTTAGTCATCTGTGGGGACAAATACCAGGATAATACAGTGCGTGTCAGTGTTTTAAGGTATGTATTGTATTAGTATTTTGTTACGGTAGTGCACACACATCTGAAACGGAAACAATTAAATGCATTTGTGTAGCTTGTCTATTTTAGAGGGTACTTATCGGTTTGTGTGATCATCAGCATTGCATATGTTGGCGATGATGCATTCCGACACTTTAGCTGCTACTTTGTAGGCGAATGCTTGCGTGTAGTGTACTCCGTCGCATAGGCCATATGCGTAGCGTGCCGTGCACTTCCCCTTCCTTATGCCCGGTACACACCTCCCGTATACGACCTAAAACTGTCCGTTTCACGATTAAGTTTTAGTTTTAGTCGTTAGTTGTGCGCCCCCGTAGCACACCAGAGCATTGTGATTCGCGACTTAAAACTCAGTTTTAGTGCTTAAAACGCGAATCGCAAGACATTCGAAAAATGAATTGGTCAGTTTTACGTCGTGAAACGGGACAGGTCGGGTTGTGAAACGCAGTCAGTTTTAGCGCGTGAATCGTATACGGGAGGTGTGTGCCGGGCATTAGTTTTTTAACATTAATTTAACTTAGTATTGCGTTTTTTAACATTAATTTAACTTAATATTGCTGCCCAAGCAACAACAAATGTTTAGTAAGTGCACAGGCATCTAATTTGGATATGTAGAATCAAATCTCGTTTAGTGTTTTTCAGGGGCCTAGCTTCCATATACAGTAAAGCCTCTCTAAATCGACGGACCGTGAGACTGACTTTAAATGGTCCATTTAGGGAGGTGGTCGGTTTAGGGAGTTTTTAATTTCATTCCAATGGTATTGTGTGGGCGATCGTTTGGGACCCAAATAAAGCGATCGATATAGGAGAGTGGTCGATCTGTGGAGGTGGTTGGAAAGAGAGGTTTTACTGTTTACATGTACGCAGCTGCCTAGCTGTATACACCTGAGCTACGTACACCTAAGTTTACCAAAAAATTAGTGATTAAATATATTATCCCTCATAGCGTTTTATTCCAATAGCATTGTTTTACATTATCGAAAAAGTCTGCATACTACCTAAAAATCACAAGCTAGCTCCAGTTTTGGTTTCTAAAATGTGCTCCTTTATTTGACTATGCAGCCCTAAATACATTATCGTATTTGCTAGCTAGCATAAGTAGCATTCGCAACAACAACAAAAAGAAGAAGAGAGAAATTGTATAAATCAAGTGTGCCCATGCAACGAGTATCAGAAGAAGGAAAAGCAACAGTTACTGTACAACATTGAAAGTGTCCCTGTTTAATAAATGAATACATTACTGCAATTCCTTTTAGACACTTGGTCAGACTAGTCCGTACCGATTACCTTTAAGCAATTGGGTGCACCCTCATTATATTAGCAATTCAGTATTCTAAAATTGGAAAAAGTTCTTTATTATATGCATGCAAGTAACGAATACTTGTAATTCTGCAAGGAGTGCATGTCGAAAGACACAATTCTGTTGGGATTGTCGAGCTTTCTGCCCTTTCTTGCAATGTTGGCGATGATGCGATGATGCAATGCCTGGTGTATTGAATGCATGTCTTCTTTCTCTCCCCTCAGGGCGTGGGTCACGTGAGTTGAATTTCCGCGTCTGCCTAATGCTTTGTGCGTGCAAATCCCTCTCACGCACCTGACATGCTTTCATTCTACAGCACTAGCTTTAACCAGTGCTGTGGATGGGCTAAAGCCACACTCCGTGATAAATCCCTGGATCAATATTGCGTTGAACTGTCATTATATATATATATTCAAGGTCTCTGATTATATTCAGAGAGCGTGTATATATCTACGTTCTCTGCTATGTTCCGGACTCGTGCATGGTCCCATTTCAATATAGTGCTGCCATCTGGTGGAATCCATCTGTACCATTATGCAGTAAACCATATTGGTGGCGCTATCTAATGGCGGAGTTAACAACGCTCACAATTAAGTGACTCAAAATGGAAGCCACTCTGGTCAAAATGACCAAAGTTAGTCAAAAGTATCAAAATGAATATGAAATGTGTAGAGTAGGCACACAAAATTGTTTTGTTGTTTGTCGTTGTTTTACGTCCTAGCAACATCTAAGGTCATATCAGGACGGGGGCACACAAAAAGATATTATTAACAACCCATACATGGCGAAGCATCAGTGGAGTATAATGATGCGCGTTTGTAGCACCAATTAACAGAGGAGTAGTGATCAGAACGACCCTAAAATTTAACCACTGTTTGGTATTATATATAGATTCTACTGCTCTACTTAAAGTTGCACAGTCTAATTAAAGCATCACGTTTTCAAAAAGCAAAACAGTTATCTAGATTTGAACCTACTATATATATCCAACTTAGATAGCAGTGCACCACTTATTAAGCATTGATTGCTGCATAGAAAGGCATACCAAGTCAATTTAATAGAACATGTTACTGCTGAAACCTACAGGGTCAGAGTTTTTACAAAGATACACCAAATTCATTTTCCAAAAGTGCACTTCAAATAACTCAGAGTTACTCACTTAAAAGCGAAGATACTTCAAACTAAAGTAAGGTATATTATAAAGATCAACTTTATGTATAAAGAAATGCCAGAATAGACTACATCACGTGCCAGCGGCGCTGTGCATTGTGGGATGCATCAGAGCAAAACAAAGTGGCGAGAAGCACAATACACTGGGTGCAGCTATGAAATGTGCTAGTTTCAGCTCATCTCAGCTCTTGTTTGAAACATAGAATACCAACTAAAAAAAAAGATATATAATAAATTAGGATATTAATCTTTTATCCAGCATTGCATTTACATCAATATAACAAGCGCAGCTTATGCCATGTGCATTTAGATTTAGACAAATCTAGGCACTCTGACTAATGTTAGAGCCATAGCCAGAGTCAGTTTTATTTATTTTATTCATGTTTTTGTTTATATTCTATGGTTAATGACATATGTAGAAATAGAAAATGAGTAGGGTTAATCAGATATTTGTTATATATTTCTTTGAAACAAGTTTTTGTTGACACATTTGACATTTTAATATTTAGAACAAGAATTACTTCTGGCTAATCAATGGTGATGTAAACATCAGCCAGTAAAGCGACTGAAATTGTATGTTTCTTAGCTCAAAATGCTTAATTATGGAGAGTTCTGTCATAAACATATTCATTATATTATTATATTCCATCCTTCCCTCCATGTTTATGACAAATTGTTATGTATTTCTATTTATTTTGAATAAAATGCCAGTTTTCCCCTATACATATCGGCAAACTCAATGGGCGTACGCCTTTGCTTTGCTCCCAACGCCGTTTTCAGCGCATGCGCAGTCGGAACCATGATGTAGTCTATACATTTGCATTGCACTGCTTAGTGTTAAGTAATCAAACGTACTTACCGTTTGTTGGTTGAATTAGGCAGCAATGCAGATTAGTTTAATTGGGGCACAGTCAAGTGAATTAAGTTAAAAAGTAGGTGAGTCAGTGAGCCGGTGAGAGAATCGGTGAGAGTCGGTGAGTCAGATAGACAGAGTCAGAGAGTCAGAGAGTCCGGGAGTCACGGAGTTTGAGAGTCACGGAGTTAAACCGTCAGTGAGTCAGTTATTCAGGTAGACAGAGTCAAAGAGATAGAGAGTCAGTGAATCAGTGAATCAGAGAGTCAGTGAGTTGGTGAGTCAATGAGTCAGAAGGTCAGTAAGTCGGTGAGTTGGTGAGTCAGAGTCAGGGAGCCTGTGAGTCAGAAGGTCGGTGAGTCAGTGAGTCTGTGAGTCAGTCAGTGAGTCAATAAGTCAGAGAGTCAGTGAAGCAGAGATGCTGACTTTTACATCATACAGTAAACCCTCTAACCGACCACCTCCACAGATCGACCACTCCCCTATATCAATCGCTTTATTTGGGCCCCAAACGATCACCCATACCATACCATTGTAACGATTTTGTTTAATCCCTTAACGGACCATCTCCCTAAATGGACCATTTAATGTCGGTCTCATGGTCAGTCGGTTTAGAGAGGTTTTACTGTATAGTACAAAGGGCTACATTCACGTCGTTATGATTTGGTGACTCATGTCATATCTGACAGACCATCCCTCTGGTGCCGCCACCTGCCGGCTCAGGTTACACTGGTTTTTTGTTTTGTTTGTTGTTTTACGTCCTAGTAACATATAACGTCATATCAGGACAGGTACCGACTTGTGATAGTGCGCACTCATGGCGACTTTAAAGTGCTGCCTGGTGAGACCAGGCCACCAGCACCATGACCTGATATCCCACTCAGTCACATTATCCAGACATTGAGCGAACCAGTCCTTGCCCCATCCTAATAATGCCAAGCGCCTGGCTAGGAAGCGAGAAGTATCAATTTTTAAGTCATTGGTTTGACTCGACCAGGGCTCGAACCCATAAACTAATTGATTCGGATCCCCGATCTCCTAAAACAGAAGACGGACGCTCAACTCATTCAGCCATCCCGTCTGGTCCTCCATTCTTTAATGTCAAGCTGTGTACAAGTATGGTGGCGCCACCTAATGGTAAATGCCTGCTACAGACGCAATATTGTGACATGCTATTGCAGATTTATATCTCTATCTAGAAGGCAACGAATTTTTGTTTACAGTACCCGACGTAAAATTAGTGAGATTGGCACATCAATAATTTGGACTTTAAAGGGATAAAATGAATGGCACAAATCTGTTGCACTGATGGTTTGATCAGATAGTGAGATATCCCGAATAGACAATAGTTGGATTAATTAGTGTGAGGTGTATGCATGTAACCGTGTGTGCATCCATATGAGTATATGTGTATGTTTCAGCTTCTTCCTTTTCTCCAACAACGTAGCCACTTCCTTCTCCAACTGCATCTCCTCAATCTCCTTTTCCGCCAACCTTTTCTTCTCAGTTAAGGATAAGATGGAAATGTCCAAGCTTGAGTCAGAGGTATCGGACTCCACCGTTTTTTTCTCCTGATTCGCTTTGGCGCCAGTCCAACTCCTGGTTGTAGCATATGATAGATGTAGACAACTCGAGTGCTGGTGTACAAACCTTGGTCATGCGCCAACTCCCCCATGTGACCCGCACCTGATCGCCCGCTGGGTCGGTCCACAGAGTTTGCATATCTTACATCTTCCCCCCAAAACAGAACCAGATGTATACACATGTTCTTTCACTGATATAGGCCATGACTGTTCTGGCTCCGGGATTCTTATGCTCTAACAATTTGTATATGTCGTACTTCTGAAATAAAGTTCAATCACATTATCGTTTGTCTGCACTTTGTCCATTGCAATCAATGCTAACATCTTAAAGCCTAACAACCCATCACCTTTACTCTTTTTTTCTCTTTTTTTCCCCTTTTTTTAAAATGTAACCGTATGAAGTACAGTCTCTATAGTCTCTTCCGTATTATGGCTCGATGAATAAAGTTCATTTCGTTGAGAGGGATCAACCCCTGTGTATTATCATACACCGCAACCGACGAGCATCAAATATTGCTCTGATCAATAGCAATGTAACTAAACAAATACAAATAATACTCTGAAAATAAATGTCAAATGCAATATCACATATCAAACATCATGTTATATGCCGTACACACCCATTTATCCACCTTATCATATACGGGGACAATTGTTCGGACAAGCGCTTATGTCAAGGGTTAATGCCACTTTACCCTGTCATGTGGTCAATACCTGAATCCGCATACCGCCTTAAAGTTGCATAGTCCGATGGTTTTGAGTTTCTGAAATTTTCTGAGATAAATACATCAGGTTGATTGTTATTATGTACCTTATTTTAGCTTGAAACTAACTTTTATTTTAAGTGGCTAACTTTTGAGATATTTGAAGTGGAACCATGCCAAATTAATTTTGGCAAGCTTGTCAAAACTCTGACCCCATAGGCTTCTGCAGTAACAGGTTCTATTCAATTGCCTCGGCATCCACTTCTGTGTGGTGACAAATGTTTAATAAGTGCACCAGTATCTAAGTTAGATATGTAGAATCACATGTAGATAATTGTTTTGATTTTGAAAATTTGATATTTCATCAGACTATGCAGCTTTAATTACTTGTCCAAATTGTGTCATGTATGACGAATGTGTGTGTGTTTTATCATGGGTTTGGGCACTTGTACTTGTGC
The DNA here is from genome assembly GCA_030323885.1 of Branchipolynoe longqiensis. Classification (NCBI taxonomy): domain Eukaryota; kingdom Metazoa; phylum Annelida; class Polychaeta; order Phyllodocida; family Polynoidae; genus Branchipolynoe; species Branchipolynoe longqiensis. Next base: position 29,969,841 of record CM059192.1, read on the forward strand.
AAGTGTTGTACTTGTGCAAGTGTTGTTTCATGGTATGTGTTGAGTGGCCCTAATTGGTGATTTCTTGCCTGACTCAATTATGTGTTGTCTGTTTCTTCTGAATAGTTTGTCCTTGTGGGATTTGATTATGTAATCTCGTTTAGTGCTTTGGTTCCTTGATATAACTGTTCCACTGGCCCATTTGTCTTCATGTGTTTTGCATTTTACTTTGTCCCCCGGATCTAGCTGCTGATGGTCTTTCCCTACTCGCCTATCATAGTAATGTTCCTGTTTCTGTTGACTTTGTAATATTTCTCGCTTTCGCGATGTGATTACGCACGGTTTTACGTGTTTTGGTAGAGTTGGAATTTTCTATCGGAGTGTTTGACTCATTAACAGCTGTGCTGGAGAGGCAATTAGGCCAGATATCACTGCATTTCTGTATGCTAATAACGCAATTGCCAAATCTTTGTTGTCTGCTTTTGCCTTTTTGATTAATTGTTTTACCATTTGCACCATGCGTTCGGCCTGCACGTTGCTTCATGGGTATATCGGGCTGGAGAACACAGGGGTGAATTTTTATTGCCTAGCGAATAAGGCATACTCCCGACTAGCAAATTGTGGCCCATTATCGGAAACCACAATTCGCGGGATACCGTGCCTACCAAAAATGTCTTTCATAGAATCTATCTGTTTGAAACAGGGTGGCGCCCAGGCCGGATTTGGAAGCATCAACCTGAATAGTTATTGGGTTTTTACGTCGAAATACTTTAGGATGGACACTGTCATTAACATGGATTTTAATGTGCTAAATGCATTCGCTTGCTCGCTCTCCCAATGCCATGCCACATTTTTTGTTAATAGTATCCACAATGGCTTCGTGATATCAGATAGGTTAGGCACAAACTTACTGACGTACCTTATCATGCCAAGGAACCTCTGGACAGCAAGTTTATCAGTGAGCGTTGAAAGGTGTACTATAGCCTGTACTCTCCTTGGGTTAGGTTTGATACCGTTTTCTGTTAACAGGTGCCCGACATATGGTACTTCTGATTTACATACGTGTGATTTGGCTGCATTTAACTTCAATCCTAGTTCCCTGGCCCTGCACAATACCGCTTCTAGTCTCTCATTATGTTCTTTGAGTGTTGCTGCGTATATGAGAATATCATCTGCCACGACATCTACTCCCTGGAGACCTTGTAGAATTACATTATATTTTCTCGATGAAGATATCCACGGTAGTCTTGATGGTAAAAGCCAGCCGGGTATATCGATATCTTCCCCACAGAGTGTTAAACATACAAAGTTTCGTCGAGTTCTACCTGCCAATACCAACTCTTAGCATCGAGCACAGTGAAGTATCACGCGTTACATGTTATTGCGACAACTTCCTCAACCGTCTTAATTGGGTATGTGCCATGTAGAATCGCTCGGTTGAGTTTGGTTGGATCTAAACATATTCGTATTCTTGAAGGTTTTTTTTACAAGTGTCACCGAATTCACCCAGGGAGTAGGTTCATGCTGCTGTACGATGACACCCAATTCAATCATGCAATCTAGCTCTTTTTTTTACATCAGACTCTATAGCATGCGGTATTCATCTCAGTGGATCAATAATTGGTGTTATGTTAGGGTCTACATGGATTTATACATTTACTTTAATTAAACTGAAACAAGTAAAAATGTCATTGTATGTATTTACCATTTTCTTAGCGTACTCCTCGGTAGACATTTCTTCATACGGCATGCACACCGCATCCACCCATGTCACCAAATTTAACGCGACACATGCGTCCTTTCCGATGATGGGGCTGCCAGTGCTCGTAACCTGGAATCGCAGCACGTTACCGTTCACGTTGAGTCGCGTCTCTCCATCCGGGCCCAGTCGGTAGCCACTGGAAGTCACCAGATGGCATCTTGTCGATCGCAATTCGGCTCCTGGAATGTTCTTGAACAAACTGGTGGGAATCAAATTGCCCTCTGAGCCAGTACCCAATTTGAAACATATGTTTTGGCCATTGATTGTCATGTCTTTGTGCCATAGATTTGCTCCAGCGTCGTCATTCTCACAGACCGTGCCTACATAGAGTTTGTCGTCCTCTTCTATTTCGTCTTCATTTATCGACCAGTCGCTGGGCAGGTTGTTGTGGTCGATTCCTACTTCATTAACAATTGTGGACGTTCGCCCACCCCTACACACCTTAGCGAAATGTCCAATCTTACTACATTTGGCACAATGCTTTCCACGGGCCGGGCACATACCGTGCGTGTGAACGTATCCATATCTGTCATAGTCACTGCGTTGCACTGGTGGCAATGCTTGCTCGCCTCACCTACCCCATGCAGGTGCCGGTGTTTGGGGGCGTGTCCATGGCCTGCGGTCCCTGTTTACTGTGTCCACCTGTGCTTCAGCTTGACCAACTGCAGAGTTGCGCAACAGTTTGGTGATGTGCACGCTGGTTCTTCACATAGTGAGGCACTCTTGCAATTCCAAATTTGGAGTTTGCAGCAGTTTATCTCGCAAAGTATCATCACGCACACCACACATTAGGCTATCACATAAAAGAGCATCCTCCATCTCCCTATAACCACAGTAGGCGATTCTCTGTCTCAGCTCTCGAATATATGTCTCCATACTTTCTGCCGTCTGTTGATACGTATTGAATTGAAAACGTACCACGGTTATGTTCGCCTTTCCTGTGCAGTATTGACAATCCCACAATCTACCAAAACGGGAGACGGACGCTGAACTCATTAGGCCATCCTGTCTGGTCGCTGGTTGTCTAGTGTAAACACACATTGACGGGTAGTTTCATTGGTTAGATGTTGATGTTCTGATACCAACTCACCCAGGGGGGGGGGGGGAGGCTAATGACTAGCAATAGTAACATCTGTATATATACATATATATATATATATATATATATATATATATATATATACACACACACACAACATACATATACACACACTCTTGGCCGGCCATACAGAATAATAATGGAGGATTTCCATTTCCCCCCTCTGCTGATTATCGGAATATTTTACTATGCGTTTATCATCACCCACTCTCAGCCACACACACATGCACACATACACATACACATAGAAATACGCACACACACACCGTCACAAATCAGCAGTGCATGCTGCCTTTTGGATCGATACTGGCCAGGCCGGACAACGTGCCGGGCACCAGCAGACATCCAGTTCCCGCCCCCGCGACACCTACACTGGACCCCGTGTAACACCCAAACACACGCCCCCAGCGGAGTAGTTGGTGCGTGTGTCACCGCCCGCGCCGCAGACCCACGATTCGGTTGATTGAGCCGGCGTACGCCACGGGCCGCTGTGGCTGAATAGAACACCCCAGCGCCCGTCTGGTGGGAATCGAACACGTCTGATTGCGGTGGCGGTGGCGGTCAGACGACAAACGCATGCGTATCGGCTTATAGGTGTGAGGATGTACACAGGTAGGTGGTTAAGGTGGTGTCAGGTGTGGTGGATGGCTGGGCGGGTAGGAACCCGAGCAGGAGAAGGTACGGAGGACAACTAGGAATAGGACAAAGGCGCAAGGGTGTGACTGGACATGGCGCAAATGGGTGTGTGTTGAAGGTGTGTATTTGGGCACCGTGATTTAGAGACCTGTTGTGACGAAGGGAGGAGGTCTGGAAGGAGGTGGGGGTGTTGGGAGGGGGGGGTCAAAGACCCTATAATACTAAGACGGCTCACTCAGCCTGTACTGTGTAATCAAAATGATCAAACCCACCACTTGGTGTGCTGGCTGTTCTCTTGGTTAAACAGGTGCTATATTATATGTATAAATGTATATATATGAATGTGAAAGATGTGTGATGATGGCGATGATGCTGATGATGATGTGTATTTGTTCATAGCAATTTCATATTGATGTGTATTCATACTTACCTATCTCATGTATAATATAATTGTATGTGTTTACATGTGGAATACCAACCAGCAGTCGGGCTGATCAAACCCACCACAAGGTGGCACTGCAAAATTTACATTACCAAGGGAGAGATAGGGAGTGAGCTGTCTTAGTATTATAGGGTCTTGGGGGAGGGGGGGTCAAGTGATTGTGTGTAACGAGTGCTGTCTTGATATAGCAGTAAGCCTAGATGTTTATCATATATCACGGATTTCACTGAATTTAGATACAGCGACATCAGTCAAGGACATAGCCAGAAATTTAAAAAGTGTGGGAACAAAGTTGTTAGCATGTGCTTACAGGAATTTATTTAATTGTATGTTTTTTTTCTGTGGAATCGATATAAACTGGTCACAGGTCTGCAAAAATAGCTGTTTCTGGTTTCTGGATTCTGGTGAATTCATTTCCCACCTCTATGCTTATGGGTATTGTTTATGTAGATATATACACATGTTAAGCTAAGATTCCATATATGTGGTATGCGGTAAGCGGCATGCGAATGCGAATGTTGTTTGCGCCATAGATACCCATGCCGATCTCCAATAGTCTATGTCTTCTTTTTGTGTTTTGGGGTTGTTAAACAAACAAACAAACAAAAAATACACATCCCATTTTGGGAGTTTTTTGCTCCAAATTTGTGACGAAAAGTCAAAGTTACTATTGTTTTCTATGCCAAATGCAGCAGCATTCGCATCCACACCGATCGGTCCATGGGTCGACCCATTTGCCGCATTCGCATTCGCATTCGAGTCTGGACGTATGGAAGTACTACTATGCCTTTACATGCTTTTCGATTGTTTGCCGCATTCTCATTCGCATTCGCATTCCGCATACCGTGTATATGGAATCTTACTAGCTTTAGTCATTAGTCTCCCCCCACCCCCCCACTGGGTGAGTCGGTATCAGAACATCAACATCTAATCAATGAAACTACCCGTCAATGTGTGTTTACACCAGACAACCAGCGACCAGACAGGATGGCCTAGAGAGTTCAGCGTCCGTCTCCCGTTTTGGTAGATTGTGGGATTCAAACCCATGGGTTCAAACCCTGGTCAAGTCAAACCAATAACATAAAAAGTAATACTTATCGCTTCCTAGGCAGGCGCTCAGCATTATTAGGATAGGGCAAGGACTGGTTGGCTCAGTGTCAGGATAATGTGACTGAGTGGGGTATCAAGCTGGTGGCCTGGTCTCCCAATAGGGCATCATTATAAAGTCGCCATGAATGCACACTGTCACAAGTCAGTACCCGATCTGATATGACCTTAGATCTTGCCAAGACGTAAAACTTTTGCATAGTTGCACTTCAAATATCTCAAAAATTATCCATTTAAAATCAAACTTACTTCAAACTCGATTAAAGTAGATTATAAGTCTATAACAATCAAGCTAATATATTTATCTCGGTAAATGACAGAAACTCAAAACCAGCGGACTATGCAACTTTAAGTAAATTTCCTACAATGGCATCAATGTCCGATAAATGCATTAGTTGTATTCCATCAAATTTGTTATGTTTGGTGTTTGGTAGGGGCTTGGAGATTTGTGATTTTTTAACTTTTAAAATTCAGCTTTATGAACAATCCAGTATTAATGCGATTATTTTCCAGATTAAACTTGTGTTGACGATTGTCACTATAGGCCGCGCAATGATGAACACGGTGGAGTATGCCCCGCTGGGCCACCAGGGGGATTGGCTGAATGGTACGAAGCACCCATCTTCCCCCTGGTGGCTGAGCTTGTGGAGAGTTGTCAACGTTGTCATGGCAACCTTCTTCTTTCTGGCGGCACTAGTCCAGGTAATGGCGTTTCCTTCTCCTAAACATCCGACGGGTTTGGGGTTCTACCACTTCTTTAGATAAATACATTAGGTTTGTTTGTTGGTTGTTGTGTTACGTCCTAGCAACATCTAAGGTCATAATATGACTCATATCAGGAGGGGAATATATTATTAGGTTGGTTGCTATAATCAAACTTACTTTAGCCTGAAACAATTTTCTTTATAAATGGCTAACTTTGGAGGTACTTGAAGTGAGCATATATGTCAACTTAATTGTGATGTGTATCTTGAAAACTTCCATGATACTTTGATAGGCTTCAGAGTTAACAGGGTCTATTACATTGACTGAATTACGCTGTAATAGATGTTTAATGAATGCACGGATATCTAAGTTGAACTATAAAGTCGCCATGAGTATGCACTGTCACAAGTCGGTACCCGTCCTGATTATGACCTTAGATGTTGCCAGGACGAAAAACTCCAACAAACAAACAAACATATTGGTTGCGTAGGATTTAAATGAGTGATCACCAACAACAAATCACGTGACAAATTACCAATGGGAGCACGTATCTTAAATGGTTGCACTTTTAAACAGTTTATGCCATGACTAAACTAAAGCCTGGTACACACCTCCCGTGTATGATTCACGCGCTAAAACTGACTGTCTGATGGGACCCATCACAACCCGACCCGTCCCATTACCCGACTAAGTTTTAGTCGGTTTCAATCTTTAGGTGTGTGACCCCCTAACACACCAGAGCCTTGCGATTCGCGACTTTCTGCCCGATTCATTTTTCGAATCTTATAAAGCCTCATACACACCTCCCGTATAAAACCTAAAACTGAGTTTTATACACGAATCGGAAGCCTCAGGTGTGTTAGGGGGTCACACACCTAAAGACTGAAACCGACTAAAACTCAAACTTAGTCGCGAAATGAGCAGTTTTACTTTTAGGTTTTATACGGGAGGTGTGTACCGGACATAAGATAGAACACAATTTGCAATGCATCCAGCGGTAGTATATGCATATGTTCTCTTTATTTGTCTAGGTGAATGACCCGGACCCTTATTTATGGGTGGTAAGTATGTTTAGTATTGGTAGCATAATATTATGGCAGCAAGTGGTAACCCAATCTGCATAAAGTCTTCAACCTGCTGTCGGAATTGTTCAGATGTGTCTGATATCGGAAGTCTGACGTCAGGTAGATGTAGCAAAATGATCGGAAATTTTAAATCGGAAGTCTGACATCGGTTAGATATTGTAAAAAAAAGAGAATGTAATGTACGTTGAAAGTATGTTATCAATTAGATTTAGTGCCCACCAAACCATCGGAGGTTCAGAAATAATGCGTAATATTTTGCCCTCCATGTGAAGAATTGTTCTTTGCCTGGATCCTTGTTTTGGAAATAAGACACGAAAACCTAGCATTAGAATAATACTTTCAATACCTGATTCATGTTTACATCCAGAAACTCAACAGTTAGTCGTGGCAATGGAGGCATTCGACTGGGCCTCTCTATGCGAATATCAAAATATTTCCTTACAAATTCCTATTCGACTGGGACTGGAAGTGGGTTTCTATACGTATGATTCGGATGTGTGTTGTGGCTCCAGCCGCTCAAGCCATAAATCTTGCGGATAGAAAAGTCCCAGTCGAATGACTCCATTGAAAGCGCACTGTTCGGATTGGTAGTGCAACTAATGCCTCAGTCAAACTATGGTTTGCCACCACTTTGCCACCAAAATCGGGTGACCTCCTTGTGACGAAAGTCAAAATAAAAATAAAAAGCAGGAAACAATGGTCGGCGACTAGTCGCAAGTGCTAAAAATGGTCAGCGACCTCCTTGGGACCATTTTGATCGCAGTGAGGTTTTTGGTGCAGCATCTACAACCTCCTTGCAACCAAAATGGTTGCCAACTGGTCGCCAACCGATCACCGACCACTTTGTGATCGTCCCTTTTTGATGATCGTAAAGTGGTCGCAATTGATCGCAAGCATAATGTGACTGGGGTATGACCTCGTTTTCTAATCAAGATAGCGCAAGTGTTGGATCGGTCAATAGGCCACCTCCACCGGCATTCCTTAGGCTCCATAGGAGTGTCACTCTTCAATTGTTTGTTGGTAAATATGTTTATTCTGCTGAATACATCTTTTGTCAGTGCCGAAGCACTGGTCTTCTAGGCCATTTTTAAATTCAGGATTATTGACACAAAAAAGGTATATACTAAAGAGTAAGGTATACAATAACTGTTGAATACACAATTTGCAGCATATAACGCAATGAAATCTTGTAACCCACAAGTTCCGTAGCAATATGGCAACAGTAGTGTCATATAGGACGAGAACAATATTACTTTATTAGTCAGATCAATGTGAGTATTTACATGATATTTAAAGCTGCATAGTCCGATGAAATATCAAATTTTCAAAACCAAACCAATTGTCTAGATTTGATTTTACTTATCTAACTTAGAAGTTAGATACTGATGCACTTATTAAGCATTTGTTCCTGTGTAGAAGGCAATACTGAGTCAATTTAACAGAACCTGTTACTGCAGAAGTCTACGGTGTCAGAGTTTTGACTACTTTTCCATGTTTGCACTCAAATATCTCAATAGTTTACCATTTAAAATAAAAGAACTTTGAACTAATGTAAAGTAGATACTACTTTACTAGTGATCGATCTAATATATTTATCTCAGAAAAAATACAGAAATTCAAAACCATCAGCCTATGCAGCTTTAATGTGCGGGCTTTCCTGCGTATACGGCGTCTTAACGTCTCCAATAGCTACCTCTATTTAACCACTAAGCTGCTTGCATCTATCATTCTATGATTTCTGATCTCCCGCCCTGTGGGTTTCACAATCACAGCCGGCTTACGCCGTGCCATGCGCACTGGCCGTGGCCGTCACCGTGCGCCCTGATGTGACGTCATTCGCGTGGTGGCGCCACCTAGCGGTGACCCATATATCGCTCTGTCTCGCCGGCAGCCTATATTTAGCCATCGTTGTGACTGAGCTGATTGTCAATGACGTCAAAAGCCCATTAGTACACGAGGAAGGGAGGTACGCGGCATATTGGTTTGTTTGTTTGTTGTTGTTTTACATCCTAGCAACATCTAAGGTCATACCAGGACTGGTACCGACTTGTGACAGTGCGCACTCATGGTGACTTTATAGTGCTGTCCCACTGGGAAACCAGGCAGCCATGACCTGGTATCCCACTCAGTCACATTATCCTGACACTGATCACACCAGTCCTTGCCCTGTCCTAATAATGCCGAGCGCCTGGCTAGGAAGCGACAAGTATCAATTTTTAAGTCATTGGTTTGACTCGACCAGGGTTCGAACCCACGATCTACCAGCAAGGGAGACGGATGCTCTAACTCGTTCGGCCATCCCGTCTGGTCAGGGCATAATGGTGATATGTGTGTTACGTAAGATGATATGTGAACTATATACAGTAAAACCTCTCAAATCGACCTACCATGGGACCATTTAGAGAGGTGGTCAGTTTGCTAGATGGTTTTTGCATAATGATCCTTCCCTCAAATAATTTTGCTTAGAATATGCAACATTTGGATTAATCCAATACCTTAATTATGATTAACTTGGTATTCGAAAAGAAAATTGTCAAGAATCTTTGTTTCTTAAATCCTATCATGGTAACATAAATACTGTTAAACGAATGCTAAGATGTTACCACAGTTTGTCAGAATGAATATGGTATGGTACCTCTTTAAAGTTGCATAGTCCGATACTTTTGAGTTTTTGCTATTTTCTGAGGTAAATATATTATACTAATCGTTATAATCTACTTTACTTTAGTTTGAAGTAACTTTAATTTTAAATGGCTAACTTTGGAGATATTTGCCATCAAAACATGCCAAAATAATGTTGGCAAGCACGCCAAAACTCTGACACCATAGACTTCAGTAGTAACAGTTTCTATTGATTGACTTATTATGCCCTTCTATGCAGCAACAAATGCTTAATAAGTGAACCAGTGTCTAAGTTGAATATGTAGAATCAAATCTAGATAAGTGTTTTGGTTTTGAAAATTTGATGTTTTCATCGGACTATGCAACATTAAGCTTTTTACCCATATTTTCTCCTACAGAGAGTTGGGAGGGCTACTCATCAATATCATATGGCTTGGAGTATGCAGATTCACAACCCTTGGCACGTAAGTCCTATAACCTATAAAATTTAACATTCAATCAAATCAAGTTACATTGACAGATTTTTAATATGCTTAGTTTCACTTTACCTTCTAATTAGATTTATTTTCTTCCTTTTTTACACAGAATAAGATTATATTCATAACCACGCAAAGTAGGTTGGGATTGATCCCATGACTTCCCGCGTGAGAAGGGGGTGCTGTATTCAGTCTCTCATTCTGTTCAGTCCCCTAGACTGGGGAGAGAATTGGAGTGTGTGTGTGTGTAATTAAGCCAAGTTCTGCTACTGCAATTATCAGAGTTCTACTGTCATTAAGGTTCATACTTCAGCATATGTGAATGCTCCAGAAGGTGACATATATACGCTTTATATGAATATAAACTAGGACACTAACCCTCACAGTTGAAGGAGTTGTGAGCGCTAGAACCAAGAACATCCGCATTTGTTTCCCAGCATCATATATTTGCCGGCACAGACTGAGAAAGTACAAAGGTAGTTCTTCGACTATCACAGCACCACCAGTGGTTGGTTAAAAAAGTAAAGTTTGTTTTATTTAATGACGCCTCTAGAGCACATTTGATTCTTGTGTCATTGGCTATTGGATGTCAAACATATGGTCATTATGACATATTTCTTTGGGAGGTAAACCCGCTGCCATCACATAGGCTACTCTTTTCGATAAGCAGTGAAGGTTCTTTTATATGCACTTTCCCACAGACCGGAGCGGTGATTGGTCAGACCCGCGTCTCCGCGGTCACTTACATTCGGAGTTTATGTATACAAGTATTTAAGTCTTGATATTGATATAAACTTGCACATTTCAGCCCTCAGCCGGGGAAGGACTCCGTGAGCTCGCTGCTGCTGGTTGCTGGTGTTCTTGCGCTGATGCCGCTTGCCTTCTGGGGCCTCTGCTTTGTCGAACAACTGACCCACAAACTGGCACATTGTCACGACATGTTCAACGGGGGTCTCTTCAGCAGGCAGGCTGTCGTCACCAATTCAAATATATAACGGAAACATTAGAGCACAAACATGTGCTAATCAATGGGAACCTGCTTAGAAGTTAGAGATGCATGATTTGATTATATTTATTTGCTTGTTATTGTTTTACGTCCTAGCAACATCTAAGGTCATATCAGGACGGGTACCGACTTGTGACAGTGCGCACTCATGGCGACTTTTATAGTGCTGCCCCAATGGGAGACCAGGCCGCCAGCACCATGACCTGATATCCCACTCAGTCACATTATCCTGACACTGAGCCAACCAGTCCTTGCCCTATCCTAATAATGCCGAGTGCCAGGATAGTAAGTGACAAGTATAAATTTTTAAGTCATTGGTTTGACTAGACCAGGGTTCGCATCCTACGATCTACCAACACGGGAGACGGACATTCAACTCATTCTGCCATCCCGTCCAGTCTAAATAAAGTAGAGCCAGCTGTAATTGGCAGGGCCAACAAGTCCTTGCCCTATCCTAATAATGCTGAGTGCCTGGCTAGGAAGCGACAAGTATAAATTTTTAAGTCATTGGTTTGACTTGACCAATGGTCTACCAACATGATCCCATGGTCTACCAACACGGGAGACGGACGCTCTAACTCATTCGGCCATCCCGTCTGGTGATCTGATGATAACAATATTTTCAAAACCAAAACATTTATCTAGATTTGGTCCTATGTGTCTAAATTAGATATCAGTGTGCCTATTAAGTTGGTTTGGTTGATTGTTGGAGTTTTACGCACTGGCAACATCTAAGGTCATATCAGGATGGGTACCGACTTTTGACAGTGCTCACTCATGGTGACTTTATAGTGCTGCCCCACTGGGAGACCAGGCCACCAGCACCATGACCTGATATCCCACTCAGTCACATTATCCTGACACTGAGCCAACCAGTCCCCGCCCTATCCTAATAATGCCGAGCGCCAAGCTAGTAATCGACAAGTATCAATTTTTAAGTAATTGGTTTGACTAGACCAGGGTTTGCATCCCACGATCTACCAACACGGGAGACGGACATTCAACTCATTCGGCCATCCCGTCCAGTCTAATTAAAGTAGAGCCAGCTATAATTGGCAGGTAACCATACAAATTACTCCCAACTAAAACCCCAGTCACACGAGAGCCAGCGTCCGCCTCCGACCGCCTTACGCCCAAAAGGACGCCAACCTCCCAGAGTCCCATTCGATACATTGATTCAAATACATGGTAGGCGCTATGGCGGTGCCATGGCAGCGTCAGGTCAGCTCAAAAGGACGCCAACCTCCCTGCGTCCCATTCGATACATTGATTCAAATACGTGGTCGGCGCCGGGCCGTCGCCGCATAAGCGCCAGGATGGCTCCAGGGCGGCCCCAACTCACCAACCAAGGGGTCGGTGACGTGGTGGCGCCAGGTCGCCAAACACTTGTTAATGGCGCCGACCAAACTGGGCGCAAGGAGGTTGCAATTGCAGCGCTTGCAACCTCCTTGCATCCAAAATTTCCAAAAAGAATGCCGAGAGGTTGGTGTCCTCGCGGCATCAGCACCTAACAAGGGCATAAGGAGGAGGTTTTGACATCGCGAATCGATCGTAAGCGAACGCAGGCCTCGTGTGACTGGGGTATAATGTAGAGCTGCTTATAATTGCCAATTTCATGTATCGAGGCAGAGAGCGTGTATACAGATGAGAGAGACAACTCCCGCGAAAATCGGTAACACAGGCTACAGTGGCGTTCCTGGCGGTTAGTGTTGAACAAGCTTTGAGTTTGCCATACGTGTAGTGCAAAACATTTGTTTTTATTCAAAATTAATAGAAATGCAGAACCCTAACCTTATCGATTTAATATAATCCTTTTGGTAAACATGTTTTCTATATGTGTACTAAGCGGCTTGTTTCTATTTGGTGTAGTTTTAGAGATATTTAACGTTTTCTGTAGGAAGATTGCTCACCGCCATTGACAATGCCTTGAGTTTGCCGTACGCGTAGTGAAAAACGTCAGTTTTATTCCAAATTAATAGAAATCCAGAACCCTAACCATATCTCTTTAATATAATCTTGTTGGTAAACATGTTTCCTATGTGTATTCCAATCAGTTTGTTTCTAGGTGTTGTAGTTTTAGAGATATTTAACGTTTTCTGTAGGAAGATTGCACACGACCATTGACAATGCCTTGAGTTTGACAGCTGTGTCATATACTGTTCAACAACCACCACTTGGAGCGCCACAGTCGGCATCTGTTACATGGTGTAGTATGGGAGTTGTCCCTCTCATCTGTATACACGCTCTCTGATCGAGGTGACAACAAAAAATGACCTGGAAAAAATCATAACCCAACAGGTCATGCAACTTTAAACAAGTATCCATTGGTGTACATGTATTTGAAAGGATAGTAGCTTTCTATGGCCGTGTTCACACGGACAAAATGTGAGGCGTATCACACAAATCGAATCAGGTGAGGCGAATTAGGCGCCCGTTCACACGGACACTGCGTGAGGCGGAAGTGGATATCTGCGCATGAGCAAGTCCAGGCTAACCAGCGCCATCTTGGGTTCGACAATGCTGGCACCAGAGAGTGTGGGTTCGACCTAGATATGTAATGACTAAATCATATTGGTTTGGAACGGTCAAAACTTCTGCTGGGCAGTGAAACCCTAAAAATAAATGATAAAAAAAAATATCTGTGCACCTCTAGCAGGTTCATAGAGCAAATTATACAATATATGCTTTTGATCGACCGGAAAGTCAACAAAGTGAGCTCTCGACTGCGCATGCGTGTGAGGTGCTTAATCCGCCTCAGTGCGTCCACACGGACAAAATTATCCGCATCACAGGAATCGATTCACGTAGACTACCTCGCTTAGGTGGTTTACACGATCCGCATCACGTGAGTCGAATCAGCCCTAATCCGCCTCAGATGTGCGTTCAGACGACAAATGTGAGGCGAACTATACAAGTCGCTTTCTACGAATCGATTTACATTGTCCGTGTGAACACGGCTTATAATTTAATAAGCTGTACTCGCGCTGTCACTTCCAAGCTCGTACCAAATTAGTTATAATTGTACGTTTTCTATTATGTTATCGTTATTGCCATTGCACAAGCAAAATAGATTCCGTTTTGCCAAACTGAAAAGTTAAATGTACATTTATATCTAAGTACACATATATATTTATTTGTGCGACAATGTATTTATGCTGCCCATAACGGTTAAGTCTAATGACTTATTTCCACCGATAGACAGTAGGCCTAATATTCTTGTGGTTCCGCTTATTTCGTCATTCTATTGTCGTGTAGCTATTTAGTATATATGCATTCTTTCTTCTCTATATATAGGTTAGGCCAATTTTAGTTTTTTCATAAGTTGGTGATCGGCCTTTTAATCACACAAATCAGGGTGTCCCGGTTTTTATTTATATTTTTATATTTATATATTTGTTGGCGTATGACGTATGTCTGTAACAATGTTGCACAGATTGTGTACTTACGAAAGTTGAATTTCTCCAAGCCGACGCATTTTTAGAATTAACAAAAATAAAAATGTAATCAGGGGGGGGGGGGGCAATTTTTAAGAGACAGTCAGGGACGATCACCAAATTGTTTTTGTATTATGCGTGCAGGTTTTGTCGATAGTTTTCATGATAGTAACTTTTACTAATCAGTAACATTTGTGATAAATATGTTAAAAGATGGCCTAATCCACATCCTCTCTGAATGCAAATTATACTAATCATCGTCCAACAAGACAATTAATAGCCATGAATGAACCGTCTGTAACAAAAAGGCGAACTAGTTCCTGTGAGGGGCAAGATGTCCAGTTGGATGATTCGAGATTGTGATCCTCGTAATCTTGTGATTATGAACATCCCGCAAAACTTATGTGGGCGGAAAACAAAAATAATTAGAGAGGTTAAGACGGGAACCTGGATTGACCTATTTACGAATGGCTTCAAAGAATGGCTGCCCAAAACACATTTGCTGTTTATTGCTTATGTGAGTTACTCTTCACCTAGCTAAATCCGAACATCAATATGACCTAATTTTAACATATGTCTAAAATAAGAGGTGAAACGTGACCTAATTTTCAATGCCTGAAATAAGATGTGAATTTTGAACTATTTTTCACAAACGTCTAAAATTGCACATGAATATGACCAAATTTCACAAGTCTAAAATTGGATGTGACTTGAATTTCACAAATGTCTAAATTTGCATATGAATAAGACCTAATTTTGACAACTTTCTAAAATGGGAAGTTTGCATATAGGACTTCACCCCGTATATTTGTAATGCTGGTGCTGCATGCCTGGATCTTTTATTTGTGTCGTGCATAACACCACTGATGTTTGTTTGTTTCGGTTTTACATCCTGGCAACATCTAAGGTCATATTAGTATGGGTACCGACTTGTGACAGTGCACACTCACGCCAACTTTATAGTGATGCCCCACTGGGAGACCAGGGCCCGTATGCATGAACAAGTTTTTATCGGCTCCGGTGTAATGCCCCTGTCACACTACGACGTAATGACGTCAGCGTAGGGAGAACGTGAAGAACGTTGAACTTCTCGGCATAGTATGCAAATTTGGGCACAAGTTGAACGTGGATGCAGCGTCGTGGATGAGATCGTAACGTCGGTAAAGCGTAGTGATACAGTCATTCAACGAGAGAGGACAAGTTCATTACGTTCACGGAACGTTATGAACGTTATTCCATCGCCAGAACTACGTTACCTGATGGTGAAACGTTGAACATACGTTCTCCTGACGTTATCCTGACGTTCCCATTACGCCACGTAGACGTTTCCATCGGGTTTAATGTGGGTCAACGTAGTGGAACGTAGTGACTAACATTTTAATAACGTCGGTTTAACGTCATTGACGTTCACTGAACGTGTACAGAACGTACGGCGAACGTAAACCCTTACGTTCGCGTCACGTCGAAAGTTTTGAACAGGTTCAAAACCTTGACGCGCGACGACGTAACATGACGTAGCTCGACGTCAGTCTAACATCATTATGACGTCATCATAACGTAACCCAACGTAATGACGAGAAATGACCACATTAGGCTCACGTTGGCTCGTTACGTCGTAGTGTGACAGGGGTATTAAGGACCGCCACCGGGGTAGCTAATGCCGGTGTTGGGAAATGGGTCATGGGGTATGTACAGAGCCAAAGCGCGGTGGCATTAGCTAACATATCAGTTATTTATAGATTTGGGAAATCCCTCTTAGCCTGTTCCCGGCGAGCACCGCTATTTGACAATATCATTGGTGGCGGCGGCATTAATATCGCTTTGATTTTTGGTTTAATTTGACCAAATTTCACTTTTTTTTGTATGTTATTCTGTGAAATAAAATTGGTCAAATTAAGCCGAAAATCGAAGGGATATTAACGCCGCCGCCGCACCAGCGGCTATTTGCTTTGTTTACAATCGACAATATAAATATCGCCGCCGATATACCGTCGGCGTTAATATCGCTTCGATTTTGGGGTTAATTTGACAAAATTTCACTTTTTGAGTATGTTATTCTGTTAAATATGATAGCATTGAATAGATTTGGGCCTAATCGGTACCTAACACCGCCCTTAAACCTGGTGTTAGCGTACCCGACCTTAAACTCACGGTGTTTCCGTAACACCGCTCCATGCATAGGGACTTTTCGCTGCTAAACTAGAAATCCCGTCCAAAACCAGTTTTGGCTCGCTAACACCCCCCCCCCATGCATACAGGCCCAGGCCACTGGCACCATGACCCAATTTTGCACTAAGTCACATTACCGTGATACTGAGCAAACCAGTCCTTGTCCTATCCTCGTAATACAAGCACCTGGCTAGGTAGTGACAAATACCAATTTTTAGTTCATTCGTCCCAGAAGGTTGGCAGTGTGATCTATACCAATATAGGTAACATGTATACTATATTTACATATGTATATATAATACCAAAACAAAATAGCATTAAAATATATTTGTTCAAGCAAGAATATTTTCATATGAACTGTCGATATGTTTTGTATGGTGTGTATTCACACGATTAATTTCAGTATTCAATAAAATTGTGCATGGTATTTTGGTGTTCTTTGTCATGTCAGTATTATTATCGTTTTGAAGAGCCAAAGCTAAAAATATTCCCATTAGTAAGCACATCATTTTAGCAATATTGGAGATATAAACCTAAGGTATCTTTTTCTTGTAACTGCTTCATAGCATTCTTAACTATTGAATTATTTTCAACAATCAGTAAGTAGTATAAGGCTAGTTTTAGGATTATATTTGACAGTTTCTTGTGACTTCCAACATCAAATTAAAAGGTTTTCCATGATAATTATTACAAAATTCCACAACAGTTTAGACCAACAGAACTATGTTTCCATGATTGACGCATTTAATAGAAGTCAGCATCCCATAGGATTGTTAGTTTTACGTACTGGCAACATCTAAGGTCTCATCAAGAGGGGTGCCGACTTGTGACAAGGCAGACTCATGGCAACTTTATAGTGCTGCCCCACTTGGTGACCAGGCCACTGATATGACTACATTTTCCACTGTCACATTATCCTGATAATGAGTTAAGTCCTTTCCCTATCCTAGTAATGCTGAACGCTAGCCTAGGTGGTGGCAACTATCAATTTGGCTAAGTAATTGGTTTGACTCGAACAGGAATCGAACTCCCGACCTTTTGCATGAGAAGCTTGCGCTTTACCGATTCGGCCACCGCGTCCGGTCATCCCATGTTTCCAACCTGTATGTAACATCAATTCTGATTGGGCAGTGACAGTACACAGAATTGGACCGTGATGACTGGAGGCTTTAAGCCAAGTAGACCTACATACACACACATACATCAGGTGTACACATACATCAGGGCAATTAGTCAGTTTATTATTTTTAATATTCGCTTTTAATTGGAGTAAACGGACACAAAATTTACTTTTAATATAAAATGAAAAACTCCATAGTTTTCAAAGACCACCATTATCAGTCTAAATTCCACTTTTAAAGTCATCGAAATGTGTGTGGGATTAAATTCCATAATATTCAAATGGCGTCTAAAAGCTGTGAGAATCCTGCTGCCTTTTACTGCACTACTGAACTTTGCTATAATAGTTACAAGAAAGAAACCCAAAGGATGTATGTTGGAGTTTTATGTTCTGGCAACGTCTAACGTCATATCAGGATGAGGAAACCAAAAGGGGGTGGGGACTTGGGCTTATTAAACCGAGTGATATAGACAGAATATGTAGGACATTTAATATACATGTGGTCGTATTTCTTTCCGCAGGCAACACCCGTCCTGATATGACCTTAGATGTTGCAAGGACCTAAGACTCCAACAACCAACCAACCACAGACAAAACACCACTTGTTGGATTTGGAAACCAATTTATTCCACACAAGTTAAAATGAGCACTTATTGTCAACCACTTTCGTGGCCTTAGTGGCCCTGCCAGTAGATTTAGCTTTGGTCTGATTCCTTGGCGTTTTGGGTGTTTTGGGCAACTTAGGCAATTTTGGTTTAGCAACAGGTTTTGCTTTAGGTGCCTTCTTAGGCTTTGCCACTTTTATCTTGTCTGTCTCGGCTTTCGGCTTCACTTTTGTCTTCGTGTCAGCTGCTTTTGCTTTTGTGGCAGCTGTTTTTGCCTTTGCTTTTGTCGCAGCTGCCTTTGTCTGAAATTAATCAGAGGAAAACAGTTTCAGGCATGCATCAGAGTTGGTTGTATGTGGGTCATTCCCTGAAACGAGGCACCAAAGTGTGACATCGAAACTAAAAGTGAATAAACCTTCCCACTAATAGCAGCAACAAAAAAACATTCCAAATAATAACAGAATCCATGTTCATATGATGCTGATGTGTATTTGTTCATAGCAAAGTTTAAAAAAAAAAAAAAGCTATTTCACTTTTTGATTTTGATCTTATACAAATTGAGCAATATGTGAAAAATCACGCATGTAACATAGAAATTAAATGCACTTCCAGAAAGTTATTTCAGCATGCACAAGAAATTCTAAGAAGATTTGATTGATTATAGTTAAGCAAACACAATTTTATCATGAGAAAAAAGTTAAAATTTGTTGGGGGATTAATGCATGAGAAAAAAGTTTAAATTTGTTGGGGGCTTAATGAATGAGAAAAAAGTTGGAACATTTTTGTTGGGGTATTAATACACGATGTCGATAGGCAAATTTTCATATTTTCGCAAAATCATACGAGCATACTTTTAATACATTTTGTGGGGTAGATTAAATACATGTAGTACTACTAACACACACAGAGGCAACAATCACTCTTTGACTTGCAATCCCCCCAAATACAAAACAAAAATTCATTATCACTGTCGTAATGTGGGAACCAAATATGTGGTGCCGAGTGGTCAGAGGATGACCCTTGTACATTGCCAGTTCTACAATGTTTCACTGAGGGTAAGACAAAGACCCTATAATACTAAGATGGCTCACTCAGCCTGTACTGTGTAATCAAAATGGTCAAACCCACCACTTGGTGCGCTGGCTGTTCTCCTGATTAAATAGTTGCTATATTATATGTATAAAAGTATATAGGAATGTGAAAGATGTGTGATGATGATGGCAATGATGATGACGATGACGATGCTGATGTGTATTTGTTCATAGCAATTTCATATTGACGTGTATTCATACTTACCTATCTCATGTATAATATAATTGTATGTGTCTACATATGAAACACCAACCAGCAGCCGGGCTGATCAAACCCACCACAGGGTGGCACTGCAAAATTTACATTACCATGGGAGAGATAGGGAGTGAGCCGTCTTAGTGTTATAGAGTTTTTGGGTAACATCACTTAAGTTGCCCAGCTCCACGACTTCCCATCTTTAAACAAACAAAAGTTGGTTGGTTTTGTGAGTTTTACATCCTGGCAACATTTAAGGTCATATCAGGACGAGTACTGACTTGTGACAGTGCGCACTCATGACAACTTCATAGTGCTGCCCCACTGGAGACCAGGCCGCCAGCAGCACTGTGACCAATATCCCACTCAGTCACATTGGTCGTAATGCGAAGCATTACGGTTGATGCGAGGAGAGGAAGAGACCCTCCCCCCGCCCGCGCTGTCGCGCTGCTTTCACTCACCTTCAGGCAGACCGGCGCGGCGCGCTCCCCCTTCCCTGGCGTCCCCCGCCCTCCGCGGCGCGCGGCACGCTCACAGCCTCGCCCGACGCCGTGCTGCTCAGCCACTCTGTCGCCCTCTGCTCCCCCGGGCCGGCAGCCTTTCACACGGGCCGGCAGCTTTCACACTCACCTGCTGTCGCCCCTCCCTCTCCCCTTATAAGGCCGCCCCCTGGCCTCCCTCAGGCACTCGCCCTCCTGCCCCTCCCAGATCTCTCCTTTCTTCATTTGGCTCTCCACCTCGGACCTCTGCCCCACCACAGCTGCAGCATGCCTCAAGGGAAGGGACGTGGACGAAATGGCTCCCGGGCCGCCCCCCGCACCCCGGGGCCCTCTCCAACTCCCAGGAGGGACGAGTCGCCGGCCTCCGCCTCGGCATCTCCCGCGGCGACCTCGGGCCCCGCCTCGGGCGCCGAGATTGCCCTAGTCCTGGAGGCTCTCCAGCGCATCCAGCTGGAGCATCGCCAGGCCGCCGCCGACAACCACGCCCGGATCGACTCCCTGGGCACCGGGGAGGCCCCGACACCTCGGGCGCCCGCCACCACCACGGCCCGGCCCCGGCCGCCACCTCAGGCGCCCCCACTGGGGGCCGCGCACCCGGAATACGAGAGGTACCACCACCTCTCCCAAGCCTCCCCCGTCACCTTGCTGCCCTACCAAGAGGAGCGGACCCGACACAGCCCCGCCTCCGCGGCCGACGCCATCCGGGACATCCTGGCATCCACCGAGGCGCGGAACTGCACCAGGCGCCAAGGGATCCCGGCCAACTTCATCTTCCCCTCCGACCTGGTGAAGCGAGGGCCCGAGAGGAAGCCGGTGAAGAGGGGGGAGGCGACGAAGGACGAATATACCCTCGCCCTCCTCACCCTCATCGATCACCCCGACTTCCCCGCCCACTCCGCCCAGGGACTCCACCACCACCACCTCACAGTCTGCCGGGACAACCTGATTTACCCCTGGGCAACCGTCCGCCGGTAACTCTTCCGAGACCGTGTTTACAGCGATCGCGGACGGAAACCCTCCCCCAGGGGTGGCATGCCCCGTGGCCCTCAACCTCATGAGGCTAGACTGACGGGCCTTGCCCAGGAGCAAGCCACCGCCGCCCCGGCCCGCCTAACCGACCATCTCCCACCCGAGGCGCCCACCTACTCCCCCGACCTCAGGCTGACGCCCGCGCGTCCGTCCAGCAGGGAATAGTCAACCAAGAAAACCCGCCCGGCCTGGAATCAACATCCCTCGCCTCGTCGATTCGGGCCCGCCTCGGGGAGGCCCACGGTGAGCGGGGACACAGCGCCGTCACGTCTGCGCATACTGCGCCAATGGAGGCGCGTCTTCACCATGCACAGCGAGGCCGACTGCATCACGAAACAAACCCGTGAGCGCCAGACCCCCCCCACCACCTCGGCGGATTTTTGATCCGCCGGCCTCCCCCCGGCTGGCCCGGGGGGACCCCTCCGGCGCCTCACCCCCGCCACTGCCGACAGCCCCGCAAGCCCCGCCGACAACCTCCCAGCGACCATCGAACGCAGCGCCGCCAAGCCCCAGCCGAGGATCATCACCTCGGGCGTCACACCTCGGACCGCATCCCAGCCCAGCCTCAGGAGGAACCCTCTGCCACCGACCCTCACGACACCGCCTTCAACACCGCCGCCCAGACCCCGGCCACCACCCCATCCAGCCCCGAGGACTTCGATGCCCCCCCGCTCGCCTCCGTCGGACCTCTTCACCACCGGATCCCGCCAAGGAGCGGGCCTCCCCCTTTTTGGCCGCCCGCTCCCTGTCGACGCAGGCCCGGGACACTCCCCGCCCCCAGAGGGAGCCCTCCCCCCCAACACGGCCCACCTGCTCCGCCTCGGGCGCGCCGCCAGCCCTCCCCACCCAGACCTTCACCCCCGGACCCCCGCCTCGGGCGCCCCGGCCCCCCGCCTCGGGCGCGCCTCGAGCCCTCCCCTACTTTTGGTGGAGGGCTCCTCGGCACCCCCTCACTCCACTGACACTTGAACCCTGTTCCTATATTTTGACATTTGAACTCTGTTCCTATATTTACTCCGCTCTTCATTTATTTTATCCTTCATTATTTACTTCTTTCCTCGTTTACCCTGTTTACCCTGTATGCCCTGTATGCTTTCTGAGGCGAAAATAAAAACCTTTTATTTCCATCCCCGCCTCCTCTCTTCCTTTTCGCGCATCGGTCGTAATGCGAAGCATTACGTTTGATGCAAGGAGAGGAAGAGACCCCCGCCCCGCGCTGTCGCGCTACTTTCTCACCTCGGCAGACGGCGCGGCGCGCCGCCCCCTCCCCCGCGTCGCGCGGCGCTCACGCTTCGCCCGACGCCGCTGCTCGCCACCTGTCGCCCTCCCCCGGGCCGGCAGCTTTCACACTCACCTGCTGTCGCCCCTCCCTCTCCCCTTATAAGGCCGCCCCCTGGCCTCCCTCAGGCACTCGCCCTCCTGCCGCCTCCCAGATCTCTCCTTTCTTCACCACCCACCCACCCTACACTCCTACCACCTTCTCTTCCTCCGGTGGAGGGCTCCTCGGCACCCCCTCACTCCACTGACTTTTGAACTCTGTTCCTATATTTTGACATTTGACCTCTGTTCCTATATTTTGACATTTGAACTCTGTTCCTACATTTTGACATTTGAACTCTGTTCCTATATTTACTCCGCTCCTCATTTATTTTATCCTTCATTATTTACTTCCTTCCTTTACCCTGTTTACCCTGTATGCCCTGTAAGCTTTCTGAGGCGAAAATAAAAACCTTTTATTTCCACCCCCGCCTCCTCTCTTCCACATTACCCTGGCACTGAGCCAACCAGTCCTTTCCCTATCCTATTAATGCTGAGCGCCAGGCTAGGAAGTGACAAGTATCACTTTTTAAGTCATTGGTTTGACTCGAGCATGGTTTGAACTCATGGGTTCGAATCTCACGATCTACCAAAACGTGAGACGGACGCTCAACTCATTCGGCAATACCGTCTGGTTATACCAACAAAATGCTACTACACGCATACAAATTAACAACCCCAGAACTCCTATGGACTGGATCCTTTTTAGCAATTACCTTTGGGCTCGTCGTGGTTTTCTTCTTGGCTGCTGACACTCTTTTCGTCATCGCCCCTTTTGGAGACTTCGGAGACTTTGGAGACTTCGGAAACTTCGGAGACTTCAGTGGCTGAAAATTTATTAGAGACATTCCGAACCCGGTCAAACCAAGGGGCCATCCAAAGTTGATAACATGTTCACAGTCATACCTAGATAAAAGATTCACCCGGTACTTGTAGTACACAGGTGAATGACAACGTAGTATAAATACGGGCGAAAATAGCTTTAGTATGGAACATGACCTAGAAACTGTGTATCCAGTATCAAATGGCTACATATATAGAGACAGAGTTGGTGAAATGGGCGAGAATGCAAAAAGACAAGATGGCGGCCAGAGAACGCCGTCGATTTCACTTTTAAATCTGATTAAACTAGATATATTATTATAATTTTCAACTCAAAGGTAGCGGGCTATCAATAAAACATATGTAAAGAATAAATGTTGCTTCTTAGATTGTGAAATTAGGCTCTCACTTCCTTAACCCGCTTTTTCGACCGCTTTTATATAGGGTTGGTATTCACCCGTGTACTGCAAGTACGGGTGAATGCTTTATCTAAATCATACCATACAACACATTGGAAGTGGGCGTTCAACTCATTCAGTACATCACTTGTGAGATGCCAAAATTGGTGTTCATCTACCCACTAGTCAGGCTTCGAGAAGGGGGCGAGACGAAGCACACTGCAGCTCCACGTGTACACTGTTACACATGCATACCGGAAGTGGTATTTTTTTTTAATTTTTTTTTTACTAAATGTAATTTATTCAGCGAATAAGGTCTTGTCAGCGCCAGAGCACTGGTCTTCCGGCCGTTCATTACAATTTGTTGGTACATAAATGACAATATCAGTTGCAATAATAACCACATGAAAAACCTGTTCGATAAAAGAAGCATAATATAAATTGACTATTTGTCGTAATAGTAACTGCATGCAATTCCAGTTCAACATATGTATTATGCACTTGGTGAGCATGCATCAATAAATGTACAAGACGACTCTAGAATTGTCTTTGAACACTTCTTTCTTCCTTTGCCTTTCTCTCTTCTTTTTTCAAAAAGATATAACATATCTCCAATACACATATATATATATTATATTGTAATTATGCAAATCAGTGGATCCAATCACCAATACCAAATGCGGAAACCTGCCGATTTCTTTTAAAATCCCATCACAAGTGTTCCGTTCTGTGTGGCCTAATGATGGGATCGAGGTCTGAGATTGCAGTGGGGACTTACATCGGACAGGTTTTATGTCAATTTAAAGGAAAATGTTAGGTAATAGGTTTTGAAAGAAGGTGTAATAGGGGTGGGGTAGGGGCGGGAAGGGGATCAGCATGCAGGGCTGTGTAGTGCATTTGAAAACATTGATATATATATGCATGTACAAGGGTCAGGGCAAGGATGGCCTTTAGAATACCTATAACTATGTCGGGGTCTGACAGGCCTGTTGTATTTTCATTAAGTATTTAAAGTTGCATAGTTCGATGGTTTCGAGATTCTGGCCTTTTTTGAGATAAATACATTAGATTGATTGTTGTAATCTATGTTACTTTAGTTTGAAGTACAATTTTATTTTAAATAGCCAACGTTATAGATATTTGACGTGCAAACATGGCAAATTAGTTTTGGCATACATGTCAAATTAGTTTTGGCATGCATGTCAAATTAGTTTTGGCATGCATGTCAAATTAGTTTTGGCATGCATGCCAAAACTCACCCCATAGGCTTCAGCAGAAACAGGTTTTATTAAATTCACTTGGTATGTCATTTTATGTGGCAACAAATGCTTACTAAGTGTATGAGTATCTAAGTTAGATATGTAAAGTCAAATCTAGATAATTGTTTTGGTTTTGAGAATTTGATACATTCATCGAACAATGCAGCTTAAATGTGTTAGTACAATTATAGAGCAACCAAATTCAGAAACAAATTTAATGTAAGAAACTCATAAAATATGATCTTCGGGAACCACTACATATTAGTTCAAAACTACTTTAAAGTTACATATTCCGATGGCTTTTAAATTCTTGCCAAGTTTTTTTTAGATCAACATAAAAGTTATCATTATAATCTACTTATTAATCAACTAATTTTTATGACTAATTTTCAAGACATTTGAAGCATTCAACATAATTTCGGCAAGCTTGCTAAAAGTCCATTGCTGGAGCCAAGTTGTGACAGCTTCAGACCTCACCATGATCACATGGTGCACCGACATATTAATTAGGTCAACTTATGTATGTTCTGGTAAAGTGAGTTATTCCTTCCATGCAGTATCACTTGATCAGTGTGAGCACTGGGCCACGTTCAAGGTATGCCTCGCTGACGCCTCAGAGAAATTCCGGACTTTGCCTAGTCTGAACGACTTTAGCTGTTGTGTGCCTCGAAAATGGTGGCCCCCCATAAGGGGCAGCCTTTTGCAATTGAAAGGAACAGCTCTGATTGGTTGATACCACTGAATTCGGCAGCCATTTTCTAGGTGCTTTTTGCCTCCTATCTGAAAAGCGAGACGGTCCGAGGCAACTCCGAGGCGCACCATGAACGCATATTGGCCAAAAAGATTTTGTTTGTTGTTTTACATCCTAACAACATCTAAGGTCATATCAGGACGGGTACCGACTTGTGACGGTGCGCACTCATGGCGACTTTATAGTGCTGTCCCACTGGGAAACCAGGCCGCTGGCACCATGACCTGGTATCCCACTCAGTCACATTATCCTGACATCAGTCACATTATCCTGACACTGAGCACACCAGTCGGCCAAAAAGAGGTTGTGGATACGTCTCCGAGTTGACTCTGAGGTGTACCCTGAACGCGGCCCTGGTATCTCAATTGGATATCTGTTAGATAAAGGATTCACCCGGTACTCGCAGTACATGGGTGAATACCAACCCTATATAAAAACGGTCGAAAAAGCGGGTTAATGAAATGAGAGCCTAATTTCTCAATCTAAGAAGCAACATTTATTCTTTGTAGATGTCTTCATATTTACCCCCTTCTGTTGAGTTGAAAAATATAATAAAATACCTAGTTTAATACGATTTAAAATTGAAATCGACGGCGTTCTATGGCCGCCATTTTGTCTTTCTGCATTCTCTCCCATTTCACTAAATCTGTGCAAATATATGTAGCCATTTGATCATGGAACCACAGTTTCTACTTTCTGTTCCATACTAAAGCTATTTTCGCCTGTATTTACACTATGTTGTCGTTCACCTGTGTAATACAAGTACCAGGTGAATCTTTTATCTAGATATCTGAACGATCAAATCTAGGTAAGGATTTTGGTTTGAAAATATATTGATATCATCGGAACTTTAAAGACCGGGTAGCTTTATTTTAACTGATTGATTGATTGGTGGTTTCTTTACGCCGTGTCGGCAGCATGGCCATATTCACGACGAGAATTGTTAGTTTTTTTTATTCAACCATCGCCTTTACATATAATGTAAAAGCATACAATCAATTATGTGTCAATAGACACTTATGAATTTTTTAAAGCTCACAATCATATAATTAAATAAAATAGATGAAAGAATGAATTGATAAAAATTGTCTTAATGAACTATATGAGGTGGTACAGACCAGCTGCCCTCAAAAAGGCTAAAATGTCTTGTTTTACTTTAGTAAAAAGGTCATGCATGCTGTTTGCAGTGTAAAATTGTTGGTGCAGCACCATAAAATCGACACAACTTAGTTAAATGTGATTGACTGTCAGTGGGGACTGACATCCAATATATTCAGGGGGAGGGTCCCCCTTGAGCAGGAAAACGTGTGTTAGCCACGAGTGGCCAATACGGCAGCGGCTAAGGACCACTTGGTGCCACCAACCCGCCACATGAGAGTGTGGTGGTTTTACTACAGCCCATTCAATTTCATGTAATTTGTTAACGTTTTCATCCCACTCATTTTGCTATTTGGATTTGATGTGGGTGGCTATTAGTGGTTTCAGATCAGAGTGGGGTATCAGACACGGTGCAACATCATAGTTCAGAGCCTCCTTCGCAGCCCAATCAGCTCGTTCGCTTCCCTGGATGCCGGCATGGTCAGGCACCCAACACAAGTGGATGTCATATCCATCTGTTGCTAGCTGGTTCATTTTGTAAATGACCTTTGCCATGAAAGGGTGGTCCATTTTTAGCCCAGCAACAGCTTGCAGGCAGGAAAACGAATCGCTGTATATGACATATCTAGTATAGTTGGCTAGTTCAATGACTTCCAACGCGAGAAGGAGTGCTCGGGCTTCCGCCATAAAAATCAAGCTCTGATCAGGCATGCAAACACCAAATTTCTTGCCCTGGCAAACTCCCACAGCAGCTGCCCGGCTTAGGTCTTTCAAACCATCAGTATACATGGAGAAGTGGTCTTCAAACTGGCCTTGAATCTCTGCGTACAGTCGCTGATACTCAATATTTACATGGACATTTACTATATCTTAAAATATTCAAATTCCATGTGTATTAAACACATTGCCCTTAGAATACTGAATGTATGTAGAATAATGTGTGTTGTGTGAGGCTGAAGGTACCAGCAACTCAGGAAGTAACCCAGGGTTCCACATGCTAGGGGGCACAAAATACTATTTTTATAATATTATTCTTATTAAATTCTTAATTCACTTTCTTTTCTTTTGTACCAGGAACACTGTATGTTAATTTGGCAGCATTCATACACTATCACATTGAGTTTGATGATATGTAAAATATACTTATAAGGGCGCCGAGGTTCAGGTCATTCCTGGTTAATATAACTATAAGTATAACTATAAGTAGATATGCTTCATTTGTGAACTTAAATTAATTCACTCTCACCTTGGCTTTGGTCGTTTTTAAGGCGGTTGTCTTCGGTTTTGTTTCTTTCTTCTTCGCAGCCAGCTTTGCCTTGTCTACTTTGAAACGTCCGGTTAATCCGGGCCCTGAAAGAATCAGACCACAGACCCTCTACAGACAGATTGGTGGTGGTGGTGGTGGTGGAGGGTGGGTGGGGGTGGGGGTGTCATAATTTCCGAGTTCTCAAGTCATTTGTCAATTCGGTTCTGTGTCCCAATAAATGACAATTCTGGAGGTATCGCTGCGAAGTATCCGAACAGAATTATTTGTGTAAGGTACGAGAAATAAATTATGAATTTGTACACAAGGAAACGAGTGGGTTGGCTGTTGCGTGCGTGCGTGCGTGCGTGCGTCTGTACATGCGTGTATGTGTGTGTTTTAGAGGACGGGGGGGGGGGGGGGGGTTGTTATTTCCCATCGCAAAAACACTTACTGACTTAGACAAGGTTGAAGGTGGAAATCGGAACGGTATTTCTTGAATGGTCTGAAATGCGCTAAAAAAAAATTAATAATGCCATCGTGCAATTAAGAAAATTGTCAATATATATAACAAATATAGCATAAAACATAATATCACGTTTATCCCGTATAATGCATGTTATGCATAATACATATAATATTATATATATATATATATTTTTTTAAATATTATATATATATATTATTTTTTTGTTAACCACCCACCGGCTGCCTCGGAGGCCTTGGGTCGGATGAGAATTCCACTCTCCATTCCCTTCGTAATGGCCTTCTTGAGTGACGTCTTGAGACGCGCTGGGTCCACATGCGGGTACTTCTCAAAGATGAACGTCTTGATGGCGTGAATTGACACCCCCTTCCTGTCCGCAATGGTGGACACCGCCTCCACCACCATGTCCACCATCTTGGGCCCGGAGAGCGGCTTTGGGGGCGGTGGGGGCCGCTGTAGCAGCATCGGCTTGCCGGCCGTGCCGCCCCCGGCGCCGTGCCCCCTGGTGCCGGCGTCGTCTGACGAACTCATACTCGCAGCGGCGCGTAACTTACAGCGCGGGAAAATGAGGCTGGCTGAGGGAAAATGTCGTCTGCCTTTTCGCTGCAGAGAAGGAACTAGCACCAGCAGCACCTGGAAGTTTTAACTTCTGTGATAGTATTGGTTAGCAGGTGGTCGTGGTCGTGGTCGTGGTCAGTGCATGGGTGCTAATACTAATAGTCATCGGGCAGTGACCCCTGGTGTTCTGCTAATTAATCACCGAGGTAGTTAGCCAAGATTGTACAGTCATGTCGGGGAGTACACTCGTGTGTACAAATGTGTACATACGTACGTGCACACACACGCACACACGCACACACACAGTGGTACTCCTGTGATAGATTATGAATACTATTCGTCTACGTATTTCGAATTGCAACTTGACCTTAGGTTTAATTTACCAAGCAGATACAAAGTGTACATTGGATTCAGTTAGATTGACTTGGTTTAGATAATAGTTTGTTCGAAGGGATCGACAAAGATAGGTAACTTTCTGGGTTTGGGACGCCCCTCATTAGCATACACAAAGACGGCAACGTGATCGAGAAGTTGTTTGTTTCCTATCCAACCCCAGTCCCAGTAGAATTATTGCTTACTATAGATCAAATACAGATTACTATATTAACTCCTAATAATCGCGTTTCAATGGATGTATTCGGATTAATGCAAATACATGTGGATACTGATTTAAAAGTAATAAAGCTTGTTATATTTAACGACGCTTCTATGGCACATTGATTTTCATATCATCGGCTATTGGACATCGAAGATATGGCCATTCTGATATATTTATTTGGAGGAAACCCGCTTCCGCCACATAGGCTACTCTTTCCGATAAGCAGTGAGGGGTCATTTATAGATGCCCACTGATTTAATGAAAATAAATGGTTAAAGTGTCAGATCGGATCATAAAAATAGCCATATTCAATAGTGTTCAATTATAAGAACTACAATAGCTCTAAAATGCTTGATTTATGTTAGTGTACAGTTAAATATTTATTCCACAGGGGGTACACTCCCTAACAAGAACATTTATATAACAAATGGAAATACAGTAACACTATTACTATTAGTTGCACTAGATTTATATTAAAATAATGAATTATAATCACAACACGATGGAAAACTAAAAATACAAAATAGACCCTACATATTGTATAGAAAATAGTATAGAAAAGAAAAGCCAGATAAATTAATATACCCATGTTATTAGGCAGCACATATGTTCAATTAAGTTCAATACTACAGCAAGTAAACGGTGTTAACATCTTAGCAACTTTAAAAGTGTTCATTATTTACCTTTTCTGTTGAGAAACAAACAAATGGCGATATTCCGTGGTAAAGGCCAGCCTTGGTCGGCTTGGTGGGGATATTATGGAAAATCCTTCCGCACTGCAAGTAGGCCTATATGAGGGGTGGGTGAGTCGAACATGATGCTCGTAGGGGTGGCCGGTAACGAATAGCTACAATACTACTTGTAGTTGTACAGCAATTGTGCACTGGTTCATGATCTATTTGGGGGTTCCAGTGCGGAAATCTCAGATGGCAATGAGAGGGTCAGTGTCGAGAGCTACCAGCGACTCTCTCCTCGATCGTTGAGTAACA
This sequence comes from Branchipolynoe longqiensis, assembly GCA_030323885.1. NCBI lineage: Eukaryota > Metazoa > Annelida > Polychaeta > Phyllodocida > Polynoidae > Branchipolynoe > Branchipolynoe longqiensis. Next base: position 30,000,424 of record CM059192.1, read on the forward strand.
CGCTATCTATTAGTATTAGTGATATCCGTGACAAGTCTACATATCGGAGCCAAGACATGTAGTGTGTGAGAGTGAGGAGAGACAGGCGGCGACTTGAGAACAGATATGGGAGGGAGGAGAGAGGGGGAAAGGGGGGAGGGTGGAGAGGAGAGGAGGGAGGAGGAGAGAGAGAGGAGGAGGGAGGAGTGAGAGAGAGAAGAGGAGGGAGGGGGGAGAGGGGAGGGAGGAGGGGAGAGGGAGGGAGAGAGAGGAGAGAGGGGAGGGAAGAGAGGAAGAGTATAGACAGAAGGACGTGTACACAGAGAAGGGAACAGACATGCGGAGACGGAGAACAGAGACGGCAGGATAGAGAGAGAGGGAGGGAGAGGGGAGGGAAGAGAGGGAAAGGGGAGAGGGGAGACGTCGACAGCAGAGAGGGAGATGCAGGCGGAAATGGAGAACAGAGACGGGGGGGGGGGGGAGGATAGGAGGGAGGGAGAGACGGCGATGGCGACATGGACAGAGTCAGCGAGTGGCAGAGATGGAGAAGAGAGAGATAAGAGAGTTGGGAAGGAGAGGGGAGAGAGATAGGAGAGAGAGAATGTGTGTATGGCAGAGAGCGAGCCATATTTAAATAATATAGATAGATGTCCACGTGTTTCAGGATCGACCCCTTCATGGCTACTGCATTGTACAGTGGTAGGCTGGGACTCCGACCACTTAGCTACCCCTCGGTGTTCTCTCATTTGATCAGTGTCTATTCTGGGCTGGTTCAGTTGATTGTGTGCCAGTCAACAGGAACATAACCCGTCGTATGTAGAGGAATGGCAAAGGCTACAGACAATAACAATAATCAGTGCAAGCTAGGACTTCTCGATTATTTTATTTTTAGTAAGTGACCTCGTAGGTAGGTATACCCCCCCCCCCGCTTTATTTTTAACACAAGGGGACTGGGGTTGTGGTGGTAGTAGTGCCTTAAAGTTAAAGGGCCAGTAACATGGCCAACATAACTACTTGTTCACTATTTTCATGATCAAATATGACTATTCACAGCTAGTTTACATTTAGATAAAGGATTCACCCGGTACTCGCATTTATTCTTTGTATATGTCTTCATATTTCCCCGCTACCTATGAGTTGAAAAATATAATAAAATATCTAGTTTAATAAGATTTAAAAGTGAAATCGACGACATTCTATGGCTGCCATCTTGTCTTTTTGCATTCTTCCCCATTTCACCAACTCTGTGCCTATATATGTAGCCATTCGATCCTGGAACCACAGTTTCTAGTTCCTGTCCCATACTAAACCTATTTTCGCCCATATTTACACTACGTTGTTGTTCACCCGTGTACTACAAGTACCGGTTGAATCTTTTATCTAGTTTACACTGAACTAATCCATTCTCTGGCAGTTACTTAGGGTCCAATCAAGACCACTATGAAGCTGTGATCATTAATGCCACCGGGCGTGGTGGCCTAATCGGCAGAGCGCGGAGGTCGTGTGCGGAAGGTCGGTTCCCGGTCGAGTCAAACCAATGACTTTAATATTGATACTTATTGCTTCCTAGCCTGACCCTCGGTACTAATCGGATAGGGCAAGGACTGGTTAGGTCAGTGTCAGAATAATGTGACTAAGTGGGGTAGCCTATTGGGCCAGCGGCCTGATTTCCCCCTGGGGAAGCACTATAAAGCCACCATGAGTGCTCAGTCACAAGTTGGTACCCGCCCTATGACCTTAGATGTTGCCAGGAGGTAGAACTCCAACAACTAACCATTATTAATGTCATTCGAGTCTAATAACCCCCCCCCCCCCCGACCGGACGCCATGGCTTCCCGTGCGGTAGATCGGGAGTTCGAATCCCTATCCTAGTTATGCTGAGTGCCAGGGTACGTAGCGAAAAGCATCAATTTTGTAAGTCATTGGTTTCACTCGTCCGGGATTCGAACCTCCGACCTTCCGTACAGGAAGCCTGCGCTCTTACCAATTCGGCCATCGCGTCAAGTCACCAAACAAACAAAAACTTTCTAGACTAATTAATTGAAGTAATTAGTGTCTATATATTGACAGATTGGTGCTACTTTAACGTGCAGTCTACCCGGACTTTAGCCCTAACCGTAGCCCTCATCATAGAACCCCCCCCCCCTCCTGACTATTTAAAGTTGCATAGTCCGATGGTTTTGAATTTCTGAGATAAACATATTAGGTTGACTGTTATATTCTAACTTACATTAACTTGAAGTAACTTTGATTTAAAATGGCTAACTTTTGAGATATTTTAAGTGCAAATATACTAAATTACTTTTGGCAATCATGCTAAAACTCTCCATAGGCTTCTGCAGTAACAGGTTCTCTTCAAGACCTTTCATGAGCCATTTCTCTCGCTATACACTTGGTGGCAGCACCCGTTCACAGTCCAAGTCCGCCATCGTGGTTGGAGAGAAGGCTGTAGGTGTGTGTGTGTTGGTGTGGTGGTGTGTGTGTAGGTATGTGTGTGGTGGAGGTGTAGGTGTGTGCGGTGGGGGTGTAGGTGTGTGGTGAGGGTTTAGGGGTGTGGTGGGGGTTTATTGATGTGGTGATATAGGTGTGTGATTGAGGTGTAGGTGTGTGTGGTGAGGGTGTAGGTGTGTGGTGGTGATGGTGTGTGTGTAAGTGTGTGCTGTGGGTGTAAGTGTGTGGTGGGGGTTTAGATGTGTGGTTGGGGGGTAAGGGGTACAGATGTGTGTCGTGGGTATAGGTATCTGTGGTGGGGTGTGTGGTTGGGATTTAGGGTTGTGGTGTGTGGTGGGGGTTTAGGGATGCTAAAGATTGTGAGGTGCTGCGCTGCAAGACACCCCTACACCTCCACCACAAACCACCTACACCCCCACCACAAACACCGTCAACACCCACCCCCACCACATCCCTAAGCCCCCACCAAAATCCTCACCATGCCCCTACACCTCCACAACACACCCACCACACAAACATACGCCCCCACCACAGACACCTACACCCCATACCCACTCACCACACACACCAAAATCCTCACCACACCCCTACACCTCCATCACACAAACATACACCCACCACACAAACCCCTCTTATTTACACACTTTTGATAGGAGGAACTGCTTCTAGTACTCTATCCAACCAAAGCATTACAGAGTCCGGCATGGTGCGCCATCTGACGAGAGACTCATGCAAACTGAAAGGTCCCCATTGCATGTGCTCCCTTCTATGTGGCAACAAATGTTTAATAAGTGCATCAGTATGTTAGATATGTAGAATCAAATCTAAATGATTGCTTTGGGTTACGAAATTATATATTTTCTTCGGAATATGGCGCTTTAACTGTTCAGGTCTGGAGCTAAAGTTACGGTAGACGGCACACTAAAGTAGCATCAACATATTAGTTTTGTTTGAAATGGAATATATCTTTTTTTTTTAAAGCTCATGGCAGAAGTCTTGACACTCCGCCTCTTCCTTCAAACCCAACTGGTTTCTGCACCTGTTCGCAACGGATCTGGAAAATTACCACAGCATTTGCTGGCTCTTCATCGGTATACCGGACATGGTGGCTGAATGGGTAGAGCGCAGCCCTCCCGTGCGGAAGGTCGGGAGTTCAATTCCCAGTTGAGTCAAACCAAATGCTTTTCACTTACTAGCCAGGCGCTCGACATTATTAGGGCAGGGCACAGACTGGTTGGCTCAATGTTAGGATAATGTAACTGAGTGAGATATCAGGTCATGGTGCTGGCAGCCCGATCTCCCAGTGGGGCAGCACTATAAAATCGCCAAGAGCGCGCACTCGGGAAATAAGCACTCTTTAAAATACAAATATAACACATTTAACAGAACTGAATTTGTTTACTACTACTTGTTTCAACGTTCATTTTATTTCACATGTGCAAACACACACAATAGTACTAAATATAAGAATTAGTCCCTCATTCACTCACATATGGCAAACAATCTGCTGGCATTTCCGTTCTACCTCATAATGTTTTGAGATTTCCTTTTTATATGTGCATGGGGTTTTTCTAGTTATATTTGATGCATGACTGTATGATCACCGAGTTGTATAGGTGCGCCTTACTAAGCGGATCAAGGCCACATGACACACACATAGAACCACATACATTGAAGCCTATTACCTGAACCCAGATAGGAAAAGCTTTGCATTCCAATACACATCAGCTTGGGCTATTTTCCTTCCAACCAGTGGTCCACAACTGGTTCATCAAAGGCAGTGGTATGCGCTGTCCTGTCTGTGGGGGAAGTACATATAAGACTCCTTGCTGCTTAGGAGAAAGAGTAGCCTATGTGGCTCCATCGGGTTTCCTCCAAAAGAAATATGTCAGAATGACCATATGTTTGACGTCCAATAGCCGATGATAAAAATCAAAGTGCTCTAGAGGTGTCATTAAATAAAACAAGCTTTGCTTTTTTTCCCCCCCAATACACCCAACCCAGAGTGGGGTGAATAGGGCAGCCACATTTCCGAAGCATTGTTTGTTCGTTAATTGCAATACTTCTTAAACAAAAACGGTATCTTTCACATATCGTGATGGACAGGCACAAGTGGTATTATAATTCTCCCATCCAAATTTCATTATAGCTTAATGGTGCATAGTCCGATTGTTTTGAGTTTCTTTTCTATTTTCTTCTTTAACAAAAATAATATATATATCAGGTTGCTTGTTGTAATCTACCTTACTTTAATCTGAGGTGATTTTTCTTATTAATGACTAACTTTATAGATATTTGAAATGAAAACTTGTAAAATGAATTTTGGCATGCATGTTAAAATTTAAACAAGTAAAATGAATTTTGGCATGCATGTTAAAATTCTGACATCATATGGTTCAACACAACCAGGTTCTATTGAATTGACTTTGTGAGCCCTTCTATGCAGCAATAGATGTTTAATGTATGTATGATGAAATTTAGATAAGTGTTGGTTTAAACATTTTTGTTTTCATCGGACTATGCAGCTTTAATCGAATACGTAGATATTGATGCATATTACAAAATGGAAAAAGGAAAATCAATGGAGAGTTTGGAAACTTTCTATTTGATTCGAAGGCAAATAATTTCATGTCATCACATTGGAATAGGCATTCCTGTCATAGTAAGTATAATGTACACTGTACACTTTCAGAAGAAACTTTAAATAAAGTCTCGCATTTGTATCGATACGACATATATCTGTACTCACTTCGAACAAAAATTAAAATAAATAAACCCACGAAAAATGGATGCTAAGACGTACCACAAGTGAACCATACACTGAGCTTTAAACACTTCTTGATTAAATACAGGCTTCATAATAGTCTCAATCAGTGGTGGGTTATCGGAAGGTTAACTCTATTCTTTTTATATACAAATGTAGAATCATATTTTCGGCATGTGCTACATCGAGCTTATTAACCGCCAAAAGAATGCATGAAAACCCAGAATTTTCTTTCTTCAGAATTTGCCAGCCACAAGAATAATTCAGGATTATTGCTGTTGCTGTTATTAGTGCTGTTTAATTGAAAAATAGTTGAATTAGTGAGACAGTCACATTTTAGACGAAATCAAAATAGATTATATAATAGGCAAATAATAAGAAAATAACGAGCAAATATAGCATTCACTGCAGGGTTCGTACGAATTATTTTTCACTTCTTTTTTTTTGCATTCAAATTCATTGGAATTTTAGGAACATGTAATCATCCACGAGTAGAAACAATCTGCACCCATAACTCTTTTTCTTTTAGCCTATGAAAGAAAAAAATGAAAAGAAAAAAAAGAAACAGAATTGATTGCAAAACTGCCAAATACACCTGATTTCACCAAACAAAAGTCACCCTAAAAAGTTTTCTTTTGTCAACACTTATCGATCCTTTTTCAGGACATTTCTAGCCCTGAGATATGAATGATAATAATGTTCTTTAAAACTATTTTCAAATACCCGTACGAACCTTGCATTAACATACCATAGCCGCGCCCCCTACCCTCCCTGCTCCCCCCTCATCCACACACTATACACTTACCCACGCCTTGTTTGATTGCAAAAGATATTTCCACATTCTAGTTCTACTGGTATTATTCCGTGGTTCCGCTCGATGACTTCTTGTAAATCCTTTTTTTTTAAATTGGGTTTTTTGTTGTTGTTTTCACAGTGGTCGCCAGAAGAAAAGCACAGAGTCGTAAAGGGATAGTCATTTCACTCCATTCATTTTCATGAATGCCTCCTGGCTCGGGTCCCGGCCTCGAAACCTTCGGAAGACCTCGTTTCCAGACATGCCGCCACCCTCGGCAAGGAATGTGTTGCGGTATCTGCAAGGCAGAGAAATCAATTTTTTTTTCAATTTATATTTTGTGTTTAATGGCATTTTCCCTTTTTTTTCTTTTCTTATAAATTGCTTTTAAACCGATTATTTTAGTCTGTCTTAAACCGCCTTAAGTAGTGCTGATTACATTCTCTATAGACAGGACGGGGTAGACGACTGCTACTATTATAACCACTACTCCTACCTCTGTTACTACTACTACCCCTACTTCTGTTATTACTATCACAGTAACTCTAAATATGGCGTCACTACTACTAGTACAGTAACTTCTTCTACGACGACAACTACAAATATTACTACAACTGCTACAACTACTACAACTAGTACTGCTACTAGAACAACTACTATGACTACCGTACTCACTTCGCTATTACTAGTACAGTAACCCTAAATACAGCTACATTATGTGTTCTACAAGTACTTACCCTTCTGCTACTACTACACCTATTCCCACAACTGCTACTACTGCTGCTACTACAACTACTACTATGACTCCGTCCTGATATGACCTTAGATGTTGCTAGGACGTAAAACAACAAACAAACTACTATGACTACAGTATTCACATTGTTATTACTAGTAGAGTTATCCTAAATACATCTTGTACAAGTACTTACCCTGCTGCTAGTACTACAACTATTACTACAACTGCTACTACTACAACTACAACAGCAACTACTACTATGACTACCGTACTCACCTTGCTATTACTAGTACAGTAACCCTAAATGCAGCTTCATTGCGTGTTCTACAAGTAATCACCTTGCTGCTTCTACAACTACTACTGCTACTACAACTACTTCTACTACACTACTACTATTACAACATCTACTACTCACCTTGCTCCGATCGCTGCTACAGCTTCCTTGTTCTCCAACCCAGCTTCTTCAAATGCCTTGAACGCGTCTGCCGCAATCATCTGTAGATTTTAAAAGCATTTATGGCAATGGTGTATATTGAAATAGTTAAAGCTTAAAACTAGCATCAACAAAAGGGCAAAGGTGTAAACAAAATATTGTCGTGGGGGTGATGAAAATGGGAAATATTGCGCCTAGAGGGGGACTCAAACCCACATCTCTTTGCATTCCGGGCCAGTGTGCTAACCATTACACCACCTATGCTCCCTGATATCACCACACTACCCACACCTACCTGTCTATGTGGTTACTTGCCTGAGAGGTTAGTGCAGACCACTACACTGGTCCCCTGGAATTCTAAGTCTTTTAATGCTTACAATTACATACATACAGGCAATGCACTAAGACATACAGACACAGGGTAGGTTCAACCATACAGCACATAGCTTGTACAGAATCATGGTCACAGCAACCAGTATCGTGGGGGGTGATGAAAATGGGAAATGTTGCGCCTAGAGCAGAACTCAAACCCACATCTCTTTGCATTCCAGGTCAGTGTGCTAACCATTACACAACCTAGGCTCCCTGATATCACCACACTACCCACGCCTACCTGTCTATGTGGTTATTTGCCTGAGAGGTCAGTGCAGACCACTACACCATTATGATAATTTTTATTAGTAACTAACTAATGGTTATAAATAGAACAAAATAGAGACATGTGTACCACATGATGTGGTATATCTTATGTTCACTAGTCATAGGTTATTTTATTCATATAGTAATGTCGGGGGTTTGGTGATAAAAATGGGAAATATTACGCCTGGAGCAGGATTCGAACCCACACCTCTTTCATTCCAGGTCAAGGTGCTAACCATTACATCACCTAGGCTCCCTGGCGTGATCACCTTACGCACGCCTGCCTGTCTGTCTATGTGGTTCCTTGCGAGGTCAGTGCAGACTATTCCAGTAATATAGCAATGTTTGTGTGTGCATCTCCGTCTCCCTCTCCCCTCTAATGTTATAACATAAGGTAAAGAGGATTCGAACTGACCAATTGCTTTCATTTAATATCAAAGGAATTTTGTTATAGTTAATCGCCAATTTTTGTTTTTTAAATGAAAAAAAAATCGCGGAAATCCCCGAAGTTGCTTAGATATTTCATTCCTGTAAAAAAAAAAAAGAAAAGTTAAATTAAAATAAGAAAAGAAAAAAAAGGCAGTTACTAACCTCGGCCCACTTGAATGAGTAGTAGGCGGCGGGGTACTGGTCGGAGAAGATGGCTGTCAGGGAGCACGGGTGGTTGTCGTCTGCCACGCACTCTAGTGGCATGTACTCCTGCCAGCACCGTTGCATGGCCGTGTGCCAGTGGTCGTCACTGTAACATGCGCAACAAAACGGAAATTGCAACACGTCACATCCGGCTGCCTCACCACCCCGCGCATCGAGGCCCCCCCCCCCCCCCCCCCAGGGCTCAGTGAGGGATGGGTGGATGGGAGCGGGGGGTAGGGTAGGGTGTTAGGGTGGGGCCCAACACTATATAACCACATCATTCCTGATGACCAAACACGGTAGAGTTCTTGCCACACATTTGTTTCTCGTGTAGATTTCTGTGAACTTGTGCTTGCAAATATTTCACACAAAATAAAATAACACTTTGTGTACATGCATATTCACTACTACAGCACTTTCTGTCGGGTAAGCTGAAGCTGCGACCCGGCCACGGCTTAGGTCCTTCTCAGGGGACCAGTGAAACTGGGAATAGACATATTGAAACGAGGGGAGGGCAGGGGAGGGGAGGGGAGCGGAGGGGAGGGGAGGGGAGTGGAGGGGAGGGGAGGGGGAGGGGGGAGGGAGCGAGCCATGTTTGTTGTTTTGTCGTTTGTTGGAGTTTTACGTCCTCGCAACATCTAAGGTCATATCAGGACTGGTGAGTGCACACTGATGGCGACTTTATAGTACTATCCCACTGCGATACCAGGCCGCCGGCACCATGACCTGATATCCCACTCAGTCACATTATCCTGACATTGAGCGGGGGGCTGGGGCAGGGGCAGGGGCGGGGCAGGGGCGGGTCAGGTACTGGAATGTACCTGGTCTCCCATTGGGGCAGCACTATAGACCTATTTCATAGGACGTCAGCACAGGTATCTAGGTCAGTGCGCGCACCTTTTGGCTGCAGGACGACACACTGTCACACTTCAAACTCAGTGGCTATGAGCAATCTTCATACAGAAAAAGTTAAATGTCTCTAAAACCATATCACCTAGACACAAACCGCTTGGAACACATATAGGAAACATGCTTAACAACAAAAATTATATTAAATTGATAAGGTTAGGGTTCTGGATTTCTATTAATTTTGAATAAAACTGATGTTTTGCACTGTGCGTACCGGCAAACTCAATGGCCGTGAGCAATCTTCAGACAGAAAAGGTTAAATATCTCTAAAACCACACAACCTAGACACAAACCATTTGGAACATATATAGAAAACATGTTTAACAAAGAGATAATACTAAATTTATAAGGTTAAGATTCTGCATTTCTATTAATTTTGAATAAAACTGACATTTTTCACTGCGCGTATCACAAACTCAATGGCAGTGTGCCTTCGTTCTGCAGTCAAGTTGCGCGCGCATACACAATGTTTATAAACATTGAAAGGGTCTATAAAGTTGCCATGAGTGCGCACTGTCATAGGTCAGTACCTGTCCTGATATGACCTTAGATATTGCTAAGATGTAAAGCCCCAACAAACAAACTATTAGAGGTCTTTGAATTGGAAAAGTTCACATGGTATGCAGCCAAGGACTAGAAAATATAAAAATACACAAACTGGACTTTTACAACTGGAAAACAATTTATTAAAAAATAAACCTAACCAATTTGTATACACACGAAAACAGACGAAGATATTCTGATTAATCACAGCTATATTCTCTAAACTAATCAGGGAAGCTGTAGAAAAATAGATGCAACTGTTTTGGGGGATTTAATCAAAAGTAAAAAGAGGTATTCTTATACGGTTACAAATGCTAATACTATTTCTACGCAATTCGGCATGTATGCACACTGCCTTTAAATAAATCCTACTGACTTGGAAAATAGCAAAATTATCTTTTCAACGACAGCATCACGGCTTCGTTTTAAGATGAAGAACAGAATCCCAGACTGCTACTTTGTTTGTGTACATGGACGGGAGAGACAGTGAAGAGGAGAGTAAGTTGCTGTGAACAGTTCATACTTGAGGTACATCTCCATGTCGAAGGCAGCGTAGTACAGTTGTTTCATCGTGTCGTACGAACTCAAGTACTTGTGTGCTGGAAATCAAACACCAGGGAGCATTATGTTTTGAAAATGTTGATTAGCAATTGCTCATTATGTGTAGCAATTCTTTTTTAAGGCAAGTAAGATATAAACACTTTTTTTGGGGGGGGGGGGTAAAAATTCATCGCGAAAGTTGGTATATATGGTTCATGATTTTTCACGATGCGTTTTGCGCATTGCGTAGCGATCTACATAACTTGTATTGCGATCCATGACACGATACCAAACAAAATGTTGCTTGAACACGCACAGTATTATCTGACCAGGTCAGCACTGGCACCTCATTCACAACAAGTTTACAACCGCATCAGTAGCACACCGCATCAGTAGCACTCTTCTAGGACCCCAATATGTCTGAAAACCGTGGTCTTATTAGTTTCCATAGTTACGGACTTAATGTTATTAATGTACAATAAAACCTCTCTAACCGACCACCCCCACAGATCAACCCCTCCGCTATATCGATCGCTTTATTTGGGTCCCAACAATACCATTGTAACCATATTCTAACTCCCTAAACTGACCACATCCCTAAATGGACCACTTAAAGTCGGTCTCACGGTCGGTCGATTTGGAGAGGTTTTACTGTATATGAAATGTGTGATTTAGTATATTTAATTTCCAATTTTTATTATTAATAAATAGAGGAGGTTAAGGATGAGGAGTAGAAGAAGAAGAAACAATCTTGGTTATATCCATGTCTTACATGCTAACAAATTCTAAGGTTTTACATCCTAGCAATATGTAAGGTCATATCAAGATGGAGGAAGAAGAAGACGAAGAAGAAGACGAAGAAGAAGACGAAGAAGAAGAAGAAGAATAAAGAAAAAGGAAAGAGAAAGGAAAAAGACAAAAAGACAAGAAATTGCTTGTTTTATTTTACGTCCAACAAATTCCTCAGGTGTTATGTCTTAGCAACGATTAAGGTCATATCAGGACAGAGGGGAGGAGGAAGAAGACTAAGGAGGAAAATAATAAGAAGAAGAATGAGGAGGAGGAGGAGAAAAAGGAGAATAAAGGGAAGAAGGAAAAGAAGGAGAAGGAGAAGGGGGAGAAGAGGAGAAGGAAGAGAAGGAGAAGGGGAAGGGGAAGAAGACTTGTCGTAGTGTGCAGAGTGGCAGAGTGTTGACCTACATTTGAGGATGTTGGTGATGATGTCCATGGGCAGCTTCTCTCCCGTCTGCCAGTGGCTGCTCAGACGGTGCAGGGTGGTCGGGGTGTGCAGCAGCATCGTCATCACCGTGGCACTCACCTGCACGGCCAGAGGAGCGTACCGGTTATAGACCAAACCCCACCAGACAGAAACCTGGTGAACTGCGCCACTTCTCGAGCTGCTCTTGGCACGGAGCCAGCAAGTCTCGTGAGACATGGTCACGTGTAAGTACGCAGGTCAGGTACGTAAAGCTGCATATTCCGATGAAAACATCAAATTTTCAAAACCAAAACAGGGATCTAGATTTGATTCTACATATGTAACTTAAATAGTGGTGCACTTATCAAACATTTGTCGCCACATAGAAGGGAATACCGAGCCAATTTAATAGAACCTGTTACTGCTGAAGCCTATGTCATTGAAGAACAGTGCTTTACAAAGAGGCACACATGAGCATAGAGGAGTATCATCACCTGGAGTGCGTCCCACTCGATGTTACGCTGGCCGGCTATCTCACTGTAGGGGACGGTGGTCAGCAGCTGCTGGAGGCCATGCCCGAACTGAAATAGAACAAGTGCAACAAGCAGGGATGAACGTGGTGACCGGCAGAAATGGAGGAAATCAAGCTGAGGTTATTACACCGATGGCAAATTTCCGTGAAAACACCGATTTTCGCCCATAGGATTAGCACTGTCAGGGAATTGCGGGGAAATGCCGGAAGTCAGGTTTTAACTGTCGTTGTTGTCCCTGTGTTATCGCCCACCCCTAACTCTTTCTTGTTTGGGTTCCATGTTCTCACAACATCTACTGTCATATAAGAATGTGCTTTGAACTAACCAATTGTTGTCACATACATCCTGATTCCTTGACATTTTGTTTAACATTAATCAGTAAATATAAAAAATCGTGGCGATCTTTCTTCATCCCTGAATAAGTAATCTCGTGGTCTCATCACTTCATCATCGAGGCAGCCTATCACCTCATCGATCTATGCTTTTTAAATTGTCTTTATTAATTTAATATTATTAGTCCTGTTATTATAATCATCATCATCAGCACCACCACCACCACTATGATATTTGAGTAAAGTGTCGCTGGTGTGATGCAAACAGGAAATGTTGCGTCTAGAACAGGATTCGAACCACACTTCCGTTATTCTAAGGTTAGCGTCGCAACCATTGGACTATCTTGGCTCCTTTAGTTATGTAATCGCCCTATCCAAACCTATCTGTCCATGTGATTCCTTACCTACCAATCTACAGGCAACAGCTCTAGCACTGAGTGGCTGAATCCCTATATCATACGATATCCGATTTACTAAAAGGTTATATGTTTTATATTTTATATATTATCAGGGATGAAAGTGGTCTCCGGGAAAAAAAGCTGAAATGCTGATATTCTCCCATAGGTTTAGCATTGTCAGGGAATCGCGGAAAATTCCCGGAAGTCGGATTTCATATACATTGGTATACGCTGATAGTGCTGCGCCGTTTGAAGCATGTATTAGTAGTGTGCGCTGATAGTGCTGTAGCACTTGGAGCATTTATTAATATTAGTAGTGTACACTGATAGTGCTGCGGCCTCAGCACCACATTTTAGTATACGCTGATGGTGCTGCATGATTGAAAAATCCCGGAAATCCGCGGAAACGCGGAAATCTTTCATCCCTGTATTATATTGACCAAAGTTTGTAAAGATATATATATATATTTTTTTTTTAACAGTATATTTACTAAATGTCAGTATATTTGATACATTTGTCTATTATATTTACTAAAAGTCCATATATTTGATATCTTTTACATCTTTTATATATTATACTCACTAAAGGTCTGTCTATTTTGTATATTTACTAAATGTCTAATTGATATATCTTTACATTATATTGACTTTTTACATATTATATTTCCTAAAAGTTTATATTTGATTTTAAAAAAAAATTATATTTACTAAAAAATCGATATATCTTTGTATATATTATATTTACTCAATTTATATATATATATTCCATTCTGTGCTCGCTGTCTCATTGTCATATTGCACAGGTTTTTAATACAGGCTTTTATTTGCACTGTTCACTTCAAATGGATATCACCTGAGAAATTATCATATTAAATTAAATGAAGCATTTCGTAAACTACCATATTCTCTAACACCTAATATTACACCACAAACCAAAACCATATACAATGTACTCATCTAACAGATCAAGTATTCAGGGTAGGACAATAAGGACTGCCCGGTTGCCTGCGGCACCTAGATTACTCGGTCGGGCAAGTGAAGTTTTTTTTCTTTTTTTTTCTTCTTGAAGATTTATACTGCCTATTATGGATAAGTCTGAATAGACTTGTTTTCACCATTATACAGTTTGTCGATAGAAAGCCCGGGCCTACACTTTTACCGACCCAAGGGATTTTTAAGCTCTCACACCACATAGACATGGTATGAGAGCAACTGGCCTTTGATGATGCTGTAAGTTATAGACAGCAGTGGAAATCCAAATTGGCAGAGGTGGAGGTGGGGGCATGGGGAATCGAACCACCAACCTTCAGATTAGGAGTCCGACCTAGAAAAAAGTTAGACACTCTAACCACTCCACCAGAGAGAGTTCTCTGGGGCCTGTCTGAACAGTCAATCGTTATTTTTCTGATCTGCAGTGGCAGATTTCAGTTTCAATTGGTTGACTTGGGCTTGGGTTTGGGCTTGGGCTTGGCCAAGTAGTGTTGCCACTCGGACAAGTAGACAATTCAGTCACTTGCCCGATTAGACAAGGGGGGGGAAATGTTACTGTCCTACCCTGTTCTTACACCAACAAGAGAGAAGCCTCACCTCATAGAAAAGCATGGACAGCTCCTCGACAGTCATGAGGGCTGGCTGCTTGCCGAGGGGTGGGGACAAGTTCATGTTCAGGTAGGAGAGGGGTGTTGTATTTAGCAGCGCACTCCGGTCTGTGGGAGGAAAATGGGCAACGTGAGGCGACAAACAGACAGATCAAAGAGGATGGTTGGTTTTACGTCCTGGCAATATCTAAGTGTAAAGTCCACGGGTGGAATCTGTGGTTGTGTAGGCAGGCTATAGTGAAATACAGGCAAAAAGAGAAAGGAAGAGTATAAAGAGTGAAAGAAGAGAGAGAGTGCCAAGACCTCAGGTTTATTCTTATATGGTACATGGATCCAGTATGGCATATCACCTGACCACATTCTCCCAATGAAAATCAAGCATCTACAGCTCTACCAATGAGAATCAAGCATTTCCGGTCCCCATGGTTACAATGATCTGCCCACCACCACCAAGTGGCGTGGCTCCTTTGGTCACCACCTTAGGTCACCACCTGTCCTGAGCTGAGTGTGTGGTGATCTGTGACTAGCAGAAGGGGGAGGGGGTAGTGGGTAGAGCTCCAAGTGCCCCTTACACACTATCTTACTAGCACCACAATGTCTATTTACAATGAGTCAAGTACCACCAGCAACTACATAAACACACCTATGCACCTGGCCCTATATACCTTTTTCATAAGTAGAACATTTGCATTCCCCCACCAATGCGTCATTATCGGAATATTTTACATAAGGTCATATCAGAATGAGTACCAACTTTCGACAGTGCACACTCATGGCGACTCTCATAGTGCTGCCCCACTGGGAAATCAGGCCACCTGGTATCAATTTTCTAAGTCATTGGTTTGACTTGACCGGGAATCGAACTCCCGATCTTCCGCACTGAGGCCTGCGCTCTACCGATTCGGCCACCTTCCCATCCTAGTAATGCAGAGCGCCAGGCTATGTAGTGATAAGTATCACTTTTGAAAGAAAGTCATTGGATTGATTCAGCTGGATGGCGTGGGAAGTATGCCCATAACCTCCCGCACTGGAAGTGGACACTTTAACCTCTAGTCCATCCCTTCCGATTCACCATAAACAGACAGTGTACGTGTCCAGCTGTCTGTTTGCTTTGTTTGTTTGGGTTTTACCTCTTAGCAACATCTAAGGTCATATCAGGAAGGGTACCGACTTGTGACAGTGCACACTCGTGGTGACTTTATCGTGCTACTCCATGGGATATCAGGTCACCTACAGCATGACCTACTCTATTTCCCACCCAGTTACATTATCCTGATACTAAGCTAACCAGTCCTTGCCCTATTCTTGCAATGTTGAGCGTCAGGCTAGGTAACGACAAGATTCAATGGGGGGGACATGTTGCGTAGTTCATTTCTGACACTTGGTGGCGCGTCGGTACTAGTGGGCCTACACGGTCATTGACAATGCTTTGAGTTTGCCGGTATGCGCAGTGCAACACGTATATTTTATTCAAAATTAATAGAAATGCAGAAGCCTAACCTTATACATTTAATATAATCTATTCGTTGAATATGTTTTCTATATGTGTACCAAGCGGTTTGTCTCTAGGTGGTGTGGTTTTAGAGATATTTGACTTCTTCTGTATGAAGATTGCTCACGGCCATTGACAATGCACTGAGTTTGGCGGTACGCCCAGTGCAAAACGTTAATTTTATTCAAAATTAATAGAAATGCAGAATCCTAACCTTATAAATTTAATATAATCTATTCGTTGTATGTTTTCTATATATATACCAAGCGGTTTGTCTCTAGGTGGTGTGGTTTTAGAGATATTTGACTTCTTCTGTATGAAGATTGCTCATAGCCATTGGGTTTGCAGTGTGACAGTGTGCCGAATAGGCCCACTCGTTCAGTGGTGACGCGAACGGCAGGAATTTGAACTAAAAAGTCGGAGGTCCCCCATTGTATATGTCATTGGTTTGACTCGTTCGGGATTCGAACTCCTGACCTTCCGCATGGGAAGCCTGCGCTCTGCCGATTTGGCGACCACATCCGGTAGGATGTCTAGCTGTTCTTACCGCGTCCGGGCTCCATCCAGGCACCCCCCAGTTTGTGGTCGGGTCGGGCGTAGGGGTCAAAGTAGAAGTCGGCCAGGTGAGCGTCATCTAGCGGAGAAAACAAGAACTACATCACATCTGGCTCATAATAATAATAATAATAATAATAATAATATTATTATTATTATATTAGTAGTAACTCTGTAGTCAAGACGAGACAAGTATATTGGTTGAGAACTATAACTGGTTGAGAACTATAACTGTCCAACTAAATAGCCTCCTGTTTTATTTAAATTGCGCAATATTTCAACAGGAGTGAGGTCGATACTCGTTCTCGCGGCAGGGACGAGGAGGGAGGGAAATTGATATGAAAAGTGAATGATCACTTACCTTCCTTGTTAAAGATTCTGTAGAATTTTACGTCTTCGTGCCAAGTGTTGACCTCTCCTGTACATTCCTAAAAAAATACACCATAGTAATGGCAAGTCTTCTTGTTAGCGTTTACATAATCGACTCTTAGGTCATTGGTTATATGCGACTGGTTGACACAACTAGACACCAAAACTGATCACCATGACAACTCATGAAGACTGGTGGTGATGTGGTTAGGTGATTCATTAAAGCTGCATATTCCGATGGTTTTGAGCTTCTGTCATTTCCTTAGATAAATATATTAGGTTGATCATTATAATCTACCTTACTTTAGTTTGAAGTAACTTTTATTTTAAATGGGTAACTTTGGAGATATTTGAAGTGCAAACATGCCAAAATAATGTTGGCAAGCATGCCAGAACTCTAACACGATAGGCTTCAGCAGTAACAGGATTCAGTATACCCTTCTATCTGGTAACATATGCTTACTAAGTGCACAAGTCTAAGTGCAGTTAGATATGTAGAATCAAATCTAGATAATTGTTTTGGTCTTGAAAATGTGATGCCTCATCGGACTATGCAGCCTTAAACAAAGGCAGATTTATTTAACTATATTTTAAAGACGAGAACATTACAACCACAAGTGTATCTACGATAATAGCACCAATGGCAGGCACTGAAATTGCGCCCCTTTCCAAACATCTGACATCCATATTTGAGATAACTTTACCATAATATCAGCTCAAGTGGGGCCCCCTCCCCCCTTCAAGTGGTAGTTTGGTTTTGTATGGTATGGTTTTGAACGGTACCTTTATGACGATGCCGAATAGTTCATCGCATAGCTCAATGATTCCGTTCATGACACTGGGCAGTGGGAAGTATTCCGCCACAGCACTGTTGTCAACCCTGCCAAGAGGAAAGAGGTCAATGTAATAATAATAATAATAATAATAATAATATATGCAATCAAGTAAGACAAAGACATATATACGGTGGCTCTATAGTGCGAGGGTTGAAAGTGTTCTCCAGCAAAAATAGTATAAATCAAGCTGAGATTATTACACCGACGGCGATTTTCCGCGAAAACGCGGATTTCTCCCCATAGGATTAGCACTGCCAAGGAATCGCGGATAAATGCCGGAAGTCAGGTTTCAACTATCCTTGTTGTGCCTATATTATCGCCCATATCTAACTCGTTATTGCTAGGGTTTTCTGCTCTACCAACATCTAAGGTCATATAAGGGAACCCAATTGTTGTCATATACATCCAGATTCCTTGGCATTTTGCTTCATGTTAATCGGTAAATATAAAGAATCGCGGAAATCCGCGAAATGGCGGAGATCTTTCATCCCTGAATACACTATGGCCTGTATTTGCTGTTGGGGTGTGAGTGAGGTGGCGGTGTGTGACCTACTTAAACAGGTGGTTCTTGTGACGTCTCCTCCAGTAGGGCACGTCCCACAGCTCCATGAAGCCCTCAAAGCCCTCACTGATAGCGAAATCCTGCAGCTGAATCATTTCTTCGCGGGCAGTCGGCAGGAACTTGGACTTGAAGCTGAGTGATTGATTGATTGATTGATTGATGGTGATTTTATGCAATGTTGGCAATAAAAGCTGTATCCACAGTGAGAAATAGTCGAATTAAATTCAGTCATATTGCTATTTACAGGGTCCATACACATGTGAAGATATGGAATTCAAGGCTATTTCAAGGCTTTTCAAAGCTGTTTTTGATAGGAATTCAGGACCATTTTCATTTGAATTTCAGGAAGAAAAAAACCCAATGGCGGATGACGATTTCGGACTAATTTCAGTGGGGACAGTTTAATGGAATTCAAGACTTTTCAAGACTAATTACCCAAAATAGGTTAAATTCAAGGCTTTTTTTCAAGTATTTAACCATTACTTTTTACACAGAATGTAAAAGCTCGCACTCGGCTGTAAAATATGTCACAAAGGATAATAAAATCCAAGTTAAAATACAATGGTATAAGTTGCTTACGGTCACAAGATGATACAATTACCCAGTCCTTAGAAATGATCAAATTTCTTTTTTGTTTTACATTTGTCAAAGATATCTGGCATGCTAAATTGTTGGCACGAGGCCATAACATTTAATTAATTTAGTCAAATGCATTGACACCTAATACCTCAGTGAGAAAAACATTGCAACATATTCGTTACTGAGAGTAATGATGGGATGTTTCTTGATGTATGATCACCTCCCTACTACGCAGGGAATCGCTTTTTTCTTTATTTAAAACAAAATTATATTAAAGAAATAACTTTAAAAGGTTTGTTTGTTGTTGTTTTATGTCCTAGCAACATCTAAGGTCATATCAGGACGGCCCTAACTTAAAAGGAGATTTAATAGATAAGGCCAACATCAAATATCAATACCAAAGAGGACTACCCCCTATCAAAAAGGACCTTACAACTGAATACCAGTACAGGGTTCCTGCATCTATCAGCCAATCACATTTAAGGCCCTTTAAAGACATTTTAATATCAATTTCCATACAATTTAATACCTATTTTCACAGCAAAATATTTATTCTCATATTAAATTAGGGGATTTTGACACACTAAAAAATCAGTAAAAAGCTGTAAAAGTACATGTGCACTTGTGAGCAGTATGTTACAGTCCGTAAACAATAGCATCAACTTCAAGACATTTCAGCTTCACAGCATTTGTGTTTTGTGAAGATAGCTGGTAAAACATCTTTAACAAATATTATAGTGGCCAAATCAAATTTAACACCTTTCACATAAAAGTTACCATATTTAAGACTTTTCAAGGCCTTGAATATTGACTAATCAATTTAAGACCTTCTAAGACCTTTTACGTATCCATAGGAACCCTGCAGCAAGGACCACACCATACCAGAAAGGACTACACCACATGAGTAAGGACCACATTGAGCTCACCTGTCAATCATTGCCATCACATTTTCCACACTGCCCGCCATCTTTGTTTCCATTGACATTTGAGCGTAGTTGTCGAATTTCAACAGATTTGCCAGCTCCTTTCTGCAACACAAAACATAAACTGCTTAGCAAGGTTTGGATAAATTTAGTTTTCCTAATAAATAAAATTCGCTCCTTGGAAATAAATGTCCTCGAGTCCACTAGTATGATGTACATCTCCAGGGATGAAAGTGGTCTCTGGGAAAAAAAAGCGGAAATGCTGATATTCTCCCATAGGCTTAGCATTGTAAGGGAATCCCTGAACATTCCTGGAAGTCGGGTTTCATACATATTGGTATACGCTGATAGTGCTGCGGTGTTAGAAGCACGTATTAGTAGTATATGCTGCTAGTGCTGCACCACATATTAGTATACGCTGATGGTGCTGCAGCTTGAAACAATGCATTGGTTGGTTGGTTGTTGGAGTTTTACATCCTGGCAACATCTAAGGTAATATCAGGACGGTCGCAACGTATTAGTATACACTTATAGCTACAGTTAAAATCCCGGAAATCCGCGAAATCGCGGAGATCTTTCATCCCTGATCTCATATCACACTACATGATAATGGGATCTCAGCTTAGGGCCTCTGAGTGAATGAGCGAGTGAGTGAGTGTGTGAGTGAGTGAGTGAGTGAGTGAGTGAGTGAGTGAGTGAGTGCACATTAT
This sequence comes from Branchipolynoe longqiensis, assembly GCA_030323885.1. Classification (NCBI taxonomy): domain Eukaryota; kingdom Metazoa; phylum Annelida; class Polychaeta; order Phyllodocida; family Polynoidae; genus Branchipolynoe; species Branchipolynoe longqiensis. The sequence continues at coordinate 30,020,929 of CM059192.1, forward strand.
AACAAGGAATAGACTTTCCCCATAAAACATGTGCAGTAGTTCTTGCCATTGCCTTCAGAGGGTGAGTTGGTGGTGAACATTCTCTATAAGACACTTTTCCCAGAAAATAAAATACAGCTAGCTGTTTGCTATTACATATGACCCTTTTCCAAGAATATGAACTACACTGAGTTTCTACCCAGAACATCAGTTCTTCAAATACCATCAAAGGGCTGGATGGTAGTGGAAATCGACTATAAAACGCCTCCTCCAAAGCATGCTGCACAGTAAGCTGCTCCCTAGGTTAGGTCTTGCCATTGCCATTGCCATCAGAGGGCATATTGGTAGTGGAAATCTGCTATAAGATCCTTTCCCTATAATTATGCTATCCAGTGAGATGCTACTCACAATACTAGTTCTTGCCACTGCCCCAAGAGGGTGGGTTGGTGGCGGAACCCTCTATGAGGCACTTTCCCCAAGAGCTTTCTGCAGTTAGCGATTACAAACATTAGTTCTTCAACTGCCAACAGCGGGCACAACAGAGGGCGGATTGGTGGTGGAAATCCTCTATAAGACCCTACAGCCTCATGCACAGATAGCTACTACAAACATTAGTTCTTCCAAGGCCAACAGAGGGCGGGTTGGCGGTGAGAATCTTATATAGTATAAGACCCTCCAGCCTCATGCACAGATAGCTACTACAAACATTAGTTCTTCCACAGGCAACAGAGGGCGGATTGGTGGTGGAACTCCTCTATAAGACCCTACAGCCTCATGCACAGATAGCTACTACAAACATTAGTTCTTCCTCTGCCGACAGAGGGCGTTTTGGTGGAGGACATGGTCTACTAGCCCCGTGACTGGCCGCCTACCTGTGCTGCCTGATGGCCTTGATAACATTGTGGTTGGACAGGTTCTGCTGGTCCTGTTTTATGGAGGCGCGGTTGTTGAAGGCTCTCCACACGTTCCACCTCAACATGCGGTCCGAACAGTGCTCCAGGAACGGGTTGTAGATGTTCTGGTTCAGGTTGATGCGCCACGGTCCGCGGGCAGGGTTGGTCCTGTGTACGAGCCACAGAGATGCCAACATTGTATGACCAAAAATCGGAAGATTTTAACATTTTATTAGGAAGATAAGCTTTTGTGCTGTAACACGCGGCACAACAATCGGATATGTATCATGACATAGTATATTCACACAATATATAATATGTATATGAGTCGGTCTCACGAAAATGGGCCAATTGGTGGTCAATTTAAGATGGCATCGCAATTTTTAAAGTGTAGTGCATTTCTTTGTTTCATATTAAATTATCCTAGAAACAAATAGGGTTGTTGTATTTTCTCTACCTTTACATTCAGGATAAATTTTAGAAGAACGTTCCAACACCTCTGTCAATAGTAAACTATAATTATGCAGTTCGACGCCAACATCCAATAGTCGATGCTGACATCTTTAACAGATGTTGGCGTTGCAATTGTTACAGTGTAGTGCATTTCTTTGTTTCATATTAAATTATCCTAGAAACAAACAGAGTTGTTGTATTTTCTCTACCTTTACATTCAGGATAAATTTTAGAAGAACTTTCCAACACCTCTTTCAATGCTAAACTATAATTATGCCATTCGACGCCAACATCCAATGCTCGACGCCGACAACTTTCCCCGATTGCCATATTTTCGTGAGACTGACTCATACATGATTATATTATGTATCCCACCATCTGCCTGTGTGTCATTTTCTAGGCTCTGCTTGACAACCTTGAGCTGCTGATGTTTTTAAGCTGCTGTAAGTAGCTTATTTTGCCATTCATATTAGCTGATTTTTACTTTTAGGTGGGTGAGAGTGAAAATCTTAAAAATTTGCACATGGAATCATAATATCGGAAGAAGGTAGCCAAAGTAGGGAGTCTTCCTACAAAATCGGGGCAGTTGGCATCTCTGGAGTTGGGGCATAGCCAGAAATAAAAAGAATTTATTGTAAGCACAAAATTGTTTGCATGTGCTTACAGGAAGATAACAAATTGAAAGCACAAAATAAAAAAGTGCATACTATAAAAGATTTTGTATGGAAAAAATATGACGCTGGGAGAAATTGTTTGCATATGGTTTCAGTGCGACAATGTAGTTATGTCCCTGCATGAGGTGACATCAGTGCAGGCATTGTCTTGTGACAATGCGTTCCCATAGTGAATATCATACTGGGAGACCATGCTGTCGGCACCATGACACAATATACTACTCAGTCACATTATCCTGACACTGAACCAACCAGTCCTTGCCCCATCTTACTAACGATGGGCAACAGACTAGGTGCAAACAAGAATCAATTTGTAAGTCATTCATTTGACTCGACTGGGATTCGCACTCCCGACCTTCCACACGTTTATCCTGCGCTCTACCGATTCTGTCACCGCGTCTGATCCTTCTAAATTTCTTTCTCCTATTTTTGAATAGTTCTGTACAAACCTGACTTGGTACGATTATTTCCACCTAAAAAAAAAACAAATAGAAAACTTCTACTTTTTAATGGTTCCGTACAGTAGAAAGAAGTTTCATTTGTTTCGGATTTTATGAAGTGGAAATAATTGTACCAACAATGCTGTGGAACGAAGGCTTTGATGCGAAAAAAAACAACTTTGTCCACAGGAATAAATATATTTACAACAAAAACAGAAAAATCGGCTTATATCCAGCAATACACAGTGGTGGTAAAATCGATAAATATCTCGGAAGACCACTACTTGGTTCGGAGGGGAAAAAAAGAGGTAAAGCTGATAAACAAAACAGGATTAATCCCATTTAAATATAGTAACGACAATTGGAACTACAACAAAACCTCTCTAAATCGACTGACGATGACACCGACTTTAAATGGTACATTTAGAGAGGTGGTCAGGTAAGGGAGTTTTTTTTATCGGTACAATGGTATTGAATAGGCGATAGTTTACGACCCAAATAAAGCAATCGATATAGGGCTGTGGAGGTGGTCGGTTAGAGGTTTTACTGTACTTCAAAATGTCCATTAATACGATTAAGCGAATTCTTTGTGGAAATTAGCTCTCTTACTTGTCGAGTGCCATTTGTGTAAGCAAAGGCTTTGGCATCTCTGCAATTTTTCCAAAGTCAGTCTCAGTGTGGGAGAAGAGGTTGTGGGAGAGCATCACACGGTTTCTGAAATAGAAATTACATTCACCATAACTTCACCATCATAGCTAGCAAATTAAACTCGTGCCCTTTATTCTTAGATTGTAGATCAATTAATCTTATATTGCTAAAAATGTTAATTGCCGATTTGTTGTAGAGGCTCAACGTATTTTGCATAAGTATGAACCTTAATTTAATGTAACGTTGGTTGCTCTGGTGGTAGATGGCCCCTTGGGGAAGCTGCATAGTCCGATGAAGCATCAACATTTCAAAACCAAAGCGATTATCTAGATTATATTCTACATGTCTGCACTTATTAACCATTTGTTGCCACATAGAAGGGGATACTGAGTCAAATTAATAGAAACTGTTACTGCAGAAGCCTAGGGTTTGCTTGCCAAAATTAAGCATGTTTGCACCTAAAATATCTCAAAAGTTAGCAATTTAAAATAAACGTTACTCCAAATGAAAGTAAAATAGAATATAACAATCACTTAAATATATTTATCTCAGAAAAATGACAGAAACTCAAAACCATCAAACTATGTAACTTTAAATAAAACTCAAACTCAACATGAATATTAGACCCTACTTGTCTGTTTTTTTTATGGGGTTTTTAAAACGTCATAACAATATCTAACGCCATATCATGACCGGTACAGACTTGACCGACTTGTGACACTGCACACTCATGACGACTTTATAGTGCTGCCCCACTGGGAGACCAGGCCACCAGCACCATAACCTGATATCCCACTCAGTCACATTATCCTGACACTGAGCTAACCAGTCCGTGCCCTATCCTAATAATGCCAAGTGCCTGGCTAGGAAGTGACAAGCATACATTTTTAAGTCATCGTTTTGACTCGACCAGGGTTCGAACCCACGATCCTCCAACACGCCCTACTTCTGGGACCAGCTGCCTACCTGAAGGTGACCATGGACCAGGTACCTACCTAAATGTGACCATGGACCAGGTGCCTACCTAAAGGTGACCATGGACCAGCTGCCTACCTGAAGGTGACCATGGACCAGCTGCCTACCTAAAGTGACCATGGACCAGCTGCCTACCTAAAGGTGACCTTGGACCAGCTGCCTACCTGAAGGTGACCTTGGACCAGCTGCCTACCTGAAGGTGACCTTGGAGTTGACGAGGTTCGACAGGACGTCCATGAAGCTCTTCTGGTCTGGCCCCGTGAAGCCCACGCCGTTCATCCGGCCTTCTGTAAGGTACATGCGTACCAGGCGCTGCTCGTACGGTCCGAGGTTAGCCGAGTCTGACGCCAACTCCTACCACACAGCACAAGTCAGCAGTTGAGGTTTTACCTCCTCGCAACATGTCAAGTCACGTCACGACGGGGACTGATATATGATGATCATCGGTCAGTCAGGACATGTTTGTCTTATCGGGAATATTTATGACGGTTTGTCACCACCGTTCGGCGATATTTCAGTCATGTTTATTTCTCGTGGGGCATAGGTAGTGAAGTAGGGCCCCAGGTCTTCATCATAGAACAATCTGGTAAATGGCTTGTGTAACCAGCTGTTTTTCAAATCCATGTTGATACTTGGCTTAGTTACTTTAGCGATCATAATCTTTTGAGAAGTTTGACTTATAGAAAGCCATCCATCTCCCTGTTACTGAAGATTTCTCCCCATGTCCTCAAATCCCAAGGACCCGCTCAGTTTTATGACGCCAACCACACTCCACAGCTGCATGTCAAGATTAAAAGGTGTAGCATTTCATGGGAGGTAGGCAGCGACTACCTAACCCCACCACACACCACATATGTGCCGTATAATACATTATGGGAGGATTATAAACAAGAACAATGACATCTCAGTTCTATCCCAGGTTTTTTTTTGGTTTATTTTCTTGAAGATTTATACTGCCTATTATGGATAAGCCTGAATAGACTTGTTTTCACCATTAGACAGTTTGTCGATAGAAAGCCCAAGCATACACTTTTACTGACCCAAGGGATTTTTAACCTCCCACACCACATAGACATGGTGTGAGAGCAACTGGCCTTTGATGACACTGTAAGTTATCCACAGCGGTGGAAATCCAAATTGACAGAGGTGGGGGCATGGGGAATCGAACCACCGACCTTCAGATTAGGAGTCTGACCTAGAAAAAAGTCAGACACTCTAACCACTCCGCCACAGAGAACACCATGTTAAACAACCTATCTGTGTTATTTAGATATATATTTATATCCACGGTTCTAGTTTCTGCTGCCACTCAGTATGAAACCACCTGTGTGTGGAAATAACTACCGTCAACCGTCCGGGATTTTACTATGTATATATATTTTGTTGCTAAATGTAATTTTATTCCTGTGTGTAGATGAGAAAGGATATGGGGCATTCTCTGAAACTGGGTACTAAAGTGTGACATGGAAACCAAAAGTGAAAAACCTTCCATATAATAGCAGAATCCATGTTCATTTAAAGGTTTACATGTGCATATGTCAGGGTTTAAAAAAAAAAAAAAAGGAGTTATTTCACTTTTTAATTTTGATCTCATACAAATTTAGGAATACATTAATATCACTCATGTAACATGGAAATCAAACACACACCCAAAACATCATTTTAACATACACAACAAATTCAAACAATATTCAATTGATTACAATTAAGCAAGCAACGAAACTGAAACTATGAGCGCCAGCTATCCTGAGGGAAACTTCGGAGGGAACCAGCTACTAGATGGTTCGAATAGTCTTTCGTCCCTATACCCAAGTTTGACGATGTTTTGTGAGAAGAAAGTTGAAAAAAGCTTGGATAAATGTATGATGTCGATGTTTAAATGTTCACATGGACATTAGCACAAAACCATACACGCATACTTTTGATACATTTTATGCCGTAGATTAAAAATATGTAGTATTGCTAACATACTTAACACATAGGCAACAATGACTATTTGACTTACTACCCAAAAAGGAAAAGATTAATTATCACCATCGTAACATGGAAGCCAAATATGTGGTGCCCAGTTCCAGGGAAGGGACCATTACCTTGACAGCGTAGTGAAGGTCCTGATTCACCCAGCGTTCGTTCTTGGTGCGTTCCACCTGTGGGTGAACCTGTAAGGACACACAGACACTAGTCTTGAATTGTGGGGGGAAATATATTATTTATCACCTACTGATAAGCCTGTATCAGAATGTCTATGGGCCCCCTCATATTTACAGGTGGTTGACATGGCTCAATATTGCTTAACTTCGGTTATCAGATGTGAATGACTAATTGATTGATGGTGATTAATGGTAAGTTTATGCAGTGTCAGCAGTGAAGGCCATATTCACTGCGAAAAGTGAGTAGAATACACAATATTCACAACGCATGCGGCATCTGACGGCAACGACGAACACTACGGTTGTGGGACCATTGCCACAGAGCATACAAAAGCTATGGAAATTACTAACTTTTAAATGCACGTATGTCAGTCAAATTTGGGGATATTTTTAAAATTCCAAAAGTATATGGCTTTTGGGTCATTTGAGCATCCAAGAAAAATAACATTTTCATGTTTGGACCCTTTTGAACATTTTAAGGAGGGTACCAAACTAGTCAGTCACTATTGATACACGATATTCACAACGCATATGACATCTGTCGGCGACGACGAACACTACGACTGTGGGACCATTGCCATAGCGCATGCGTGTGAATATCGTGTATAGATTCTGTTGGGTCTACTTTTGCTAGAAACTACCATGCGTCCAAAGACAGTCAAATTTATGTAAAAAGACAGAGGTAAAATTGATTTTATGCCATATTCACAGCTATGATATGGCCAAAATGAAAAATATTCATGTTTCCGGTTGCAATGGAAATTAATTTTGGGTTGGTAGGTAGGTAGGTAGGTTTGTTTTTTTGGGGGGGGGGTTCATTTTGGTTAAAAATTGTCACTGTTATCATTTCAGTACTATTAATATTACTAGGTCATGGTGGCAGATTAAAGCAAGCATGACATTATTCAGTTCAGTGTACCAATGATAGGCGTGCCCTGTCAAAATGTATCAATACTACTATCAGATCTGAGTTCAACGGGACCACGTAAGAGCAGGGGGGGGGGGGGGAATCGAGTCAGGGGTTCTAACAGGGTCGGTCGGCAACCGGAAAGATTAATACTTTTTTTTAAAGCCTATGCCAATTAGCGTCTAACTTGATTGGCATAGTATGTGACATTTGTTTATGTCCCTTTGTAAAACATGCTTGCAGTGTGTGTGTGTGTGTGTGGGTGTGTGTGTGTATGTATGTATATGTATGTTGTATGTATATGTATGTGTGTGTATCTGGGGGTGGAATGGGAAACTTACACGCTTGAATGCTGTGCGGTAGTCATTGTTGCCGGCCACGTAGTTGAGGTTCTTGGCAGTGCGCCAGGCATAGTTCATCGGCACCGAGATCTCCTCCAGCGGGTCGAAGACAGAGCCGAAGGTCTTCTCCTTGCTGTGGTCTGTCAAACAACAAGGCAATGGAACTAGTAAATAAGGTGTGAGCTGCGTTTCAATGTAAAGCACCAGAAAACAAAGGCAACTACCAAATTGAGAGTATTGCTGTTCAGCGATGAAAACAAGCCGCGATTTATGGACAGGGTAAATAAGTCATTACAAAAAAAAAGAAAGTTTGAAAAAAAGTGAACAACAGCTAAGATGACAAGGCAACTACCAAGACTCGTTATGCACAGGGTAAATAAGTCATCATAATTTGTTTGTTTAATCCATACTTATTGTTAATGTTGCATAGTCCGATCGTTGTGAGTTTCTGTTGTTTTAAAAAAAGATAAATATATTAAATTGATTGCTATAATCTACCTGATTTTAGTTTGAAGTAACTTTCATTTTAAATGGCCACCCTTTACTTTGATACCTTCATAGTAACACTATTAAATATAACATGAATAAGAAATAATACACATAAACATCAGTGAATATTAGTTTTAAATCCAAACTGTAAAAATTGTGTTCATGTCTGTTATCAACAGACGTGACCAATGGACAGAGTTGACAAGCCCAAATCGATCGAGCTGGAAGGACCATAGCTGCATACCTCAGCGTCAAGTGAACATACCAGCGTCAATGGCATAATCAACTCCACATGAAGAGTCACGCCACTCTAAATCTAATGAGACCCTAGTTAACACTTCCCTAAGTTCAGTTCACACCCCGCGGCCTTCCCCTGGGACACCACACCTAGTCACACATGTTCACGCCGCTAGGTGTCACTACCTCCTCCCATCATCCAGCGGCCAGCAGGGCGTGGCCGGCGGAAAGTCGCTCACGCCTGACGCCACAAGTGACCTGCGTCACGTCCACAGTGAGGAGTGGGTTGTGTCAGACAACCAGGTATAATACAGCGGCGCCAGGAGGATAGCAGCACACTCCCAACTCCAACCAACTCCAACCAGCCACGCGCTCCACTCCATTCCACTCTTCCACCAGCAAACCCAGCCTTTCCACAAAACAATCCACCATGAAGGTCAAAGTGCAACAGAGCAAGGTCAGCACCGTCAAGTACTACAGCCTGCTCGAAGGCCACGTCCATAGGTCATGTGACCAGTTGCAGGCGCTCAACCGGAAGCTCGTGGCGCTGCGCGTGCGCCATCAGAGGGCTTCCGAGAGCGGGCGTCGAGGGTTCTTGCGCAGCTTGGCGATGCAGCTGAGTGTGCATGAGGCGACATACGCCACTTTCTACTCGTACGCCGCCCGCCAGGCCCACCAGCTGGCGCTGCTCGACCTGGCGCTGTACAGGGGACAGGCTCTGTCCGCCTGAAAAGGTTCACTGTCTGAGACAGCATGGCTCTTGTCAGGGCCACTCACTCTCCCAAAAGTTGTTGATCAAGTTCTTACATCTTATTAATAGGTATTCTTTATATATATATAATACACATATATATGTAATAGAAATAATATATAGCATAAATAATATATATCGCATAATATATATATATATATATCTACAATACAATATATATATCTATACTATATACATTTGTACTAAAACTACTATATATATATTATAGATGCATAAATTAATAATTGTGCTAATATATTTACGTCCGCATGCGTGTGGTAGACAATTAATCCTACTAATTGACAAAAGGATGACACACGGTAGACTTACTTAAAGCCAAAGGTTACCTGATTTTATTACCGCTAGTAGCAGTAACCTAAAACTGTGTATCCTGGTAATAACATAACCACTAGCATTGGGTAGCCTGAATCTCCCGGCTAATGTGCTATCATCTGCCAGTCCTTCTGACATGACAAGGATCAGTGTGAAGAGGGCCGTGAACATGTATCACGGTCATGTGGCTTATTAACTCGAGGGGATTACATTATATACATATATTCATACATTTTCTTTTCTTTTGAGCTAAGACCAGACGGGATGGCCCAATGAATTGAGCATCCGTCTCCCATTTTGGTAGATCGTGGAATTCGAACTCACGGTTCGAACCCTGGTCATGTCAAAGCAATGACATAAAATGCATACTTGTCGCTTCCTCGCCAGGCACTTGGCATTAATAGGATAGGGCAAGGACTGGTTGGCTCAGTGTCAGGATAATGTGACTGAGTGGAATATCAGGTCATGATGCTGGTGGCCTGGTCTCCCAGTGGGACAGCACTATAAAGTCACCATGAGTGTGCACTGTCACAAGTCGGTACCCATCCTGATATGACCTTAGATGTTGCCAGGACGTAAAACTCCAACAACCGACCAGCCAATCCTTGAACATACCTTTTAAATTGTTTATATGCTTCCCGAATTGAACATCGTACTGGAGCGCAAGCTTCGCACAGCCGGTGATGACGGTGTCAGGGGTGATCTCCGCAAAGTCCGGACATTCGCCTGTTCGCATCACCGAGTTGGTCTCGGCCGTGTCGGGCGGTATTTGAGGCAGGCTGGGTGAGAGAGAAAAGGTTCACAGACCAGGGAAGCGAACGTTGGACCAACTTTTGACATTAGTTGATGATCGTCCTACCACTATTCACTACATTGTAGTACAACGAAAAAAAACCTAATAAAATAAATCAAGGGATCGGAGACAGGCTTCATGAAAAAGAAAGACTTAGAGAGGGGAGAAAACTAAAGTGAAGACTGGCTTGTTCCATACTAAGATCAAATGAACTAAACAATAAACTTAATTAAATAAAGGATTTCAAGTTCCATAGTCCGATGGGTTTGAGTTTTTATTATTTTCTGAGATAAATATAGGTTGATTGTTATATCAGCATATTTGAAGTGTAAGCATGTAAAATTAATTTTGACATGCTTGTCAAAATATTGGCCATATAGGTTCCAGCAGTAACAGGTTCTATTACATTGACTTAGTACACCCTTCTATATAGCAACAAATACTTGATATACTTAATAAATAAATCTGGAAAAAAGTTGAATATGCTAGTTCAAATAAAAAAAACTAGGCATGAATTCTTTCGAAAATTTGATATTTTTATCGGACTATGCAACTTTAAGGCAGGAAGCATGAGGCAGAAACTGACAACGATTTGTTTGTTTTTGTTGTTTTACGTCCTAGCAACATCTAAGGTCAAATGGTCACTCATGGTAACTTTATAGTGCTGCCCCATTGGGAGACCAGGCTGCCAGCACCACTCAATCCATCCTGACACTGAGCCAACCAGTCCTTGCACTATCCTAATAATGCTGAGCACTTGGCTAGGAAGAGACAAGTATACATTTTTAAGTAATTGATTTGACTTGACCAGGGTTCGAAACCATAAGCCCATGGGTTTGGATTCCCCAATCACAGAAAACAGGAGATGGACGCTCCACTCATTTGGTCATCCCGTATGGTCAGGCACCAAGGTCTAGGGGATATATACTCATTACACAATGAGAAATTCCTATAACCTTTCTGAATCACTAATGTATTCATTTTAATGGTGTAAATCCTCCAAGTCACTCATTCACTCACTTTTATTTTAATGGTGGAATCAACAGAGCAGATAGTTATCTACTTACACTGAAAAATTCAGTGAAATATATCGATTATTAAGCAAGTTAGAACAAAAATTGACTAAAAATCTAGATTTTGGGACACACACTTGTAATGCGAAAGCCCCAGTCACACCTACCCGGACGAGCCCCGGATAAAATCGCTATTTTGGTCGTTTTTGGCCTCGCAGTCACACCTACACGGTCTAGCCGTACCACCCTCGGTCTACCCGGTGTACCCACGGATCAGTCCCGGACTGGAAGTGGACTTGCTCCTGCTATATATATATATAAACATTTAAAAACATCCAGGGCAAACCCGGATGAGGCCGGACCAGCCACAGATCACCAAGGACCAGCCACGGATGAGCCAAGGATCACCCCGGACCATGGTCCAGGGCTCGTCCGGCCCATGATCTGGGTAGGTGTGACTGGGGCTTAAAGCATTAAAACAAAGGCAGAAAATTACCCCTCATTACCGAAATCTAAATAACTCTAGCACCCTTAATAATCAACCGATTGACGTGATTGTTGGATTTTCTTGTATGGTTTTCCAAGCCCTTTCCAACAATGTAATCCATTTCCAGATTGGTGTGGTTTGAAAATTGTGTCCACATTGCTACCGTTAGTAGGTATGTGAGCCAAACTCGCCGATCGCCGTCATAGCGGGTGCCATTTTCCTGTGACGCCGATCTCCGTTTTCTATTGGTCGACCCAATTACATCATTCCAAATAACTGCCTCCTGATTGGCTAGAAATATGTTTTTGCATATATAATGAGCATGACGTCATAGAGGATTTCCCAATCTATAGCCTCGTTTTCATTTTTTTCTGAAAGACTTTATTTCTGGTGCAGGAAGAATTTCACCAAACTTTAAAGATTTTTGACAGTAATCACAATCAAAATTCGGCATCACAGCAGCTATGGTCCCTAATTATAATATATAGTTCCCATTCCATATGTATTTATTGTTGTATATATGAAATACCAGGAGGAAATTAGCACGAGAAGTGTAGTAACGAGCTCACAATTTCTTTTTTTTATAACAAATAATGCCAAATGGGAAAAACAAAATGGCGACTCAAGAAATTTGGCAAATTGCACATCGACATCAAAGAAGGTTTGGTCCCTAATTATAATATATAGTTCCCATTCTATATGTATTTATTGATGTATCTGTGAAATACCATGAGGAAATTTGCAAGAGAAATGCAGTAACGAGCCCGAGGAAAGTTTTTTTTACCAAATGGGAAAACAAAATGGCGACTCAAGAAATACAAAAAATATGGCATTAACCTAATAATTATTATGTTTGATCATTATTAATAATTATTTCCAGCTTTTCAATGATGATTTTTGTGATTGATCTAGATAGAGAATTCTTCTGCAATTCAGATACTTAAAAGATTTAGTGAATTTGTTGAGAAATAAGAAAGTTACAGCATTTTCCCTAACACAGTATGTTTTGATCACAACTTCTTCATTTGGTTTAAGGTTAATTGTGAGGACATAATTTGGCAAATTAAAAATATTGAAAAAAATCATAACTTATTTATTTCTCAATGGATTGCAATGATCTAAGTGTCATTTTCTTTGTCTCTTCATCCTCTTTCAAATGAGCCCAGTTACACTGGAATTGGAGGATTTTGAATTTTTGACTCACATACCTACCGTTAGTACTAGAAACTTGGTGGTTACATAACCAAGCTTCTTCTCAATATGTTTTATACACTACATTTATTGACATTGTTTAAATAATTCTAGTGCATAACCCCTTCTTAGAATGGAAAAAAATGTGTATACTGTGGGGAAAATACCCTAGATTTGGAGATTACCTAAACCAATATTTATTGCGACATTTAATAATAAATAACAACTTAACAAGTAGTAACATTGATTTTCAAGCAGGTAGACGTTTCCTGTCACAGCCATGGCAGAGGTCATGGCTTTTTGTTGTTGACTAAGGCTACATTTAAAACTCGTGATATGCACATCTCGCAGATTATTGACATGGGCTTACTCACAGAACATAATAAGAGGTTGACTGTTGTCTGGCAGAGTTGTATAACAGCTTTAATTTTCGACCGCAGGCAAAGCGGCATCCAACCATGGAGGCTGCCATCTTGGATACTAGGATTGCATTCTGGGAATATAAACAATATAACAAACACAGCTTTCATGTTGAGTAAATGAAGCAAATTTATATATGTGTATATTATTATTGCCAAGTCACTTAGTGATATTTGTGTACTATAGAAAAATGATCCGTTAGGAAAATATAGACTTTGGGGTAATACCGGAAGTCATAATGACGTAGGCGGGTGGGGTGCGCCTGCGAGAAGTGAAAATGGCGGCTTGCCTGGAGCGGCTATCGCAGTGTTGTTTGTCGGAAGATGAGAAAAGATGCAAGGCACGAAGTCGAGAGATCGATAGGCGGATAGCCAGAGAGAAATTACAATATCAACGGACACAAAAGATCCTACTGCTTGGTTCTGGTGAGAGCGGGAAGAGCACCTTCCTTAAGCAAATGAGGATCATTCACGGCCAATCCTTTCAGGAAACAGAGAAGCAAAGTTTCAAGTGTGTCATTTACAGCAACATAGTAAAAGGAATCAAAGTCCTGATTGATGCCAGAGACAAGTTGCAAATTCCGTGGGGAAACGAACAAAACAGTTACCACGGCCAAAAAGTGTTTAGTTACGACAGTAATATTAAGTTAGATGACAAAGTATTTTACGAGTATGTGCCGTCTCTGAAAGCCTTGTGGAAGGACACTGGAATACAAACGGCGTTTGAAAGGCGGAGAGAGTTTCAACTGGTAGGTTTTGTTTTGATTCCTGATTGTTTACACATGTCAACATTGACTGTGTATTTATTAGCCCTCATCCTTTGTATACTATGTCATGTGGGGCAGTGCCTTTTCTGGTTTTTCCAGAATTCTTGCTAAATTCCACTGCAGGGCAAAAACAAACATGTTTCTTTTTCGGCGATTACCTACTCACTACTGTGCGCTGTGCAAGCTGCCAAGCAGCAAGGAGGGTTGGGTCTGATGGATTCAACCAATCATGGGCGGACTCTGCCTCTTGTTTCCTGCCTCTGCGCTCTGGCTCTGATGGGGAAATTGGCTATAACTATGCTTAGTTATAGTTATATTTTAGCATGGTACGGGACCATGTAATGTACCTTTGGCTTTGAGGTATATTGCACTAAAAAGTGATACTAAATGTATCGGTAACTTGTGTTTACTGTTTAAATTGTGGCATAGGCATAGGCATAGCGGCCATAGTCTTAGAAGTTAGAGCCAACCCTCTTGCCAGTAAATCTTTTTTTGGGTTAAATATATATATAATCTCTCAATACATAAGTATATAAAATGATATAGAGATTATATATATTATATTCCTGTACGATTTCGAGGCTGCTTAGCATTAGAACTGAGAGCTACGAGCTTTGTATAGGCTACCACAAGCCTGCATCAAAGAAGAGAATAATAATAATAAATATCTGATATAGTTACATATCTTTTTTTTAAAGACAGATTTACTGGCATTATAGTGGCAAGCCAAGGGGGTTGGGCTCTTTCGTGACTCTTCACTGGTGAAGGGAGGATCGGGGGCGGGGCATTGCCATTGCCATTGGACGATTGGTCACTACATCATACACGTCATTTCGAATGGTATACGGATTGCCTGCTATTGAAATGAAATCTGTCCACGATGTTTCAAAACTACATAATTGGTGTATCACGGACTCCTCATTCGCTTCATGTTGTACGAAGCAGTGCTACTTGCTTCCTGATTCGTGGAGTTTACTATGGCTATGGGCACCATGCTTGTGGTGGTAATGACTAATGTTCTATAAATACATACTCAGTAGTTTACTGTTATATATTGGCTCATGGTTCGGCTGTGCTGCAATATATATCTGAGACTTAGACTTAGTCTTATCCCCACCGACGACAATAACAACACACCAGGGGCAGGGAAGTGGAATCGAACTAGTACAGTAAAACTTGAAATTATTTTTTGTTGAAGACATTCATTCATTCATTCATTCATTCATTCATTCATTCATTCATTCATTCATTCATTCAAATATGCCACTTAGACTTAGTTAATAGCAATCAGTTTATGTTATAGATAATAGAATCTGTGCAACTCACTTTACGATTACAGATTTATGTGGGCACAAACCTTGTGCCTGAACTTATGGGTATGTGCATATTCTTTTTTGTTAGATTTAGTTTCTACTGAGTGGCAATGCCAATGGTTTGGAGGTAGTCGTCACTGAATGCATACTACTGATGTGAGTAATACACATGGCATGGTTCCCACGCACCACAATTAGGCTATGTAACACTCATCATACGGACATCCGCCTAATGATTGTAGGACGATGGTTCGCCACACTCACTGACTCAGACACTGCGTCTCAGACGCACACCCTGCGGAAAGTCGGGGGTTTCAATCCCGGCCGAGTCAACTCAAATCAATGACATATAAAATTAATACTTATCATTACCTAGCCTGGTGCTCGAAATTAATATGAATGAGTATGGACTGGTTAGCTCAGTATCAGGATAATGTGAGTGGGGTATCAGTATCACTTTCACAGTATCAGGCTAGGATGCTGGTGGCCTGGTCTCCCAATGGGGCAACACTATAATGTCGCCATGACTCATGAGTGCCCAATGTTAGTGTCCGTCCTATGACATTTGATGTTACTAGGACGTAACCCCCCACCCCCACACACAAATCAGTATAACCAATAAAGACTGGGGGATAGTATTAGTAGTAGTTTTCTTCGTTACCTTCAGTTCTCGAGATGTGATCGTGTAGTGTGCTGGGGTTGGTCTTAATAAATAGATAACGATTATATAAATTTACAATTGCATCTTACACCAGCTTTACTGGTGTTGGTTGATTAATTTAAAGTAGATGAATCCATCCAGAAAACTGTTGGTTTAATATCGAGAGTCGCTGAGCAGTGACAGCTGCCTTTTACGTCTATATATAGTTGCAGCCTACTATGGACCTTTGACCCCGTTTACCTCGTACCCGGTACTAGTAGAAGTACCCATAAAGCATTCTGGTGGGGATGGGGGTCAGGGTTTTCTGTTGCTCCCATGGTTTCCCCACTTTGTTATCTCACTTCCAAACCAAACAATGTTTTTAATTTATTCATTGATTCACACTATTATTTTTTGTTTGTTTTAAAAATGGGATCTTGATGAATAGTATTTGTATTATTATAAATTTAAATTCCCCGAGTTTTAAATGTAGATAATATCAAATGTGTTCGGGTCGGGATGACTGATTAAGCAGGTCGTGGGTGTGAAACCGATGACTTTATTAATGTGTACTCGAACGGCATTCCTAGTATGGAAGACGAATTTCGCGTAATTGAATTTTCTTCTGCGTAATCAGTGAATAAAACAACAAACGTTTTATAAAAAATTGTAATGTTAAAATGTCGAACTTATGAAATATTTCAATTTCCCCCCGGTGATACGTTGATTGTGTAATACTGGTTTGCATTATCAGAGCTGACGCGGAACAATTATGTTTTTTGAGTGGAATGCATATTTGGATATATAACATGCAGGAGTTGACTAAATAATTATGATAATAATAATAGTGATACTATTTTAAAAATACAAGTCTCCATACGTGTGCAGTATGGCTTGAACTGGGGTGAGCTTGTTACAATGTTGCAGGTTGGTGAACACTGAAATTGTGGTATCTTATTGCTCCTCCACAGGGCCCTGGATTATTATCTGAACTGAGTCAGTCCTTGTTAAAACACCAAATGACGTATAGATAGCATGTTAGACTATGTCGAGCGCCAAACCTTTGATGCTTTGTACATATTTCATATTTGAGTCGTTCTCAGAAACTGTGTAAAACTACATTGTGACATGGAAGCCTAAAGTGAAAACATTCCAGTTAATAGTAGAAAACATTCCAAATGATAGAATTCATGTTCATATGAAGGTTTACATGGGCTGCATGTCAGAGTTTAAAAAGAAAACACTTTTCATTTTTGATCTTATGCAAATTGAGAAAAACTATCAATAACATCTTTTTTTAAAACTTTGTTGTGTGTGTTAAAATCATGTTATGGATGGATGTGAAACAGTTAATTTTAACCGCTTTCTCAATTTGTATAAGATCAACAAGTTCAAATACAAAATTTCAAATAACATATGATATGCACAATATATATATACACTTTAAAATGAATATAAAGTCTGCCATTATTTGGAATGTTTTTGGCTATTATTTGGCATGGCTTCTCCTTTGGTTTCCAACATCAGAAAAGTGGTACACAACTTCTGAGAACTACCCATATAGATGTATTATAATCTAATCTAAGATAAACAAAGGTTTGCTACAATGAAAACAACAAAAAAATAATGCTGTTATTCCGCAGAAATTGTGCGATAACAGTGTATGTATATTTGCTATTTTCAGTGTCTGGTTTTTGAACATCCCTCCAGCTGTTTAGTTAGTAATTATATCGGTTATTGTTTCATTCTCTTCTCATGTCTGTTAAATGGATACATGTATGTAGAATAAGCTATTTATGTGGCTTGGGAACTGTTGTGTCCCACCCTGGATAATAGTCTTCGTGTGTAATAGGGCAGTTTTGACGGATTAAGTTACAGGCTAATCCTAGTAATGTAGAGCCTCAGGCTTTGTTGCGATACACATAAATTTTCCAAGTCATGTTTTGACTAGGCCGGGACTCGAACCCTCGAGACTTTTCACACGGGAAAACACTACCATGGTCTTACCGATTCGGCAACCGCGTCCGCTCATAATAATACGAGGGAACACAAGAAATATTTTAAACGGTGCTCCCCCCACCACCCCCTACCCCAAGAAAAACCACCACAAAGGAAACCCACACAAAAAACATTAAAAAAACAACAAAGCAAAATTGTTTAAACCAATAACAACTTTGACTAAGATTGAACCAAATCAATGGCATCCGCGTCCAAGTGCGGAGGCGCATCCTCTTCGGTGACGATGGTGTTCTGGGTGGGAGTGCCTTACTGAGCTGACATGGCTCAGTCCGTGCACACATCCATTCTCAGCCTTCTCCAGCCGGCCCTGGCCACCCACCGGCCAGGTAAGCTGGGATTCCATATATGAGGTATGCGAATGCGACATAAAATGGAAAACCTGTAAACACAATAGCTTTGATTACATGTATCCGACTGCGAATACGATTTGCGTAGATGGAAAACTGGATTGCTCCCTGTAGCGATATGTGCAAATGCGTTACATACAAAATTGGATGGACTGACCTAAAATGCATGGGAATTAATATTGTTGGGGTCACGCAAGTTGCATACTTTGTACGCATCCACATACCATGTACCGCATATATATATCATATATGGAATCCTCGCTTTAGCCGGCGAGGGAGACTCCACTGAACCACGATGTCACGTGATGACACGTGACTCTCATCAAACCCCATTCCTGCTAGTTACCTGGGCCGCGTTCAGGGTCCGTCTCGGAGGCGCCTCGGAGGCGCCCGTGACGTCAGGCTAGTCTGAACGGATTTAGCTGTTGGCTCGAAATGCTGCGCTCTGATTGGATGAAACCACTGCAGGTGGAGGCCATTTTCGAGGCGCTGTTTGTCTCCTGCCTGAAAAGGGAGGCGTCGCCGAGACGGACCCTGAACGCAAATAGACCAAAAAGCATCGCGGAGACGTCGCCGAGGCGCCTCCGAGACGGACCCTGAACGCGGCCCAGGTCACCAGAACCACATATGATGATACGTACCGTAATGTCGTAAAATAAATACCAACAGGGCGCCCCTCCCCCCACTGCATCACTAGGCGGGACAGGGAGTGTGTGTTTGTTGAGATTTTACGTCTTAGCAACATCTAAGGTCATAACAAGACGGGGCACCAACTTGTGACAGTGCACACTCATGGGGACTTTACCACTGGGCAACCACTGTGCCACAGGCATTGTGACTTGACATCCCATCGATGTCAGTCACATTTTCCTAATACTGAGCTAGCCAGTCATTTTGCCATCCTAGTAATGCCGAGCGTCGGGCTAGTTAGTGACAAGTATATGTTGTGTCAGTTATTGGTTTGACTTGGCCGGTGTGGCGGTTTCAGCCGTGTCCCGTACTCAGCCGTGTACCTATACTCAAACTCAAGGCATTGTCAATGGTCGTGAGTAATTTTCATACAGAAAATACAGGACAAGTGAAATATCTCTAAAAGCACACCACCTATTAACAAATCGCTTGGTACACATATAGAAAACATCTTCACCAAAAAGATTATAAAATTTATAAGGTTAGGGTTCTTGATTTCTATTAATTTTGATTAAAACTAATGTTTTGCACTGCGTGTACCGTCAAACTCAAGGCATTGCCAATGGTGGTGAGCAATCTTCATACAGAAAATCCAGGAAAAGTGAAATATCTCTAAAACCACACCATCTAGAAACAAATCGCTTGGTACACATATAGAAAACATCTTTACCAAAAACATTATATTAAATGTATAAGGTTAGTGACTTAAGATCATTGACAATGCCTTAGTTTGAGTATAGGTACACGGCTGAGTACGGGACATGGCTGAAACGCCACACTGGGATTCGAATCCACAACCGGAAGCCTTTCAGTCTGCAGATTGGAATTTAAGTTTTTCAGTTTCACTCGGCAGAGGGATCGAAATCATTACTTTCTTAATAGGAAGTGAGCACGCTATTCATTTTTGCCGACCCGCCCGTGTCGAATTAAAAAAAAAAAAAAAAAATTACATGCGGTATTACTATTACTAGTCTGAGATGAATACCAGTGGTTCCATGGCTAGTTGCATGTGAGGTCTATCTATACCCTTTTGACCTCTTGTTAATTTGTTGTGCGGGTGTGTGTTTGCATGTGAGGTGTATCTATACCCTTTTGACCTCTTGTTAATTTGTTGTGCGCGTGTGTGTTATGTACATTTGATCTATCTGTTGTACTTATTAGCTTAATAAAATAACTGATCGCCAAAACCAGCCCAGATGACACTTATTGACGGTATTAATAATAATATTGCTGAATGTTATTGTTTTGTGTTTGTTTCTTTTCAATTTGAAATAAGTAAGATATGCTTTTTAAATATTTCTTTTTAATACAGGTTAAATTAGAATAAGTTTAATTTTGGAGAAATGCTGAGATGGTGTGCTAGTAAAACGACCGGACGCGGTGGCCCAATCGGTAGAGCGCAGGCTTCCCGTGTGGAATGTAGGGAGTTCGGATCCCGGCCGGGTCTAACCAATGACATACAAAATTGATACTTGTCGCTACTTAGCTTGATGCTCGGCATTACTAGGATAGGGCAAGGGCTGGTTAGCTTAGTATCAGTATAATGTGACTGAGTGGGATATCAGGTAATGGTGCCAGCTGCCTGATCTCCCAGTGGGGCAGCACTATAATAAAGTCGGCACGAGTATGCACTGTCACACGTCCAATATTGTTGCTAGGACTTATAACCCCAACAACCAAACAGCTAGTAAAACAATGTCATCAGTAAATTAGCTATGTAAAGACTGACCTCTGTGTCACTTCACCTTGTAGTAAATGTCTGGCATATTGCATACAGTACAGGAGTGTCACATGCTATCATGTGGGAATAATAACAGTAACATATATAAAAGGGGGCGGGCGAGAGCCTAGAGGGGGAAGCATGTGATAGAGTAGCATGTGTGTATTAGTGGTATTACCAATGACACCTGTCTACTAACGCGACTCAAATTTGCAACAAACACTGTTCATTCAAAAGCAGCTGTAGTGTCACACATCACCGGATTGGGGGAAACGGACAGAAACCAAACAAAGTCTGGTTTGTGTCCGTTCAAGTTTTGGACATGCACAAAACTAGGAACGGATGCCACCGGATTGACATTTTGATACTTATCACCACCGGACCAGACAATTCTGTCCGTTGCTCAATCTGGTGATGTGTGACAGCCGCTTAATGTTTAGAGCAGTTATTTATTTACATGGGCCTTCACATTAAATTTTGGTATAATTACGCGTTGATTTATGTAGGTCCCCTGTTTAGTTTGGTTGCTTATGTTGGTAGCGTGCTAACTTCATGTACGGCAGGTCATTTAAATTTTTATTTTTTTATTGAGGCTGTATTTATACTGTCCATAGCATATAAGCCTGGGTATTCAGGCTTGTTTTCAATGCTGGCCAGCTGTCGTGTTGGTGTTATCCTATTACACAGTAGCTGTTGATAAGGTATTTGATTGCCTGCATTTCAGTAGCAGATATATAGTTGGTGAGTCTGGTTAGTAGTCTATTTTAATTTCTTTGGATTTTCTTGGCATATATGGTCATGAGTCCGATCCTGAGCTAATTCAAACAAATACTAAAATAGGAACAAATTGAACAAAGGCTGATTCATGTTGAGTTTGTTTGTGGTTTAAAAAAAAGTTTTATTTAACTACAAACATGTACGGTCACTCACTCTGTGGCTTTTCCCAAGGGGTGATCTTCCAGCGAAGCAGCCAATGTTAATATCACTATTTTATGTAACTTTGAAATCACTTGTCCTATGGCCATATATGCAAGTAAAATGTTTACACATATATATGCAGGGGCATATCTGATTCTATGTGAATTATCAATTGCTGAAATTGTTGCAACAATGTATCTTGTATAAATATGGAAATTATAGTGATGTGTGTATCCTAAAATAGGAACAAATTGAACAAAGGCTGATTCATGGAATCACTATCTTATGTACCTTTGACATCACTTGTTCTGCACTAACAAATCATGTAACAACAACCAACTAATTGATTTATTGTAACTTATGGGAGGAACACAAACCCCATACCCAAAGTGAAATGCCAAGCATGCGATTTGGATTGCACAGTCCAATGGTTTTTAGTCTGTAATGTTTTAACGATAAATGTATTACTATTAGGTTATTTGTTATAATTTATTTTACTTTGGGTTGAACTCACTATTATTTTTAAGGGTTAAATATGGCAGTGAAAATATGCTAAATTAATTTTGGCATGCACACCAAAATGCTGGACATAGGCTTTGTTTACCCACATTTAAATATAACCCAGGTGCACGACATCGCACTAAATGTTTAATGAGTGCACCAGTATCAACGATGGATATCTAGAATCAAATCTAGGTTTTGGTTATTCTTTTAACGGCTATGCAACTTGAGTAGTCAAACTATGACTTGAGATAGTAACGTATTTATAAGTGAATATGTCAGCGCAGGGCAGGTGGGTATCAGAATGGATTACCGATATGATTGGTTCACTGACACGCGGTGCATTATGGGGATTAGAGTGGGCCCACATGGCCTCAGCCGGATGTACGATGGAGAGGTCAATCAAGAATGCCATTTAATCTCCATTTAGCATGTTCCGGGAACTCAGGAATATAACATGCAGTCGCATGAGCATTTGTTTTTTAATAATAAAATAGTCAAGCCAATGACTTATAACATTGATACTTGTCACTTCCTAGCCAGGCGCTCGGCATTAATAGGATAGGGCAAGGACTGGTTAGCTCAGCGTCAGGATAATGTGAGTGGGATATTGGGTCATGGTTCAGGCAGCCTGAATTCCCAGTGGGGCAGCACTATAAAATTGCCATGCGTGCACACTGTCACAAGTCGATACCTGTCCTGATATGACCTTAGATGTTGCCAGGACATAAAACTCCAACAACCAACCAACCAGCTAATAACATTGACACAAAATTGATTGTATGCTTTTACATGTAATGGTTTGAACAAAAACAAACATTTCTCGCCGTGAATATGGCCTATGCTGTCGAAACGGTGTAAAGCAACCACCAATCAATCAAAGCTAATAACAGATCAACGTAATCTGCAGGGACCTCTCAGGTATCGAGTCACATACACAGGTATGCGTGGATAGGGTGATTGCATCAGGGATTCTAGGGGGTGTAATGGTTAGCTTGCTAGCCCCAGAATTGCAACAATTGTGGGTTCGATTCCTGCTCTATGCGCACTATTTCCAATTTTCATCACCCCAACAACACTGGTTGCTGTGACCAGGATCCTGTACAAGCTATGTGCTGTATGGTTGTTTAACCAACCCTGTACAGGGTATAAGTGCATTGCCTGTAGCTATGCATGTAATTGTAAGCATCAAATGACTTATCAATATAAATCATTTAAAAGACTTACACTTTCAGGGGGATGAGTGCAGTCGTCTGCACTGGCCTCTCAGGCAAGGAGCCACACATATAGAAAGGTGGTGTGGATATGCTAACTGCATCAGGGAGCCTAGGTAGTTAGCACGGTAGCCCTGGAATGGCAAGAAGTGTGGGTTTGAATTCTGCTCTAGGTGAAGTATTTTCCATTTTCACCACCCCATGATAATATTATAAAGAAGAGGCTGACATGGAGATGAAGTTGCATGCTATTTTCAGGGATGAAAGATCTCCGCGGTTTCGCGGATTTCCGCGATTATTTATATTTACCAATTAACTTTAAACATTAAAAAAAAATTATATGTATATGACAACACATGGGGGAATTTGAATCCCATTTTTAAATGACCTTAGATGTTGCTAGAACATCAAACCCAAACAAGAGCGAGTCCGGTATGGGCGATAATACAGTCACAACAAGGTTAGTTGAAAACTGACTTCTGGTATTTTTCCGCGAATCCCTGACAGTGCTAAGTCTATGGGAGAAGATCCGCGTTATCGCGGAAATTTGCCGTTGGCGGCCTGATTTCTGCGATTTTAGCCGGAGACCACTTTCATCCCTGTATTTTAGCTGCAACAACATTTCCTGTATGGAGAAGAGGTGCGCCAACCTGTTTACTGTTGTGTGGTGGGAGGAGAGATTTGCAAATGGGAACATCGTGTCTATAGTATGATTCTAACCCATACTTCCTGCCATTCCGGGGGCAAGTGTCCTAACCTTTAAACTACTTAGACTCCTTGATGCAACCACCCTTTGCATCCCTACCTGTATATATATGTGACTCATTGTGATATCAGTGCAGACTCTGGGTAAATATAATATTAAATTAAAGAAAATAGAATTATGTTAAGGTATGGTGACACAAAGTATGTCACTCTCTGATAGAGCGCTTAGCTATGTGGCGACAGACGCATTATGTTTGTGTGATTTTGTTGTGTAGCTTAAGTTATTATGTTCTTTTGGTGGATAACTCTTGCTACCCCCCCCCCCCCCCACACACACACACACCACCATACACACTTATTCCTCTGCACTACACGATCCCTGGGGTTGGAGAGTGCAGCCAGTGTACTCGCATCACAGTCTCTTAGCTTCAGGATAGAATTTCAGTTTTTAGCAACATAACAGTACAGTTGTTGTGTTCGGCGTGTTGTCCAGGGTGGTGAGACAACAAACAGTAAATTTGAGACTACTGACTATGTACACGTATATATATATACAGGGCTCTCTATTTTTTCTATTCACGTCGGCAACTGTCAAATGATTGAACCTCCCCTCGCCTCCCCCCTCCCCCTCCCCCTCCCTCCCTCCCCTCCCTCCCCTCCCCTTCCCCTCCTCCCTCACCTCCCTCCCCCTCCCACCCTCGCGCTCCCCTCCCTCCCCCTCCCCTCCCTCCCCTCCCTCCCCTCCCCTCCCCTCCCCTCCCCCCCTTCCCCTCCCCTTGTTTCAATATGTCTATTCCTACTTTCACTGGTCCCCTGAGAAGGACTTAAGCCGTTGCCGGGTCGCAACTTCAGCTTACCCAACAGAAAGTGTTGTAGTGAATATACATGTACACAAAGTGTTATTTTATGTCGTGTGAAATATTTGTTAGCACAAGTTCACAGAAATCTACACGAGAAACAAATGTGTGGCAAGAACTCTACCGAGTTTGGTCATCAGGAAGCATGTGGTTATATAGTGTTGGGCCTGTGGTGAAGGATAGGCTGGGGATGGCACCAAACCCCTAACTTCTGGCATGTAGGCTAAAGCTGTGACCCTGTACACCAGGTCCTTCCTGAGGAACCAATGGAATGCGGAACACGCTTATTGCATTGCAGCCATCTTCCTGCATCACATAATAATACTGTGAGTGAGTCTGTGATGTGGTTATAAGCTGTGTTGGACACAAATTCCCCATTCACAGGAACATTCATACTAATGGTGTTATGAATTTCACTTAAGGCAATGGAAGCATACAATTTTCGACCCTACATACCCGACTTGGCTACTGGTGCACTTATTAAACATTTGGTCCTGTTTAGGAGTACTAAGTTAATTTAATAGAACCTGTCACTGCTGAAGCCTATGGTGTCCAGCAGTTTGGCCTGGACACCATCCTTTGAATTTTTTAAATAAATGTTTTCACTTTTAATATCTGCCAACCTTTTAAGATAAGTTATTTCAAACTAAAGTAAGATAGATTATAGCGATCAACCTAATATATTCATAGAATGTATGTGTGTATGAGTCAGGATCACGAAAAGAGGCCAATTGGGGAAAGTTGTCGGCATCGAGCATGGATGTCGGCGTCGATCGGTATAATTATAATTTAGCATTGACAGTCCTTGGAAAGTCCTTAAATTTATCCTGAATGTAAATGTCAAGAAAATACAATAACCTTATTTGTTTCTAGGATAATTTAATATAAAACAAAGAAATGCACTACACTTTAAGAATTGCGACACCGACATATGTTAAAGTTGTCGGCGTCGATCATTGGATGTTGGCGTTGATCGGTATAATTATAGTTTAGCATTAACAGAGGAGTTGGAAAATCCTTAAATTTATCCTGAATGTAAAGGTTGAGAAAATACAACAACCTTATTTGTTTCTAGGATAGTTTAATATGAAACAAAGAAACACACTACACTTTTAAGAATTGCGACGCCGACATCTTCAATTGCCCACCAATTGCCACATTTTTCGTGAGGCTGACTCGTATATATATATATTATATATATGGCATAAATTCCAGACCTTCTGACTATGCAACAAGACATTTGACCCTTTCCACCCCTTATTGTATATATCTGAAAGGTGAGTGCCATGCATATCTGATGCCATGAGTGACATGTTGGTATTTCGCATGGAGTAATTGTATACAGCGTCTCTGCTGGGGATAAAAAATACATTCTGCTAAATAAAAGTTTACCCCATACCCCCAATCTCTTCCCTATTGTGCAGAATATGTATTTAGAGACTGGACTCACTGAAACTTTACAACATTGTCCAGGTAGGCGTGACATTATTATGACAGAAGGTCCCATTTGCTGTGTACCTAATGTTGGTTGCACTGTTGGACAATAGACTACATCACGGTTCCAGCGGCGTGGTGCATTGTGGGATGCATCAGAGCAAAACATGCCCCCCAAAAGCACATGGCACATGCTAATACACTGGGTGCAGCTATGAAATGTGCTAGTTTCAGATCATCTCAGCTCTTGTTTGAAATGTAGAATACCAACTAAAAAAATATATATAATAAATTAAGATATTAATCTTTTATCCAGCATTGCATTTACATCAATATAATCAGCACATCTTATGCCATGTGCATTTAGATTTAGAAAGATCTAGGCACTCAGACTAGTGTTAGAGCCATAGCCAGTGTACTCAATGCATTGTCAATGGCAGTGAGCAATCTCCATACAGAAAAAGTAAAATATTGATAAAACCACACCACCTAGAGACAACCCGCTTGGAACACATATAGAAAACATGTTTATCAAAAAGATTATATTAAATTGATATGGTTAGGGTTTTGGATTTCTATTAATTTTGAATAAAACTACCGTTTTTCACTGCGCGTATAGGCAAACTCAATGGCCGTACGCCTTTGCTTTGCTCCCAAGGCCGTTTTCAGCGCATGCGCAGTCGGAACCGTGATCTAGTTTATCGTTGCAGAGTTTGATAATGCTGGTATGCACTGCGTATTTGCTCTGTTCCTTAATGCCAGGCTTTAACCAAGCTGAGATGTTCATTGCACCATTGGGCAATCAGAGCGCAAAGTTTGATAATGTGGGTATGCATGGCCTATTTGCTCTGTACCCTAATGCCAGGCTTTAACCAAGCTGAGATGTTATTTGCACTGTTGGGCAATCAGAGCGCAAAGTTTGATAATGTGGGTATGTATGGCCTATTTGCTCTGTACCTTAATGCCAGGCTTTAACCAAGCTGAGATGCTCATTGCACTGTTGGACAATCAGAGTGCAGAGTTTGATAATACGGGTATGCACTGCCTATTTGCTCTGTATCCTAATGCCAGCCTTTAACCAAGCTGAGATGTTCATTGCACCATTGGCAATCAGAGTGCAAAGTTTGATAATGTGGGTATGCATGTCCTATTTGCTCTGTAACCTAATGCCAGGCTAAATTTAAACCAAGCTGAGATGCTCATTGCACTGTTGGACAATCAGAGTGCAGAGTTTGATAATGTGGGTATGCATGGCCTATTTGCTCTGTACCCTAATGCCAGGCTTTAACCAAGCTGAGATGTTCATTGCACCATTGGGCAATCAGAGGGCAATGTTTGATAATGCGGGTATGCACAACCTATTTGGTCTGTATCCTAGTGCCAGGCCTTAACCAAGCTGAGATGTTCATTGTGCTGTTGGACAATCAGAGAACAGAGTTTGATATGCATTGCCCAGTTAGTCGTCATTACAACTGCCCCATTAGAAAAAATACTGTCGGCAGGTATGTAGGAGGGCTCGAAATTAGCTTTCGATAGGCTAACAAAATATCGCTATCGCCCAGCCAAGTATGGTACCAAGACACGCGCGCGCGTTGGTATACATCAATGTACGTTGGCATTTGTCGACATACGGCGGCACGCGTCAGGGGGTCGGCAACGTCTTGTGCACGCACAAAATCTTCGACGTATGACAACGCATGGGTGCTTACGTTAGGCGTATGTCGAGATACGTTAGACGTGCGTTGGAGGAATGTTGTTCATTCGTTCCTCTGATGGAGAGCATTCAGTCCATGCGTTGGCAACATAGCGCCAAGGCATGACGACGTTGTTCTAATATATGCATAACGTATGGCCGACACACGGTTGGTGTTTCTCCACCGTGTCCTGACTTATATGGTGCGCATCTGGCACTCGCCTAACGAATATAACATTTACCAGCATTCTGCAAACATACCGTGAGCGTTTTTAGGGTGGGTCGAATGCCCCCTGCACGTTGGCATGCTTTACTCACACATTACGCCAATGTCATGCGCACTGGCGCAACGCCGAAATGCCCTGGACTGTCGTTGGACATGCGTCGCTCATGTGCTGGTGCTACGCTCTCATACATTGCACAACATGTTTAACGGTCGCTAGCGGAATGTTGGAAGCGCATTATGCCAATGCTAGGTAAACGCCGCACGCGTGAGAAGCACGTTAGCCACACATTGTGCCAAACTTTTTTCTTTTTTTCTCAGGCATCAACATACGTTACCACTACGTCGGACTGACGCTACACTTATGTCCACTACATTGCGCTGACGTCGAACCCCCCCCCCCCCCCCCCCCCCCCCCCCCCCCCCCCCCCCCCCCCCCACCGAAAAGTTTGACGCATCTCGACGTAAAAAAAGTGATTTTACGCGTTGGTTGCGCGCTTGCGAGATGCACCGTAATTTCACAGGCTTTTCTTTTCTGGAAGCCCTGTGGTAATTCTGTGGCCTGTGGTAATTCTCAGGCAGCCACACAGGTAGAACACTGCTGCAGGTGGCAGTGGCTTTGAAATGACTGCAGCAAGTAGCTTGTAAACAGGTGTGGGAGGGGGGTGGGGACTTGAGCCTTGAAACCCACAGCGTACATACACACAATGCCGCGACATCTCGCGGAGTTGGGGAAGGGGTGTGCAAAGGTACCACCCACCCTTGTTTTTTTAGGTTCTTTGTTTTTGTCTGAAATGTTGGTTGGGGATTTGACCTGCATTCGTAATTCAGACAATAACTTGATCCCCTGCATTCACTCATTCATTCATTTATTCATTCATTCCCTCTCTCTCTCTCTCTCCCTCCCTCCCTCCCTCTCTCACTCTCACGCTCTCACTCTCCACCCTTATCACTTTAACAGTGGTGTCCTTGCATTTGTCTAGATCCATTTAACTGCTTAAAAGTAGAAGTAGTAGCCACATAAATATCTGATATCAGCTACCTGTTGTGACTCGTCTACAAGAAGGGCTGCTCTCTGCTCTGTCAAGTGGCACTAGTACTGTTTGAAGTCACTAATATTCTTCCTTGTTAAATAATGAAGCATCGCAATACACTTGCAATGAAAATCAAAAGAGATGATTTTTACATTTGTAATAATGTTTGTGGGTGGGTGGAGTGAGTGATTTCAAATGGCCCTCAACTTTCGGTTTCAGCCCATTTGAAATTACACCATCCATCTATTCAGACCATTACCTATGCGTAGGTAAATCCATATCTGGTCTGCGCGAGCTTGCCTCTCCTCTGATCCTTACATTCGTTTTCGTAGATTTATAAGAATCTCAGTGATACGTTAACTTACAAGTAAGCTTAGTCATATAGTACATAAAGTGTATTACAGTACAACCCCGTTAAACCAAGCTTGATTAAACCAAACGATCGGTTAATCCAAACCTTTTTCGGCGGCCCGGCAAAATACTACCATTTATCATATAAAAAAGTTGGTTAAACCAAAGTCGCTTAATCCAAACTATTGGTTAATCCAAACAAAACTGTCCGTATGGTTAAACCAAACTTTAAAATGATTATAAGGTCATCTATGATAAATGGTAGTAGTTTGCTGGGCCGCTGAGAAAAGTTCGGATTAACCGATCGTTTGGTTTAACGAGCTTGGTTTACATGGGTTATACTTATAGTGTACATACATAAACAATAATCAAAGTGTCCACATACATTGTATATTGCATTCATAATGCACCCACGTTTTTGCTAAAGTCAAGTCGAAGTCGAAGCCAAAGCTCGGTTATACCAATGATCGGTTACTCCAAGCAAATTTCTAGGGTCCCTTCAAGTTTGGTTTAACAGGGTTATACTGTATCTTGCTGTCCCCATTGTGTAAGAACCCCGGACATTGTGCGTAGCATTCACTTTATGTATTGGGCCACATTGTGGTGCTATTCTTCAAGGTCATGGTTGGTTGTTGGAGTTTTACGTCCTGGCAACATCTAGGGTAATATCAGTACGGGGACCGACTTGTGACAGTGCATACTCATGGCGACTTTATCGTGCTGCCCCACTGGGAGACCAGGCTGCCAGCATCATGACCTGATATCCCACTCAGTCACATTATTCTGACACTGAGCCAACCAGTCCTTTCCATATCCTAATTATGCCGAATGCCTGGCTAGGAAGCGACAAGTATCTATTTTTAGTTATTTGTTAAATCATTGGTTTGACTCGACCAGGGTTCGAACCTGTGGGTTCAAATCCCATCGTATACCAAAACTTGAGACTGACGCTCAACTCATTCAGCCATCCCGTCTGCTCTCTCCAAGGTCTGCCCGTCCAGATATATACAGTTAGTGGTGAGAGCCGTCCATGGACAGGTGCAGGCCTGATGCACCAAGTGAGGCTTATGGGCACAGCCGGATAGCATGGCCAACTGGGCAGACTGCCCGCCTCCTGCGCAGGAGTTCGTGGGATCAGACCCTTCAGATACTTACAAAATTGATGTCGCTACATAGGCATGCTGCTCAGCGTTACTAGTGTCGTGGGTGATGCAAGTGAGAAATATTGCGCCTAGAGCAGAATTCGGACCAACGCTTGCTAACCATTATACTACCTAGGTTCCCCTATGCAAGCACCCTACCCACGCTCGTTACCTGTCAGTGCAGACTACTACACTAGTATATATTATATCAAGGAGTGTTTGGCTCAGTGTCAGGGTAATGTGACTAAGTGGGATATCAGGTCATGGTGCTGGTGGCATGATATCCAAATGGAGCAGGACTCTCACGTGTGTACTATCACATGTCGGTGCCGGTCCTGAAATTGTCTTCGATGTTGCTGGGGCGTAACCCCCTACCCCGTCCCAACACGCATATATCGGTACAGGTACTCACTCACTCACTCACTCACTCACTCACTCACTCACTCACTCACTCACTCACTCACTCACTCACTCACTCCTGGTAAGGCAGGTGGCTTCACCACACCAAATATGGCGTTAATCTGACTCCACTACTCAGTAACTGTATACGTCCGCCCGGAACCCGGCTAGAACAAAGTCCCTCCCCTCCCCCCCCCCCCTTCCCTTCCCTCCCCTCCCCTCCTCTCCTTCCCCTCCCCTCCTTCCCCTCCCCCCTCCCCTCCCCTGCCCCTCCCCCCTCCCCTCCCCTCCCCTCCCCTCCCGTTCCCTCCCCTCCCCATCCCCTCCCTCCCCATCCCTCCCCTCCCCTCCACTCCACTCCACTCCACTCCACTCCACTCCACTCCACTCCACTCCACTCCACTCACTCCATCCGCCCAGAAAGAGAGAAAGAAAGAAAGAATGAAAGAATGAAAGAATGAAAGAAAAGATTAACGCAGAATAGCGGCATCCTATCTAGACGCATGAGCAGTGTGCTCTTTGTCCGCGTTGAGGGAATCCCTGAGTGGGCCTGGCCTGGGAATTCCCTCCGTACATCATACCGCGCTGACTGTATCCTTAGTAACGCTATCCCCGCCCGCTTGGCGACCACGCCCCATAACGGACGCTGCTGTTGGGGATGGAGCGCGGCCATGATGAGTAATGGCTGGGTGCTTCCGGTGTAACCGGTGGGTTGAGAGAGTTGTGAAAGAGGCATCCCTTGTGGGCTACATCTGTCTGCAGTTACAGAGTGCACAGAACACCCTGTTAGGCCGTGTATCCATAGACTGTTCCATTGTGGCGTGTTTGATTGTGACCTTGTAATGTGCCACACATACAATGAACATGTTCATTTTCTATGTTCCCAGAGAGTACGTCACACGTGCTGTGCACGAGGCCATATGGTCCGTGGGTCCAAACTATGGGAACAGCCACTACGGGTTCATTGTCTATGTGGCGCGCACATCACAAGGCAACAAGCAAATATAGGGTATGCACCTACGTCACGCAAACCGGAAGTGCGGCCATTGTGGCGATAGTAACCACAATAATAACACACTGTCACACTGTAAACTCAATGGCTATGAGCAATCTTCATACAGAAAAGGTGAAATATCTATAAAAGTAATCCACCTAGAAACAAATCGCTTGGTACACATATAGAAAACATGTTTACCAACAAGATTATATTAAATTGATAAGGTTAGGGTTCTGGATTTCTATAGATTTTGAATAAAATCGACGCTTTGCACTGCGCGTACCGGCAAACTGCCCGCGAAGGGTAAAATCGGCAATGCTATGTCTATGTGGAGCATTTATTTTTGTAAAATAAATTAAAAACCTTTCATTGGATCGATTAAAAATATCTTAATGCGCGATTGAAGAGGAAGATCTGAAGTATTTAATGTAACCTAAGAGCAATTTACGCTGAAAGTATTAAAAACAGAGGTAATAGTGAAAGTTGGGATATTCTGAGTGTCAGTGCCAGTGCATTGTCAATGGCCGTGAGCAATCTTCATACAGAAAAAGTGAAATATCTCTAAAACCACACCACCTAGAAACAATTCGCTTCGTACACATATAGAAAACATATTCAATGAATAGATTATATCAAATATATATGGTTAGGGTTCTAGATTTCTATTATTTTTGAATGAAATAGACTTTTTCCACTGCGCGTTCAGGCAAAGTCTATGGGATGTTTACGAGTTGATATCGCCACAATGGCCGCGCATCCGGTTCGTGACGTCACGTGAATACCCTATATACGGAACAAGGGAACATGGCACAAGGGAACATTCTATGGAGCCTGCTAATCAGTCCTTGTTCTACCCTATTAATGCTGAGCGCCAGGCTAGGTAGTGACAAATATCAATTTTATAAGTCATTGTTTTGAATGCTGGTATTTTGAACTCCCGACCTGCCGCATGGAAAGCTTGCGTTCTACCAATTCGGCCACTGCGTCCGGTTTAGCTGTATATAGTTGGGGGGGGGGGGGGGGTTGTACATACTACATATGTATGTAGCATTTATACCTAATTTTAGCATTATGTTAAGCTGTAAAATGCGTTATTATTTTATAGGAAGCGCCTCCACGTATTGAGCATGGATTTAGATAAGCTCTTATCTGTGCTAGCGTATTCACTACTCAAGAAATCATACACATCTGATAACTTATCTGTGTTACATAACTAAGTCAAATAATATCACTATTATCAGAAAGTAGCTTCAAGGAAATTGGTAATTTGAAAAAAAAAAACATACACACATACACATACACACACACGCACACACACGCACACACACACACACACACACACGCACGCACAATTTGCATCTCAGAATTAAAGTTGCATAATCCGATGATTTTTAAGTTTCTGCCTTATTTAAAATAATAAATATATCAGGTTGATCATTATAAACTATTTTACTTAACTTTGAAGTAACTGTTTTAAAGGGTTAACTTTGAAGTTATTTGAAGTAAAAGCATGCCGAATTAATTTTAGTGCGCATATCAAAATGATGGCCATAGGCTTTGTTTTTTTTCGGGGGGGGGGAGCAATGTAATGTTTCAGGGGAATACCAAATTGCAATAACTGTTTAATATGTACACCAGTGTCTAAGTTTGATATAAGCCTGTCTCAAAAGGTGATAACTTGTTTTGTTGGTCCATTGTAATGATTGACACAAAACAGCCCAGAAACGGTTACACTGAAAACACAAGGACATTTACTTCAAATCAATATGTATTCTATTGGGATTATGAAACACCATGTAAAAAAAACTAATCAGTTTATCCTGAGCAAATGCATAAGCGGATAGTGTGTTGATCGTTACAATGGACAAAGTTTTGTCCCATATTGCCTAGCACCTTTTGAGACAGTCTCATATGGGATCAAACCTAGGTCAGTGTTTCACGTTAGAAAATTGTTTGCTTTCATGGGATTAGGCAACTGGCTGTAGTGGTCGTATCGGTAAGAGCACTGAGGCTGGCTTCTTGTGCAAGAGGTCATGTGTTTGATCCCCGACTGAGTCAAAATAATGACTCACAAAATTGATACGTGTCAGTACATAGCGTTGCACTTTAAGTTTAATAGGATTGTTTTTATGGTGTAGATCCTGTCAGTTTTAGCCATCGAGCAGTCCAGGCCTATCATCTTATTACACAAAGAGCCATTCATAAAGTCTGAGTGCCGATAACACACACTGCCCCCCCCCCCCCTGCATCCCATTCCCAGTGTACTCACTAGCACATATTACTAAATATGGGGTTTGAGGACCAAGTCTTAGGACGAGCGTTGTCCAATACTGCATCGAATGCGATATGGCCTTTCTTTATTTTTTCACAGACGCTGTCGCCGAATCGGTAGAGCGCAGGCCTCCCATGCGGGAGATCAGAAGTTTAATTTCCGGTCCAGTAAAACCAATGGCTTACAAAATTGATACTTATCGCTTCATAGCTGGATACGGCAAGGACTGGTTAGTTCAGTGTCAGGATAATGTGACTGAGTGTGGTATCGGGTCATGGTGCTGGCGGCCTGATTTCCCAGTGGGGCAGCACTATCAAGTCGCCATGAGTACGCACCGTCACATGTCAGTACCCATCCTGATATGACATTAGATGTTGCAGGACATCAAACTCCAACAACCAAGTAACTTAGCTTTTTATTATTATTTTTCGCTGATTAAGCTGGGGTGTAATTTCAATCACATACACTTGGTTTTTCCTCATTTCACTGCTCCTCGCTTTTCACCATTTGGCAGTTTGTTGATAGAAAGCCTGAACCTACACTTTTACCGACCCAAGGGAGTTTTAACCTCCCACACCACATAAACATGGTATGAGAGCAACTAGCCTTTGATGACGCTGTAAGTTATACACAGTGGTGGAAATCCAAATTGGCAGAGTTGGGGGGCACATGGAATCAAACCACCGACCTTCAGATTAGGAGTCTGACCTCGAAAAAAAGTCAGAGACTCTCAGTTAGAGTCTCTGTCTAACAGGTATCCATTTTTATGTCATTGGTTTGACTCGGCCAACATTTGAATCATGGTTTAGAACCCCACCCCTCTGCCACACAGGAAGTAAGTGCTTAACTCATCTGAACATCCGTTTACTAAATCATAAATGCCTTTATTTATCAAACTGAAGTTGTTTTGACTGATAAGAATCATGGCATGGCCAGAAAAGAAAGTGCTGGTGGAACATGACCAATCTGATTACATTTGATAACAATCTACTCGCTGATCAATACAGAAAATATCATTGTAGATAATCGTTTTTTGTTTTTTTTTATCCTAGAAGTTGTGACTCTACGCAGCCATGGCTATTTTATAGTGCTTCCCACACGCTGACCCAATAGCCACACTCAGTCTTATTATAAATATTCAGGTAGCACACTTCCTTTACATACACAATGCAGGTTCACCCACCACACACGGAACACCATCCTGGTCATGGCACCAGTGTTATGGGAGGGATTGCAACCTAATGGGACACCATCCGTAGAGCAGGCCTCGAACCTACATTTATGCGATTCCGTGATGAACAATGACCCATTGGATTTCTTATGCAGGAATGATCATCATAATCATTAGTTAAAAATGTAGCTTAAGTTTAAAAATTTGTTATTGTCATCACTTGTTCATTCACATCATGGAGACCAGCTAGATAAGCATCGCTTTTCTGGGATCCTTTCTGTCTGTAAGGAATTTGTATGCATTT
The DNA here is from genome assembly GCA_030323885.1 of Branchipolynoe longqiensis. Lineage (NCBI taxonomy): Eukaryota > Metazoa > Annelida > Polychaeta > Phyllodocida > Polynoidae > Branchipolynoe > Branchipolynoe longqiensis. The sequence goes on from CM059192.1 coordinate 30,056,813, forward strand.
ATTGTATCACCTCAATTTATTGTAAACATACCTTGCAGAGAGTTAAAATAAAAGAATTGATTGATTGATTGAATGAAAGACTTGCGCGATTTCGCGGATTTCTGCGATTTGTTATTATTTACCGATTAACGTTAAACAAAATCTGGATGTATATGACAACAATTTGCCAGTGCGAATCCCATTCTTGTATGAATGTAGATGTCTCTAAAGCATAAAATGTAAACAACAGTTAGGCATGGATGATAATACAGTCACAATGCTAGCTGAAACCTGGTCATGTTTGCAACTCTTTTGATTGGTTCAGGATGTACTGTAATGCATCAGCTATCCTGTTTAGTGAATAATCAGAATGGTGGGTTACAGATTTTTTAACATTTCCTTCATTTATGTATATATATCTTATGACTAGGTCACAGATGCTGCGGTCGCCGTACGGTGCTACGGTCTGTGGTGTGGCTTACAGTTTATGCAAATGCTACGGCGGTATGGTCTGCGGTTTATCTATTCACAAATTGTAGGTCACCGCAAGGCATAGGTCACCATACAGCACCTTTTTTTTTTTTTTTTTTCGCCACACAACCGCAGATGAGACATTTAAAGACATTTTTGTATTCACACAATTTCTATGCGTTATTGCACAAACATATTATTCTGTTAACAATAGAAATTGGGGGTGATTCCGGCCTGCGGCGTTGCAATTTTCCAAAGTTAAGACAGCTTTGACTTAAAATAACTGCAGCCACTTGCTGCGAGCAAAAACCCATACGGTCTGGCCGATGTGGCGAATTATGGTCGCCGCAAGCATGCCATAACGCCATAACGCATTTGTGACCAAGGCATTTATTTGGAGTATATTGAATTATACATATATAAATAACATAGAGAGAATGTTAGTTAAAGTTGGAGCTAGTCATTGGTGACAATACCGTTGAATACCTGTAGCCACAGAGAGTCGGGGTTTGATTTACTGCGGACCGATTGTCCTGATATGACCTTAGATGTTGCTAGGACGTAAAACAACAACAAACAAACAAGCGGACCGATTGATCGGCGGTGGCGCCACCAACGGGGACTGAGCTCACTAACCAAACCGCCATAGGCATTTACTTTACCTAAACAAATATATCTATCTAGACTATAGCGATCTGCACTCACCTTCTCGAAGGTAATTGCTGTATGCACAGTTATGCATGCGTAGGGTGGGGGTAGCAGGAAGTATAACTAGTCCAATGGGACGGATGTTCACCTTTGGAATGGCATAAATGTAGCTTCGAGTCCTGTTCTAACGTGGTGTTTCATATGTATATAACCCATTATGGGAATATAAACTAGGACACTAACCCTCACAGTTGAAGGACTTGTGGGCGTTAGAACAAAGAACATCCTCATTTGTTCCCCAGCGTTATATATTTGCGGCCACATGGACTGAGAAAGTATGGAATGGTAGTTCCTTGCCTAGCCGCAGCGATTGGTTAGACCCATGTCTCCATGATCACTTACAGATGGATTATGGGCCACTATTTATATATATAACGTCAAATCAAATTAGTTTATTTTGCTAACAAGCGCACAGTAATGGGATATGATGTGTCTTTTACTAGTGTTGTGGGGGTGATGAAAATGGGAAATATTGTGCCCAGAGCGGGACTCGAACCCATATCTCTTTGCATTCCGGGCCAGTGTGCTAACCATTACACCACCTAGGCTTCCTGATCTCAACACACTACCCATGCCTACCTGTCTATTCGGCTCCTTGCCTGAGAGGTCAGTGCAGACCACTACACTCATCCCCCTGGAATTGTAAGTATTTTAATGGTTACAATTACATGCATACAGGCAATGCACAAGTTACACATACATACACAGGGCAGGTTCAACAACCATACAGCATGTAGCATGGTCACGGCAACCAGTGTTGTGGGGGTGATGAAAATGGGAAATATTGTGCCACATCTCTTTGCATTCCGGGCCAGTGTGCTAACCATTACACCACCTAGGCTCCCTGATATCACCATACTACCCATGCGTACCTGTCTATGCGGCTCCTTGTCTGAGAGGTCAGTGCACACCACTACACTAGTTATGGTAATCTGTTTTCGAGATATTTATTCTCTATGTAAAACATTCTCTAGAAAAGTAATGTAAAACGTGTAGAAACTAGTAAAATGTCTGATAAAACAGACGGCACTGAACAGTTCCTAAATCAGGATACTGCATTGTGGGATGTATGGGATTAATCATTCAGCACCTGTGCGCTTTAAGGCCGCGTGTGTACATAGTGTCTGTGCTGTGCGTGTACGTTGGACCGGGATGGTTTAATTATTAGCTGCAGTGTTTACACCTTGTTCTGGTCTGGTTCACTCTGGGTGGGCCCCGCCCCTAGTTTTTCTAGCCGCGTTAAGGGCGCATTCCATATACGCATAATGCGAAATGCGAATGCGACAAAAAATCGAAACGCCTTGAAACCTATGAGCTACATTCCATATACGCGTATTGTGTAATGCGAATAAAATCCATTATCCCGATCGCTCCATGTAGCGATCGGTGCGTTATGCGTAAAGGTGGTGCGAATAGAAAAGCATCAGTCGCATTTGTCCATTGATATAAGGCTGGAGGAGGCGATTGATAATTACGGACAGCCGGGACAAGGTGAAGCGCGGACCTGTTAGGAAGCAGTCTCCAAGGCTGCTGAGTGGAAACATATGGTAGTGGTGCTGGTGGGGGTTTCGGGTTGCTAAAAATGCTACCAGAGCCACAAAAATATGAATACTTATCTATAATTTGGTTATAATAAAGGTAGGAACCCCCATGTGACATACAAAAAGTTACATAGATATAAATGCAATATTTGGTCATATACAGAGCAGTATGGAGAATAATTGTTTATTTTTATTTGTTAAATATAGCCAGTCGTGTGCCGCATAACGCATTACGCGTGTATGGAATGATGGCATTCGCATAACGCATTATGCATTACGCGTATATGGAATGCGCCCTTTACAGTTCATTCCGCCAGTGTTAGTATGTGTATGGTGTAGTTAAAGTTGCAGAGTCCGATCATTTGGTTGGTTGGTTGGTTGTTGGAATTTTACGTCCTGGTAATATATAAGGTCATATCAGGACGGGTACCGACTTGTGACAGTGCGCACTTATGGTGCTTTATAGTGCTGTCCCATTGGGAAATTAGGCTGCCGGCACCATGCGTTTTCATTATAAGCACGTTCCTGAACCTGAACATCGGGGTCGTGAACTCTGACCGGGAAACTGTGGGAAGTGTAGACTGGTGCTGTCTGGAACACAGACAGATACCTAGCCCCCTTCAGGGCTTTTCCAAACTGATAACGATGACCAAAAGTGTTATCATCATCATCTACTGCTAATGCTAATGCTGCTTCTGCTGCTGCTGCTGCTGCTGCTGCTGCTACTGCTACTGCTACTGCTACTGCTACTGCTACTGCTACTGCTACTGCTGCTGCTGCTACTGCTACTGCTACTGCTACTGCTGCTGCTGCTACTGCTGCTACTGCTAATGCTAATGCTACTGCTACTGCTAATGCTACTGCTACTACTACTACTACTGCTACTGCTACTACTACTACTACTAGGAATACCACTAATATGAAATAATAATATACATATAATAGAGCAGAGTCACTAGCAAGAGCCTAGATAAAAGATTCACCCCATACTTCCAGTACAGGGGTGAACGACAACGTAGTCTAAATATGGGTGAAAATAGCTTTAGTATAGAACAAGAAGTAGAATGCCTGGCACCAGTGTCAAATGGTTACTCATATCAGCACATAGTTGGTGAAATGGGAGAGAATGCAAAAAGACAAGATGGCGGCCAGAGAACGCCGTCGATTTCACTTTTAAATTCCATTAAAGTATATGTTTTATTATATTTTTCAACTCAAAAGTAGCGGGTAAATATGAAGACATATACAAAGAATAAATGTTGCTTCTTAGATTGTGAAATTAGGCTCTCATAAAGACTCATTTCATTAGCCCGATTTTTCGACCGTTTTTATGTAAGGCTGGTCTTCACCCGTGTACTACAAGTACCGGGTGAATCTTTTATCTAGCAAGAGCCATGCTGGGGAACTCTACAGTAAAACCATGATAATACATAGTTATAACTTGCTTGTAGGATAGAGAAATTTGTCAATTTTACCCACTTTGGAGCCAGCAATACTTCCCAAAATGGCGATAGGTACCGGTGATAGGTACCGAGCCCAAACCGAGTAATATCTGTTAGGTCTGTTAAACAGGTACTGGGGCCAAATGTATGAGGCTGGGTTAGCGGTCCTAACCCGTGCTTCGCGCGGATTTCCCGGGTTAGCGGCCAAAAGTGACAATGTATGTGCACGGGTTAGGCAAATACCTCGAGAGTTAACATCGCCCACACTAACCCCAAGAAGTAGCAGGTTTAATGTCAGGGTTAGGGACCGATTGGGCTCAAATCTATTCAATGGAATCATATTTAACAGAATAAGATACGCAGAACGTGAAATTTCATTAAATTAACCCTAAATTCGAAGCGATATTAAGGTAGCAGCTACATCGGCGGCGTTATTCATATTGTCGAATCGACGAATGCAAACTAAACAAATCGCACCCTCGCCGCATCGACGTCGCTATCCATACTGTCGCACATCGACAAAACATGGCCGCCGCCGCATCTGCAGCAATATATTACAGCCAAATCTACTCAATGCGATCATATTTAACAGAACTACATACTCAAATCGTGAAATTTCATTAAATTAACCCTAAATTCGAAGCGATATTAACGTAGCAGCTACATCGGCGGCGTTATTCATATTGTCAAATCGACGAATGTACACAAAGCACAGAGGGTTTCCCCAAATCTATAAATAACGCATTGGTTAGCTAACCAACCCGCGCTTTGGCAACATACATTTCCCATGACTCATATACCAACACCGACGTTAGCTAACCTGCCGGCCGCCCTTAACACCGGAGCCGATAGAAACTTGTTCATACATTTGGCCCCTGGTTGAGTTAGTGCTGGGCGGGACTTGGTTGGGTATGGTGGGGTGCGGGTGGGTTGCGGGTGACGTGGTGTCTCGTGACTTACCGGGGAGTGACCTGGGAGATACTGGGGATTCCCCCATATTGCGCGGTACACCCGTCCTGACATAACTGGTGCAGCCCCTAGCGACAGCGTCCCACGCTACATGATATAGAGGGTATACCCGTGACGTCATCAAGCGGATGCGCGGCCATTGTGGCGATATCAACCAGTAAACAACCTGCCGGTTGCAGTAACATAGTAGATCATTCTTTCAGTTTTATTCCAAATTAATAGAAATCCTAACCTTATAAATTTAATATAATCTTTTCGCTGAATTTGTTTTCTATATGTGTGCCAACTGGTTTGTTTCTAGGTGATGTAGTTTTAGAGATATTTCACTTTTTCTGTATGAAGATTGCTCACGGCCATTGACAATGCATTGAATTTGCCAGTACACACAATGCAAAATGTCTATTTTATTCTAAATGAATAGAAATGCAGAACTCTAACCGTATAAATTTAATATTTTATTCTAAATTAATAGAAATACAAAACCCTAACCGTATAAATGTAATATAATCTGTTCGCTGAATATGTTTTCTATATGTGTGCCATGCGGTTTGTTTCTAGGTGGTGAGAGATATTTCACTTTTTCTGTATGAAGATTGCTCACAGCCATTGAAAATGCATTGAGTTTGCTGGTAGGCACAGTGCAAAACATCTATTTTATTCAAAATTAATAGAAATACAGAACCCAAGCCTTATAAATTTAATATAATCTGTTCGTTGAATATGTTTTCTATATGTGTTCCAAGCGGTTTGCTTCTAGGTGGTGTGGTGTAATTTTAGAGATATTTCACATTTTCTGTATGAAGATTGCTCACTGCCATTGACAATGCATTGAGTTTATTGGGTTTGTTATTGTGGTTGTATCGCCACAATGTAAGTAAGCGAGGGAGTTGGTTGGTTTGGTTGGAGTTTTACATCCTGGCAACATCTAAGGTCATCAGGATGAGTACCAACTTGTGACAGTGTGCACTCATGGCAACTTTATAGTGCTGTCCCACTGGGAGACCGGGCTGCCAGCACCATGACCTGATATCCCACTCATTCACATTATCTTGACATTGAGCTAACCAGTCCTTGCCCTGTCCTATTAATGCTGAGCGCCTGGTGGGGAAGCGACAAGTATAAGTTGTGTATGTCATTGGTTTGACTCAACAGGGAAGTGAACTCCCGCACCGCGTCCGCTGAGTCAGTCAGTCAGTCAGTCAGTCAGTCAGTCAGTCAGTCAGTCAGTCAGTCAGTCAGTCAGTCAGTCAGTCAGTCAGTCAGTCAGTCAGTCAGTCAGTCAGTCAGTCTGGTGTGGGCCAGTCAGTCAGTCAGCCAATCAGTCAGTCAGTCAGTCAGTCAGTCAGTCAGCGGTCAGTCAGTCAGTCAGTCATCCAGCCAGTCAATCAATCAGTCTGTCAGTCAGTCAGTCAGTCAGTCAGCTCAGTCAGTCAGCAATCAGTCAGTCAGTCAGCCAGCCAGTAGTCAGTCAGTCAGTAGCAGTCAGTCAGTCAGTCAGTCAGTCAGTCAGTCAGTCAGTCAGTCAGTCAGTCAGTCAGTCAGTCAGTCAGTCAGTCAGTCAGTCAGTCAGTCAGTCAGTGAGCGAGCGAGTCAGTGAGCGAGTCAGTGAGCGAGTCAGTCAGTGAGCGAGTCAGTCAGTGAGCGAGTCAGTCAGTGATCAACCACCCACCCCACCGGCGTCGTTACTGTCGTGACGAGTGTCTGTGTTGGGTGGAAGGGGGATGTAGGGGTGGGGGGATAAGTATATGTTGTGACAAAAGAGCCGGTAGGTGCGTGACTGAGGGTGGGCATGGCAAAAGAGTGCAGATGTGGGTCATGGTGTGGTGGCGGAGGCGGCAGGGGGTGGGGTTATGTGGGGTAGGGTCTTCCATTACTATCTAGTATTTATGTGTATTGCTTGTCTAGACCGTTAGTTCACCGTATACGGTTCTGTCTATGTGTGTGCAGTGAAGCCCTGAACTATGAGGATTATACTTATAGTTTTTCTTATACTTATACTAACCCATAAATCAGTGATAACTAAGGGAAATTGAAAGGGACTTTTAAGAAGGTGGGACCAGGGTTTGGTGAATTGGGGTGGTTTGATGATGGTTGGGTGGTTAGACTATGGGTAATTTACTTAGCTTTAGTTTACAGTGGCTTCTTTTAAAGAGCCTAGCATTGGGAGGTATTAATGGTGTTTAAAAAAAAGTGAAACCTTCTAAATTAATGGTGGCATGCGCGTCAAAATGAGGCAATACATTCTAATGAGTGCACCAAATCAGGTATGTAGGATTAAATATAGGTAAGTGGTTGTGGTTCAGATGGTTGGTTGTTGGAGTTTTACATCCTGGCAACATCTAAGGTCATATCAGGACTGGTACGGACTTGTGACAGTGCACACTCATGGTGACTTTATAGTGCTGCCCCACTGGCAAATCAAGCCACTGGCACCATGACCTGATATCCCACTCAGTTACATTGTCCTCACACTGACCCAACCAGTCCTTGTCCTATCCTGTTAATGCTGAGCGCCAGGCTAGGAAGCAACACATATACATTTTATAACTTATTGATTTGACTCTTCTTTCTTGAAGATTTATACTGCCTATCATGTATAAGTCTGAATAGACTTGTTTTCACCATTAGACAGTTTGTCGATAGAAAGCCCGAGCCTACACTTTTACCGACCCAAGGGATTTTTAACCTCCCACACCACATAGACATGGTATGACTGTGAGAGCAACTGGCCTTTGATGACGCTGAAAGTTATACACAGTGGTGGAAATTCAAATTGGCAGAGGTGGGGCACCGGGAATCGAACCACTGACCATCAGATTAGGAGTCCGACATAGAAAAAAGTCAGACACTCTAACCACTCCGCCACAGAGAAGCATTCTACCGGGAACCGAACTCCCGATCTCCTGTGCGCGACATCCGCGCTCTATCGATTCGGCCACCGCGCCCGGCTTGACAGAAGCAGCTTAGTGACAAATTATGACTCAGTGGGGGCAATGTGCACGCCGCCAAGCGCCGCCTGTCGAGTGTTTTGCTAAGCAGCTGTCAAACAATCTCAGCTCCGTCGTCACTTGCACAGTTGCAGACCTTGCAGCACGTGGGCTCCCTCCCCACACGCTCCTTTCGGAGGGAGGCTTGTTGGGGAGGAGGGGCTTAGCACCACACCCACACCAATGCCCAACCACATACGAGGATGACCTGCCAAACTTAGTAGGGAAACTGCATAGTCTTGAATACTGCAGTAGATTTTATACTTGAGCCCCATTGTATTGAACGTTTGCGTGGGTTTCCCAGAGCGATGTTTTCTCGTCATGGCTTAAAATTGCATTCATTCAATCGATCAATCAGTCAATTAGGATAGGGCAATGACTGGTTGGCTTAGCATCAGGATAATGTGGCATATTGGCTCATGGTGCCAAAGGTGCAGTGTCCCAGTCTGGCAGCACTGTAGTGTAAGCTCGTCATGAGTGCACGGCACTGTCACAAGTCGGTTACCGTCCTGATATTACCTTAGATCTTGCTATAACTTAAAATCTCACTATCTCACTCACTCACTCACTCACTCACTCACTCACTCACTCACTCACTCACTCACTCATTCATTCATTCATTCATTCATTCATTCATTCATTCACATATATCACAGAACAGGCTGCTAACAAAAGACGATCTCCCCCACCCACCCACCCAAAAAAAACACCAAGAAATGGGGGGGGAAACACCACCTCCGTTCCCCTCCCAGTGCCCGCTCGCTGGTGTCGTGTTGCGCCGTGTACAGGACACACACCGTCCCATGTATTCCGGATTATCACTTCGAGGTGTGCTTTCCGGATTGTGGCATCCTTTTATTTTCGGAAGGATTATGCAACATAATAGACTACATCATGGTTCCGAGTGCGCATGCGCTGAAAACGGCGTTGGGAGCAAAGCAAAGGTGTACGGCCATTGAGTTTGCCGATACGTGTATGGCAAAACTGCCATTTTATTCAAAATAAGTAGAAATACATTAACAATTTGGGACACACATGGACGGAAGGATGAAATTTAATAATATAATGAATATGTTTAAGACACAACTCTCCATAATTAAGCATTTTGAGCTAAGAAACATACAATTTCAGTCACTTTACATGCTGATGTTTACATCACCATTGATTAGACATAAGTAATTCTTGTTCTAAATATTAAAATGTCAAATGTGTCAACAAAAACTTGTTTCAAAGAAATATATAACAAATATCTGATTAACCCTACTCATTTTCTATTTGTACATATGTCATTAACCATAGGATATAAATAAAAACATGAATAAAATAAGTAAAATTGACTCTGGCTATGGCTCTAACACTAGTCTGAGTGCCTAGATTTGTCTAAATCTAAATGAACATGGCATAAGATGTGCTGATTATATTGATGTAAATGCAATGCTGGATAAAAGATTAATATCTTAATTTATTATATATATTTTTTTAGTGGTATTCTATGTTTCAAACAAGAGCTGAGATGAGCTGAAACTAGCACATTTCATAGCTTCACCCAGTGTATTAGCATGTGCCATGTGCTTCTCGAGGGTTTGTTTTGCTCTGACACATCGCACAATGCACCACGCCGCTGGAACCGTGATGTAGTCTATTGTGATAACAACCCGAACTTGTAATTGTTAATGTTATCTGTGTAAATAGTCTCCACATATCCATGCAAATGTGTTTCAACATTTAATGTCTCATTCTGTAAATCAGCTATTATCTCGTGCTCGGTGTAGTTTGTTTTAGTTTTATTTTATTTTCTCACCAACCCACAGTCCGTGTGTACACAATAGTATATGTATGTACTTTGGTATACACTTAGCTATACGTGAACATATGGGGACGGCCTGTCGGGATATCGTTTCGTGCAGGCTGTATGATGGTGAACCCAATGTACATTGCCCGCTAAAAGAGAGCTTTGTGACCGATATCTCCAGAGATGCTACCGGATGAAACTGACCTCTGTGTCCCCTGATACTAACAAATCGCTGTCGCCCATCTCCAAAGTTGGTCTCAGTTCCCTGAGTCTCTAGGATGCCCTTGCTATCTCTTTGGGCATGCATTACTAACCGACCACCTCTCGCCTTTCTCCACAATAGTGTCTGTGTGCACTTTGATGTACACTTAGCTACACGTGAACATGAGGGGACGGCCTGTCGGGATATCGTTTAGTGCAGGCTGTATGATGGTGATGCCAATGTACATTGCCCGCCAAAATAAAGCTTCGTGACCGATATTTCCTGAGATGCTACCGGATGAAAGTGACCTCTGTGCCCACTGTTACTAATAGATCGCCGTCGCCGTTCTCCAAAGTGGGCCTGAGTTCCCCGAGTCTCTGGGATTCCCTTGCTGTCTCTTTGGGCATGCACACCGGCTTTCCCCTGAAATAGGCAAACAAGGTGCCCATCCAATGTGTACACATTACACTTACAGTGAGCTATGTATGTGATAGACTGAGTCGTATTGCAAGGGGATTAATTAATTAATGCAGACACATGCAGTGAGTGTGTGTATCACAAAGTGATAACTAATTTCTTTGTCCATGAAACGATTGACACAAAAACAGCAGAGAAACAGTTACATTGAAAAGTAAGACAAGACAAAAGACATTTGCTTTAGATAAATATGTATTCTATTGAGAGTGAAAAACTGTGTAAAAAACTTAATCATGTTATCCTGAGCAAATGCATATTTGTGTTAGAAACAGATATTATGTTGATCGTTGCAATGGACAAAGTTTTGTAACATATTTTTTATCACCTCTTGAGACAGTCGCTTATATTGTGTGTTGTTATTTTACGTCCTAGCAACATCTAAGGTCATATCAGGACAGGTACCGACTTGTGACAGTGTGCACTCATGGCATCTTTATAGTGCTGCCCCACTGGGAGACCAGGCCACCAGCACCATCACCTGATATTCCACTCATATTGTCCTGACACTGAACCAACCAGTCCTTGCCCTATCCTAATAATGCCGAGCACCTGGCTAGGAAGTGACAAGTATCAATGTTTAACTTTAAGTCATTAGTTTGACTCGACCAGGGTTCGAACCCACGGTCTACCAACACGGGAGACGGACGCTCTAACTCATTCGGCCATCCCGTCTGGTATTGCAGGGTCCGTCACGGGGCCTGGAAAGTCTTGAATGAAAAGTATTGAACTTCATTTGCCCCATTTCAAGGCCTTAAAAAGCCTTCAATTTAACCTATTTTGGGTAATTAGTCTTGAAAATCCTTGAATTCCATTGAACTGTCCCCACTGATCTAAATTAGTCTGAAATCGCCATTCGGCATTGTTGTTGCTTTCCTGAAATCCAAATTAAAATAGTCTAGAATTGGTATCAAAAACAGCATTGAAAATCATTGAAATAGCCTTTAATTGCATAGCTTTGCTTGTGTATGGACCCTGTGTTATTCTCTTGAAGATTTAGACTGCCTATCATGGATAAGCCAGAATAGGCTTGTTTTCACCATTAGACAGTTTGTCGATAGAAAGCCCGAGCCTACACTTTTACCGACCCAAGGGATTTTTAACCTCCCGCACCACATAGACATTGTATGAGAGCAACTGGCCATTGATGACGCTGTAAGATATACACAGCGGTGGAAATCCAAATTGGCACAGGGAATCGAACCACTGACCTTCAGATTAGGAGTCCGACCTAGAAAAATGTCAGACACTCTAACCACTCCACCACAGAGAACATTGCCATTCATTTGTTTCTAATGTAGATTGCAGTGAAATTATCTGAACAAATATTTTAGATGAGATAAAATACCACTTCCTGTATGATGGTGTCTGTATTAACCACCATCCCCCTACCTGTTGGCCCTGTAAGCTGTAGCTGTGACCCGGCGTGCTGGGTCTCAGCATCAGTCCTTGCTGGGGGACCAGCGGAAATTGGAACAGACATATCATATCGTTAGTGTATGTTCCAGGTAACTGTTCGAGGAGCACACAATAAGACTTCACTGGTGGGTGGGGAAGGAACCGTAGCACATTTCTCATGAGGCGAGATCTTTATCAAATTTCTGATAACATCATTACTACCTTTGTTACATATTTGTGTAGACCGGGGCCCGTATTCGTTTGCCGGTGCCAGCGCTAACCGCTGACCGTAGCCTAGGCTAAGCTACCCCACTTTCAAATCACGGGTAAGGGAGTAGCCCGAGAGGTTAGTGAGCGTGTGTGGGTCTCAATCTATTCAATGTGATCATATTTGACAGAATTAAATGCGCAATAAGTGAAATTTCATCAAATTAACCCTAAATTCGAAGCGATATTAAAGCTGTCACCGCATTGGCGGCGTTATTCATATCATCGAATGGAGGGAATTCCCAAATCTATAAATAAACTCACGGTTAACTATCCACGGCGGCTTGGACATTGGTGAATACGACTTGACCTATTTCTCCAACCCGCCGCTAGCCGCGGATAGCTACCCCAGAGCTAGCGTGTAGCACCGGCTACGCCTGGCACCACTACATGAATACGGGCCCTGGTTTGTACAGCCAAGTGAGAGTTACCAGCCTTTTTGTTAGCGGAAGGGATTTCGGGGTTTGTTTGAAATAAATAGCATGGACTATATAGGTGCTGACTAGAGTATAAAGGTTAGGTTATTATTATTATTATTGTTGTTATTATTGTTATTATTATTATTATCATCAACATACAGTTTTAGTTCTTTAAAATTAAAAAAACCCTACATTTTCGGGGTTTGTTTCAAATAAAGTTGCATGGACTATAGGTGCTGACTAGATAGAGTATAAAGGCTTGGTTATTATTATTTTAGGCATACATGTTTTAATTCCTTAAAATAAAATATTAAAACGATTTAATATATATTTATTTATTTTGCAAATCTTGAATTAAGAGCCATAATTTGATTAATAAGCATATTTTGCTTTTATACGGCAAGAAGTATATATTGACCTAAATCCCACGATATTTATATCGAGCTAGGTGGGTGTGGTATATATATATTGTTATCTGGACTCCCTAAAGTCTAAGTGCATTACGTGACCTTGCTATAGGACTGTTCCCACGACGTGAATAGACTGCTCTACATTCATTTATTGTTAGCACTTTAACTTTCATTTTTTACATGTCAGTTCACACCGATTTATCATATAAATTGCCTCGTACCACCTGTTGATTTAACCATCGGTTTTACATTTTGTTCTCAATTTTGCAATTCCTTTTTTTTTACCACGGGTCTACTCTTGTTCCCAGTTTGTACTCATGAATCGTAGTGTACATGTCAATTTAGGAGCGATGCTTGGGGTAAATCATTATTAGTGTAACATTATAGGCTATAGAAAAAATCCTCCGGTGCCACTGACACTGGTCTACATCCGGTGGAGGTGAGGAGGGTAGGTGGAGCCACCCGTACAGTGTTGTCTTACGGAGTATAACAATAAAGTAATAATTAACCCTTACGTATCTTTATACTTGCATAATTCGTTATACATCACATAATATATATAGTATGTGATGTATAATGCATTATACGAGTATAAATGTAATGGTAACATGTACACCCTATATTTCCTTTTTGTGTATTGGTGGAGTGCCCCTCCCAGCTGTCTGATAAATTGCCGGGCGGGCGCCCACTCCCCATACGTCACACACTGGAGGAATATATATATTGTATATATATTATATATATATTATTTATAAATAGTTCTGGTGGCGTTTCACAATGACTTTGTTTAAAAGCAATTTTAATGGTGTAAATGAATGCTAGTGATGGTGGTCTTATTTATTTAATTATCATTGTAAATTTCGCGAATGAACAGCATGTGTTGGTCAATGCGGTCATAAATCAAACTTTCGTGTATTGAAACGCGAAAGTTTCATTTCTGAATCCACTGAATCACATACATTGATCATGGCTTCTGAAAATGGGGTGTTCAAAGAAAAATCGGAAATTATAACAGGCTGCACGTCGCGAAAATTACTTCTATTGTTTGTTTATGTTGATAATGACCTTGTCAAAGTAGAGATATGGTGGAAGAAGGCGGGAACAGAGATTGGGGGTCGGGGTGGTAGCTATAATTCACACAGTTTTTTGGGGTGGGGGTTATTTTTTTTCCAAAGAAAGGCGGTGGAAAGTAATTTACATCTATCGGTTTGGAAATAATATTTGTCACATGTTCTTTTGAAATAGTACTAAAACTACTATTGGTATTATTATTAGTAGTATTATTATTAGTAGTAGTAGTAGTATTATTACTGGTATTATTGTGGTAATATTTATCACATGTTCTTTTGAAATAGTACTAAAACTACTATTGGTATTATTAGTAGTGGTAGTATTATTATTATTTTTATTACTGGTATTATTATTGTGTGGTTTTTAAATTTTATTATTCTATTTTTATTTTCTAACTGATATATGAATATATTTGTCTAAATTAGATGTATGTGTAGCTAATTTAGAGTATATATATTCATGTGGTTTAAAAAAATAGTATTACTACTATTATGTGGTTTTTAAATGTTATTCTATTTTTATTTTCTAAGTTCTATATATATATTCTAAATTAGATGTATATGTATATATATAATTTAGAATATATATTTTCTTATATTTTCCTGTTTTTTAATAGTTTTATTGTGTTTTTGGAGGGTTCCATATTTTATTCTCTAACTTATGTATATGTTATATATATATTCATTTAATTTTATTTATATATATCTAATTTAGTATATATATATCAATATATATATATAAATCCAACATATTACAACAGTTATAATCTCTCCATTTGAAAGCGCTCCTCGTGTAGGGTGCAGTGCCCAATGACAATACGCTGGGGCTCGCTAAGGCGGGGTTTTTAACGCTGCTTTCTCCTTATTCCTTATTCCTTATTCCTTATTCCTTATTCCTTATTTGTGGCCACATTGCCTGTGACGTTCCTTCTACATGACCCTGTGCCCTATCATCCTCCATTAGGTGGTCGCTAGTTACGTCGCCCTGGTGAGTACGCCCGCCCTTTATGGCCGCTAGATGTCGTTCATGCCCGTCTCTGCATTATTAACCCCCATCTCCCCCTGCTTCTTGCCGCCACTCTTTGTTGCCGTTAGCCATAGCTGTCAGACTACTGGAATGAGGCGGTTTGTGTAAGGGTTTTAACTTTAACCTAAGGCTGTGTGTATGTATGTAGTCGCTGAGAGCTGTCAGAGATAACATTCGTCTGATCCTATATATGCCCAACCCAACCAACCCGTCACCAGCCAACCTACCTACCTACCTACCTACCAGCCAACCAACCAACCAACCAGCCAATCCATCACCAGCCAACCAACCAACCTACCTACCACTGTACCAGTCAACACTGGCACTCTACGGCTAACAGGATATCAGTTCGGAGAGATGGTGTCAAATCTTGGCGTTTAACAAATCTTAGGCTGTGTCAAATTTTCGCGTATATCAAATTTTCGCCAATTTCGATTTAAAAATTCGTCGGGTTAATTGGAAGGGAGGAAAAAATCGCGAAAATTAGATATGCGTGGTTTATTTAAAAGAAATCTCATTAATTTAATTTTGTTTAATGCATGCATAATTCCTTGTTCTAACCATCGCATTAAAATTACGAAAATGTATTTGAAATTTGAAGAATTAAAAAAAGCTACTGAATAGTGATTATGATTTTTAATTTTTATTATTATTAACACGCACACAAATTAATAAATGCTGGCATTTCGAAATTGCCTGATGGAGTAAAAAGAAGTGTGTTTGTGTTCATGTATATATGTGTATATATTATATATATATATATGTATGTATATGTATACATGTATGTAAAACCTCTCTATTTCAACCGACCTTGGGACCGACTGTAAGCGGTCCATTTAGGGAGATTGTCGGTTTAGGGAGTTAGAATATGGTTACAATGGTATTGTTGGGACCCAAATAAAGCGATCGATATAGGGGAGTGGTCTTTCTGTTGAGGTGGTCGATTATGGAGGTTTTACTGTATGTTATATATATTTATTCAATTTAATTCATGTATATCTAGTATATACATATATATTATACAAAATTTAAATCTATATATTAAACAATAATTTTATATCACAGTTTTCGCGAAAATATGCGGGGGTAAAGCCTGGAATACGGATGTAGAAGAGGTGAAGGGCACTCCCTCCCTGTAGTCTTATCCTGCAAGGCCTCTGCGACCCCCTTCATTATTGCCATTGCTCTCTTCAGGCTTTTATGCAATTTTGATATGTTCGGCGGCGGAAGAGGGAAGGAGATTTGCTGCTGCAGCCTCGACTTGGTTGAATTGCGCTTATAGAAGAAGTGCATGCTGCGGGATGATTGGTGGACAGATTGGGGCAGGAATAGAGAGCGCTTGTCATTTGGAATGGAGGACGGGGAAGGATCTAATATTTTATTGCATACACATTATTTTGATGTAGAGGTGCTTTCTGTTCGGTCAAAATGACACTAGTACCATACGTTTCTGGAATATAGTTCCGTAACAAATAGCAAAATGTGCAATTCAGATAACCAATGAAAGACATGATTGTACATACTTGTTGGCATTTATAGTAGTTTTCGTGACTGAGCGGATTGTTTTCACGTGGGTCTCAATCGTCGCCTTTAGCCCATTTGAAATCATTCCGTCCACTTGCAGTGTTTCACTTGCCTGCTGGTATGTATGAAATCACGTCTTTCCATTATGGTGTGTATCTGTCGCTTAGTTTATTGTTGGTGTTTCCTTGTTGGTGCTTTTATGCACAGATGCCGCATGCTGTAAAAGGTATCATTAGAACGTAGGGGCTGTCGTAATGCTATTATAAATGCACTTTTAAAGCTAAGCTGCCTAGTTAGTATTACACTTCAAGGATAATATTGTCATAAGAACTCCGGAAGAATAAGCTAGTCGAGCCAATCGTAGTGAATAAACTTTTGCCTTAAGTAGGTCATCATCAAACCATTGCTCTTAACTAGGTGTGGAACCTTTGCTGTTGGCTTTTTATGAGTTACTTTTGTATATACATTAATTGCAAAGCAGACGACAAGACATTTTGATATTATATGTAATATAATATATAGATATAGATATATGAGACTGTCTCAAAAGGTGCTAAGTAATATGGGACAAAACTTTGTCCATTGTATCGATCAACATATTATCTGCGGTGCATTTGCTCAGGATAAACTGATTAGTTTTTTTACATGGTGTTTCACAATCCCAATAGAATGCATATTGATTTGAAGCAAATGTCCTTGTGTTTTCAGTGTAACCGTTTCTGTGCTGTTTTGTGTCAATTGTTACAATGGACAAAAAAAGAAGAGTTATCACCTTTTGAGACAGGCTCATATATCAAATGTTAGGTCCCCTGATTTGCAATTTTAAAAATGCATAATGTATATCGGCGTTTGAAATAAGAGCTTGTCCGGGACAAGGGAAAATCACACCAGACTTGTCCGGTAGACAAGTGAAAAAATGTTGTTTGCTTATTTCTAGCACTGTATATATAATTTGATATTATGTGTGCATATATATATATATATATATTTTACCTCGGTATGCCGCCTCTGGCTAGCCGTAGGCTAGGGAGAAGGAAGCACATCCGGGTCCAGCAATTAGCATAAGTAACTCACAACGGGAGGACGTTTGTGAGTTGCTCCACAGGATTTATCTACTACTACTGCTTTTATCCAAAAGTAAGTACTGTTATCTTCGATAACTTTGTTTATCATGCTCTATAGCATCTTTTTATGAAAGTTCAGAACTTTCTTCAGTCCTGTTTGGACTTTGTACGTTTTTTAACTTACGGATAGAACATTGCGTGCCGCTGGCACAAACGAAACCGATACTGAGTTCTATCGACACCTGTTTTTCAGACAGGGAGAAATGGCAACCCGAGTTGCTCATTTCCTAAGAAAAGTCTCCCGGATCCTAATAGAGGATGATGTTGGGGATGCTTCTGGGTGTTTTTTATAAACACCCCTGACCGGTTTAAGGCGAACCTCCGAGTTTCGTAATATTTTCTCCAACTTGTTGGCGCTGTAGCCACAGGTGGGAGAAGTGTACGGAACAGAGAGAGGGGCCGATCTCACGATCGATGCCCTCCGTTTGGTTGGTTTCGTTACCACACACCTACGGCAATTTAGCTTCACGCCTGTACTGACACGTTGCAAAACACGTTCTCTGTACCATGTTCCTCAACCCAGTTTACTGGCTTACACTTGTGTAGTTGAGATGATTCCGGGTTAGTAACGCTTTGGTTTCGTTACAGTTCCCGATGGCCACTCGCCGGAATAAGCCGCCCGCTGCAGCGGTGGGTGTCCCCCCGACGGATTACGATTCGTCTCCACCGGCTACGGCTCCGCCGTCCCCACATCCTGGGGCTCATGCCTCGGATCAAGACAGTGATCACGCCCCTCAACCAGTGGGGTGGGAGGCGAAAATGGCGGAGATGATGGAGGAGAAGATGCGCCTTTTCCAGGCGCAGAACTTTCCAGATCCTTCCCAAATCCCTGATGAGGATTGGGAAGACTTTTCTGAGGACGAAGAGGACACGCTTTCGGCACCTGAGGTTCCGAAACCGAAAGCGCGCGGCAAGAAACGCCGCCCAGTGAGCAGTTCTGGTGACGAGTTCACAAAGAAAGCGAAGTCTAAGCGCTCCAAAAAGTCCAAACAGAAAAGAAGAAGAAGAAGAAGGACTCTTCTTCAGACTCGTCGTCCGACTCTTCTTCCACCGAGTCGGATTCCGACACGGAACGAGCGGGTGTCTACGCCAAAATAGGCGTTAAAGCTGGCAAGAAAATTGTCAAAAAGAAAGCTCAGAAAGTGCGCACCACTACCATGATGCGCAAAACGGTGAATAGCCATTTCACTACGTTTAAACCGATCGAAGTCATCAACAAGTTGACTGAGCAGATTTCAGGAGTTAAGGGCATTCCTGCTTCGGTTTTCAAAGAGATGGATTCCGGCATTCATCTTTCCGACGAACGCCGTCGTTATGAAACTTCCCTCTGCCTTATCCATAAGGCAGTTTTGGGTGCCTTGACGTCTGTTATCCCTGTGGCTAACAGGATGCAGACAGAGAACAAGTTCTCGTCTTTGGCGCGGGTTATGGACCGGGGCATAGCTTTGTTAGCAGCCGCTAGTAACTACATGACCCATCGGAGATTTGAAAACGTTTTCAAATCGGTCACCACAGATGCCGGAAAAGAGGTTGCCCGCTCGAACAAGGTAACGGACCATGATGGTAAGGAATACACCGTGTATTCCGGACCTACCCCTATCAAGAGCAAACCGCTAGATAAATCCAAGATGTTTGGGGGTCAGCTAGCTTACCTGTACAAACAGGTAGAGGTCGACTACAAGAGTGCTAAAAACACTGAAGCAAAGAGTCGTCGCTTCCAAAACCCAGCAGGGTTCAGAAAGTCTAGGACGGATTTTCGATTCCGCAGAGGAGGAAGGCCGTTCAGGGGCGGACCGTCCTTCCAGTTCAACCAGCGAGGAAGGGGCCGAGGCGACAGGCCGGCCTCAAACTGGAACGACAACCGCGGCTACAAGAGGGATTTCGTTCCCAAGCCCCAGTTCCCGAAACAAGGCAACAAGTAGAGATTTCCACACAAACAGTGCTGCCTCCTGACCCTACAATGGTCACGGAGGAAACTCAAACTGAAGTAAGCCTTTTTCAAGCAGGGAATGTTTCTAATTGTTTACATCAATGGCAACAGTTAACCACTAATCCAGAGGTCCTGAATATTGTTAAAGGCATTCACATCCCTTTCACACAATTGCCTATACAAAAGAGAGCGCCTTTTCCGTATCAGTTTAATTCACTAGAAAAATCTCAGCTAGATCACCAGGTTCTACTGTTTGAGTCTAAGGGCATTGTCAACAGAGTTGAACATACTGAAGGGGAATATATTTCCAATATCTTCTCTACTCCTAAACCTGATGGTTCAATCCGAATGATTTTAGATTTAACTCAGTTGAATGAAATCATTGAATACAAACATTTCAAAATGTTTTCTTTAGAAACAGCTCGTGATTTAATTACCCCAGGGTGTTGGCTAGCGAGTGTTGATTTAAGGGATGCGTACTACACCGTTCCTATTCACCAGACAGATCGGAAATACCTACGTTTTCTCTGGAATGGCCAACTTTTTGAATTTACATGTTTACCTAATGGTTTGGCCTGCGCACCGCGTCTGTTTACTAAGTTGTTGAAACCAATTTTTGCACACATGGCAAAATTGGGGCATTGTATGTTTCCATACATAGATGATTCTTTTATTATGGGCCAATCTTTCACGCAATGTGAACTCGCTGTTAAAGATTTATGCAACATTTTCACCAAATTGGGTTTCTTCATACATAACAAGAAATCGGTTTTTTCTCCTACTCAGGAGCTTAAGTGTCTCGGGTTCATTCTGAACACCACGGCTATGACCGTTTCGCTTACACGCCAAAAGAAAGATAAGCTTTACCGCACAGCGATACAGCTGTTAGACACTTCTAGGCCAAAGATTAGACAGGTCGCGGTCCTTATCGGGGTCATGGTTTCGTATAGTCCAGCTATTCTATACGGAGCGGCACACATAAAATCCCTCGAAATTGATAAAAATTTGGCGCTGGCCCGCGCAAAGGGAAACTTTGAAAAGACCATGTTTATTTCGGAGAACGGCCTAGCCGACATTGATTGGTGGCTAAACCACTTTGACCATTCCCCCAATCCCATTAGAATGGGAGAGCCTGACACTACCGTTACCACTGACGCGTCTCTCCAAGGGTGGGGAGCACATCAAAATGATGTAGCAACGGGAGGAAGATGGCTAGAATCGGAACTCCCCGATCATATTAACGTTCTAGAACTAAGGGCCATTTACTTGGGATTAACCAGTCTAGTAAAAATACCCAAAAATAATGTACGTATCCTCACGGATAACACCACAGCTATGGCTTATGTCAGAAATATGGGAGGTACAAAATCGATTAAATGTAATGCAATGGCACTTCTCATTTGGAACTGGGCTCAAACCTTTGATGTCTGGTTAACTGTTAATCACATTCCAGGCACACAAAATTGTCTAGCTGACAAGATGAGTCGCCAGTTCCATGATCACTTAGAGTGGTCACTTAATCCATCCATTTTCAAACACATTTGTCACACATGGGGTTCACCTCAGATCGATTTGTTCGCTTCGCGTAATAACTTTAAAATTCCAAAATATGTTTCGTGGCACCCGGAACCCAATGCTTGGCACATTGATGCCTTCTCCCTAAAGTGGCGACATCATTTCTTTTACATTTTCCCCCCCTTTACTATCATTAGCAAAGTCGCCAGAAAGATTCAAATGGAGGGGACACACGCCATACTCATCGTCCCCGAGTGGCACACGCAACCGTGGCTACCGACGTTACTAGCCACAGCCAAAAGCAGCCTTCGCTTCCCAAGATTCCGAGGAAACCTCAAACATCAGGGACCACTAGAACGCCACGGAAACGTGTCGACAACTCCGTTGGTGGCATTCCTTTTTTAAATAAATATTTAGAACAGTTTGGCTTAGACAAAATTACACAACAGCGTTTGGTTGATGATGCGTGGAGAAAAGGAACGGTGAAAATGTATACTACGTATTTAAAGAAATGGGGTATTTATTGCCTGCTTAAGAAAGTCAAGCCAATGACTCCCACAGTATCCCAGGTAGGACTCTTCCTACGTTACCTAGAGGACGAAGGCCTAGGATATGGCGCTATTAACGCTGCCAGATGTGCTCTGTCGATAATCCTACCGCGGGTTAATGGACAAACAATGGGTAAACACCATGTTATTTGTTGGATCATACGATCAATTTATCAGAGGAATCCGCCTAAACCCAAATATAATAGGTTTTGGGATGTTTCTCTAGTGTTCAACCTCTTCAAGAAATGGCCAGAAAATAAGTTTCTGGACGTTAAACTTTTAGGTTTCAAAGTCGCAGTTTTGCTTCTCCTGGTCACTGGACACAGAGGCCAAACTATAGTTGCCCTGTCGCTGAATGGTCTAGAAATTGACAGTAAAGAGGCCACGTTTGATTTATCAACTTTATTAAAATCAAACCGATTAGGTGACCCCCTTTCTACGATAGGGGTGTCCAGTTTCACTCAGGATCGCAAGTTATGTGTCGTATCTGCGATACGAAATTATATATCCAAGACAAGATTAATAAGAAACTCAAGACAGCTATTGGTCAGCTTTATTAAGCCACACAAGGCCATTTCCAGGGATACCCTCGCCCGATGGACAATGAATGTGTTAAAACTGGCGGGAGTAAATACAGACAGGTACTCATCGCACTCTACACGTGGTGCAATGGTGTCCAAGGCAAGATTGCTAGGCATCTCCGTTAAACGGATCCTAGCTCACGCGGGATGGAAAACCGCTACTTTGTTTGCTAGACATTACCACAAACGACTAGAGAAGCCTCAGCCGGTAGCGCACAGGCTACTCACCAACTGAAAGAGAGAGGTAAGAAAAACATTGGTTTTTCCTCTTTTTTGCCATACAAATCGCTTTTCCATTGTTGCATACATAAGACATAATCACTAAAGAATAATAACAAAACAAGAATATCAGGATAAAAATTATTTTACGTAAAGGTCTCCCTGCCTATGGCTAGCCAGAGGCGGCATACCGAGGTAAAATAGATTAGTTAGACGAATCTTACCTGGGTATAGATGATGGATAACTATTGTTTTACCGAGGTAGGAGCCTCGGTTAGACGTGGGCGAGGGCCCACCCACCACGCCCTGCCACGTCTATTCAATCACTCATACTAGGATTGGGTCACATGACCTTAGTGTTGTTTTTTAATAAAATCATTTTTTATCCTGAATTAGTAGGTAAAGATTGCTGGGCCCGGATGTGCTTCCTTTCTTCCCTCGCCCACGTCTAACCGAGTCTTCTACCTCGGTAAAACAATAGTTATCCATCATCTATACCCAGGTAAGATTCGTCTAACTTTAATCTATATATTATATATATATATATATATATATATATAAATATATATAATGATATATATATATATATATAATTTGATATTATGTGTGCATATATATATATATATATATCAAATGTTAGGTCCGCTGCTTTACAATTGGTGTAGCAAACTTACCATGGGTCTGTGATCCACCCATTGTACAATCTGAGAATATATTTAATTGCATATCATTTTGGCACTGAAAATTCAGACAATCTAATCTAATAGTCATCATGTGTTTGAAGGAATCACTATAACCATCCTCAGTTTCCACCCGTGAAAACAAAAGCGATCTCTTTTAGCATCACATTAAAATATTAAGTTGGCTTAGTATTACTAAAAACTAAATTCAAAATATTTGAATCAAATTGGACTAGTGCTGCCCAGCGGTGAAAACAACTGTTAACAAACTTATACATTATGAGCAAGGTAGATAAATTCATCACAATTTTTTTTTTTAAATGGCATTGCCATTGGAGCATTGCGGTGTGCTGAATTCCTAGAGCTAGAGTAGGACCTAATAAGACAATGAGGGAGCTGGAGTAGCCACGCCCACCTATTGACAGGTGCTCGTAAATCTGCCTGATGCTCGACTGACATGACCTACATAATGTGGCTATCAGATTCTGACCTCTACCGGAAGTGACTGAGCAGCATTGCGAGACGCCAGACGCCAGCGCCCCATGGCAATAGACTACATCGCCATTCCAGCAGCGCGGTGCATTGTGGGATGCGTCAAAGCAAAACAAACCCGCGAGAAGCACATGGCACATGTTAATACACTGGGTGCAGTTATGGAATGTGCTAGTTTCAGCTCATCTCAGCTCTTGTTTGAAGCATAGAACACTAACTAAAAAAATATATATATAATACATTAAGATATTAATCTTTTATCCCTCATTGCATTTACAGCAATATAATCAGCACATCTTATGCCATGTGCATCTAGATATCCTATGGTTAATGACATATGTAGAAATAGAAAATGAGTATGGTTAATCAGATATTGGTTACATATTTCTTTGAAACAAGTTTTTGTTGACACATTTGACATTTTAATATTTAGAATTACTTCTGGCTAATCAATGGTGATGTAAACATCAGCCTGTAAAGTGACTGAAATTGTATGTTTATTAGCTCAAAATTCTTAATTATGGAGAGTTGTGTCTTAAAGATATTCATTATATTGCATGCATCCATCCATCCATCCATGTTTGTGCCAAATTGTCATGTATTTTTGTTATATTTTTAATTTTGAATAAAATCGAAGTTTTGCCCTACGCGTATCGGCAAACTCAATGGCTGTATGCCTTTGCTTTGCTGCCAGCGCCGTTTTCAGCGCATGCGCAGTCGGAACGGTGATCTGGTCTATAACGGCTGCGCCAACTGGGGCTCTGTGGTGGCAGCGTTCAGACACTAGTGAAAAGGTGTGGGTGTGGGTGTGTGTGTGTTTTATTAGGGCCTTGTGTATGTTGTGATTGATGTATTGTCAAAAGGATAACATAGTGGTGATTACCTAGGCATTACTGAAAATCTCTCTCATATGGTCTCCAGCTTAAATGTGGTTATAGTTCATACCCCTTCTGTTCTACGCTGGTGGATATGTTCCTTATTTCATGGATGAAAGGTCTCTGCGATGTCACATTTTTTTATATGTACCGATTAACTTTAAACAAACTGTTATAATATTATGACAACAATTGATTAGTGCAAATCACATTCATATGACCTTAGATGTTGCTAGAACATCAAACTTCAAAGCCAAACAAAGAGTTAGATATGAGCGACAATATATTTCCTAACAGTGCTAATCCTATGGGGGGGGGGGGGGGGGACCCGCGTTTTCGCCGAAATTCGCCGTTAGCGCCAAGGTCTCGGTCTGGTTTAATGAATGCCACTTTAATTTCGTGTGTGTTTTATTTTATTTTATTTTTTTTAATTTTTAAAGCATTCTGTATGTTTGTCTTATATAAAATAGTGAACTGGTTTCACCTGTGAGTTATATTTGCGATGAACTTGATCAGTACACACACTCAACTATACAACGCAATTATATCATTTCTGTCTATTTTCAGCTTATCTAATGCAGATGACCAAAGCACCTGAAATATAAGTAAGACAGGCCAAAATGTATAGGCGGACATGTTGTCCTAGATTAATGCCATTCAAACAGTTGATTTATTTAAGAAGTTGAAGTAGTTGTTATATTTGATGTCAACTTTAATGTTTACAGTTAACATGTGAAAGTGTTCGATCTGTCTGTATCTAAGTTGAATTTGACTTATTTTAATTAGTGGATAAGTTGTTTACATGTCTCGAGTCGATATACAGGTAGCAGGTTCAAGGTCCTGTCATCAGACATACTTTATATTACATCATCATCTCTTGACCTGGCTGTGGACTCTTTGTCTTTGGCATGAATGCACACTTTCACATTTTCAGCAGTACAATGAGTGAGAGCAACAGTCGCTGAGGCATGGGCGAGCAGGTGGCACCACGTGCTCAGGTCATGAGGCACTAGTAGATGACCTAATGAGTAGGTGACCAGCCGATGACTTAGTGTCTGGGGAGTAGATGAATCTGCCGCCTTATTATACTCGTATAATGGTTTATACAGCATATACAAATGTCTAGGGGGCAAAAGGTTATCCGTAGCCAGGCCAGGTATATCCAGCCAGATATTAAGTTGATCAAATTAACAAGTATCCAGGTAGCGAATGATTTATGTCAATGAACCATATAAAGTTATTGGCCTACTTTATGTCTTGTTTATTTGTTAGAAATTAGCAGTCAACAATGTTGATATTATCGCCCATGCAACTGCTAACTGTTCATTTTATTGCTCTAGCACTGTTTGAGTACTTATATTGTTGCTCGTGCAACTGCCGAATGTTCATATTATCGCCCAGGAAACTGTTAACTGCTTATATTATCACCCATCTAACTAGGGAATGATGATATTACCGCCCAGGCAAATGTTGAATGTTGGTATTATTGCCCATGCAACTGCTTAATGTTGATATTATCGCTCAGATACATGCATGGCCTCTCCTTGCTACAGTGATGGAAGCCTTTGGTTTTGGCTAGCTTTTCAACAGGTACACCTCAGGTTTTTAGTGTAGGCTCCATAAAGTAAGACTAACACTACACAAGGCTTTGTTGTTTTCCAGATGAAGACCTCAAGTGATAGCCCAATTTCTATATTAGTTGCAACAACTGAGTGATATCTTTGGTTCAGTCACCATTTGCTCACACTGATTAATCTGTTTTGAATGGTGGTTGCCATAATCCTCGGAATTACTATAGGATGTGCATGGGAGTTTGCGCTTACCGTTGATCTTAATGATTGATACAATCTGTGACCGACTTGTTTATTGACAGTTTTTCCTGGTTATGTCGTCTTCCGCAAATTAGACACAATGGCCGAATCGCAGGCTTCCCGTGCGGAAGGTCAGGAGTTTGAATCCCTGCCGAGTCAAACTCATCATCATCATGCTGTCGGTCGCGATGCAACAAAGACTGCTTTCATTACTTGACTGTCACTCTCCATTTAACTCTCTGCTGTGAGAGTGATGTCCATGAGTCGGTCTTAATGTCTCTCAGCTTCAGGTTTCTCTTGATGGTATCCTTGAACCAGAGATGAGGGCGCCCTCTCTTTCTGTAACCAGAATTGTGCGGTTGTACATTTCATGAAAGCTGCCTGCAAAAGTGTTGAAGTGCTGCTGGCTTTTGCAAGTTACCAGCGGCACTCACTCGGGGAGCAAATTGAGGTCTCACACCGGCAAGAACATGTCCAGACAGGCGCAAAACTATTTGTCCCGAGTCAAACTACTGACTTACAAAATTGATACTTGTCACTATCTAGACTGGTACTTGGGATTACTAGAATAGGGAAAGAACTGGTTAGATCAGGATCAGGATACTGAGTAGGTAATCGGATCATGATGCCAGTGACCTGATATCTCCCAGTGGGGCAGCACCATAAAGTCACCATAAGTGTGCAATGTAACAAGTCGGTACACATCCTGATATGACATTGGATGTTGCGAGGATGTAAAACCGAAACAAACATGCAAACCTGCGCAAAGTTACTTGGTGCGGTTAGTGATTTGTAAGAAAGCTAATATTTTGTCAGCTAGTAAAGTCATGTGTAATGCATGGATCGACTACTGCACATTCACCATTGGTTTCCAGGGTTTCAATTTGAAATTCTATCTGCAGGGCGGTGACTTATGGGCCAGTTATTCAGGGGTCACTTGTAGTTTATGTTGGGTATAATTTTTGTTATCTATATTTGATTATTTCATTTCTATTTTCCAACCTATAATAATGATATGCATAGCAATGTACTTGATGCGTCACTGAGACTCTGCTCATGTTTTCACTGCGCGTCAAATACATGGTTTCGCGCATACCCGAGCTCCCAAGTGGTCGTCTGACCAGACGGGATGGTGGAACGAGTTGAGCGTCCGTCTTCCGTTTTGGTAGATCGTGGGATTCGAAACCACAGATTTTAACCCTGGTCGAGTCAAACCAATGACTTAAAAAAAATTAATACTGGTCGCTTCCTAGCCAGACGCTTGGCATTATTAGGATAGGGCAAGGACTGGTTGGTTCGGTGTCAGGATAATGTAACCGAGTGGGATATCAGATCATGGTGCTGGTGTCCTGGTCTCCCAGTGGGACAGCACTACAAAATCGTCATGAGTCGGTACCCGTCCTGATATGACCTTAGATGTTGCCAGGACGTAAAACTCCAACAACCAACCAACCAACCCGAGTGGTCGTGAGGCCTGGGTTTCGATCGTGCTTCAGACACACTGGCAATGTGTTAGACACCCGCAACGTCTATATATTCACTTGGTGGATGTGTAATGGCCGCAGACCATTTTGAAAGGTTTTTGTTTGTTGGAGTTTTACGTCGTGGCAACATCAAGTATATCAAGACGGGTAGGCCTACCGACTTGTGACAGTGCACGCTCATGGCAACTGCCCCACTGGGAAATCAGACCACCACCACTATGACCCAATATCCCACTCAAGTCACATTATCCCGACACTGAGCCAACCAGTCCTTGCACTATCCTATTAATGCCAAGCGCCAGGCTAGGAAGCGACAAGTATCAATTTTAAAGTCATTGATTTGACTCAACCGGGAACCGAACTCCCTACCTTCCACAGGCGAGGCCGCCGCTTTACCGATTACGCCAACGTGCCCGGTCCATTTTGAAAGGAGCCAGATGCAAGTCACGAGGGTTAAATCCGTGTTATGCTAGGGTCAGTGGTGTAGGGGGAGTGAGGCTGGGCAACTAGGATACTGGCTCGCGGCACAGGCTATAAATTGTAGGCCTACAGGATGCTACCGTTTAACGGGTACAAATATAGTGGTTTATCATGCATTAGGACATTTTGTGAAGTTGCTGATTAAATTTACTTAGGGTTTGGGCTAGGGATTCGCCTGTTACGGTTGTTATCTATCCTATGCAAAATAGTAAATTCATGTAAATGATTTTTTAATACAATACATACATACATACATACATACATACATGCATACATACATACATACATACATACATACATACATACATACATACGTACATACATACATACATACATACATACATACATACATACATACATACATACATACATACATACATACATACATACATACATACATACATACATACATACATACATACATACATACATACATACATACATATATACATATATATACATACACTGTATGGCTGTTAAACCCACCCTATCAGTATATATGTGTGTGTGGCTGGAGATGGTGGCCAAATCGGTAGAGCGCAGGCTTCCCGTGTGGAAGGTTAGAAGTTCGATTCCCGGTCGAGTCAGACCAATGATTTACAAAATTGACCATTGTCGCTACCTAGCTTGGCGCTCAGCATTAATAAATAGAATAAGGACTAGTTAGCACAATATCAGGATAGTGTGACTGTGTGGGATATTGGGTCATGGTGCCAGTAGCCTGGTCTTCCAGTGGGGCAACACTATAGATTCGCCATGAGTATGCACTGTCACAAGTCGATGCCTGTCGGTACCTGTTCTGGTATGACCCTAGATGCTGCTAGAACGTGAAACAATTAACAAATGTTTTAGAATACACTTGATTGTTTTATTTGTCCCTCTTCCAAAGTAAGAACTTGTTAGCTGTGAATTGAGTATCTTCTGAAACTAACCAGACGGGATGGCCGAATGAGTTGAGCGTCCGTCTCCCGTTTTGGTAGATCGTGGGATTCGAACTCACCAGTTCGAACCCTGGTCGAGTCAAGCCAATGACTTAAAAATGTATACTTGTTGCTTCTTAGGCAGGCGGTATGCAATATTAGGATATGACAAGGACCGGTTGTCTCAGTTTCAGGATAATGTGACTGAGTGGGATTTCAGGTCACGGTGCTGGTGTCCTGGTCTCCCTGTGGGGCACCAACCACTACAAAGTCAGCATGAGTGCGCACTTCCACAAGTCGGTATCCTGATATGAACTAAGATGTTGCCAGGACGTCAAAACTCCAACAACCAATCAGCCATCTTGGCTTATTTCCGTTCAGGGTGCGTCTCGGAGACGCCTCCTATTTCAGACAGGAGACAAAAAGTGCCTCGAAAATGGCCACCGTATTCAGTGGTTTCAGCCAATCAGAGTGCTTCTTTTCCATTGCAAAGGGCTGCCACCTATGGGGGCGGCCATTTTCGAGGCGACCAACTGCTTTTGCCGTTCAGACTAGCGTGACATCAGGGATTTCCCCGAGACTTCTCGGAGGCATACACTGAATGCGTCCAGGATTTAACTCTAACTATACCATAATCAGCTCAATGTGGCATGGGTTAAATAGTGAAAGTAATTCCTGTGTTGTGTTTATACTCAGTGCTTGTTGGGTAGTTTCACAGTGTGTGCAAGGTGAATCAAAATGCTACTCTGCTAATGCCTCCAGAAATGGTTAATTATTTCCTTATTTTTATACTATTTAACAACAACATTCTCCAACTAAGGAGGATGTTGAATATCACCATTTGAAATTAAATGTCTTGTTGTTCAGGGGTTTTCATTAAGTTTGTGACACTTTATTTTTATTTGTGTTGACAATGTCACAAATTGGTGGCATAATTCACTGATTCAGTCACATCCATTCCAATAACATACATAATACACAATACTGGCACAACATTTTATCTATATTGGCTACATCTCTCACATCAATTGGCTACAGCATGGAATCAAAATATTGATATTGCAATGAATGATTGCTTTGATATACAGATTTCAAATAGACTAACCCCAAGTGGTACACAGTTTCTGAGAACGACCCATATATATATTCAGCACCAAGTCTTTAAAAAAAAATATATATATATCTAATATATGTGGATGTAAATTAGTTATGGTATTTATTATCCGGGGATGCATATGTGTAAATTATATTTCTATTATATTTTATATGTGTGAATGTAGATATATATGTGTGCGGGTATCCTTTGAGTATTTTGTGTTTTTTTAATATTCTTTTTAAAGCTTTTTGTAAGCCATGTTCGTGGAAAGTGCTATATATATACATATATATGAGTATCTTTTGAGTGTATTTTTATAAACATTTTTTTAAAGCTTTTTTTAAGCCATGTTCGTGGTAAATACTTCATGAATAGTATGTATTTATAGAATGGACGCTTGTATCTGGTGTGTACTTAGTGAATCAGCTCCCATTCTCCACACAGACACACACACACGCACACTCACACACACACACTCTCACACACTCTCACACTCACACACACTGGATGAAATGGCAAGAAGACACGAAGGGGAAGTGTAGGGAGCTATGTTGGTGTTGCATTATTTGTGCAGTTAGGCAGCGTGGTGTGTCAAGCAAATCAGCTTCTGGGTCAAAATAGTAAATGCACTGCCTGTATGGCTTTGACACGAGGCATAGAAGGCAACACTCTATAGTTCAGCTAAAAATAAATGATAGAAGAAATCTCAAGTAGCCGGTATCCACACTCGCAACACGCTTCGACCAGGCGGAATTGGCTGTATGAGTTGAGTGTTCATCTCCTGTTTCGGTGGATTGTGGGATTAGAATCCACTGGTTCGATTCCTGGTCAAGTCAAACCAATGACGTAAATATTTATACTTGTCACTTCCTAGCCAGGCACTCGGCATTATAAAGATATGGCAAGGACTGGTTTGTTCAGTGTCAGGATAATGTGACTGAGTGGGATATTGGGTCATGGTGCTGGTGGCCTGGTCTCCCAATGGGGCAGCAGTATAAATTCACTATGACTGTGCACTGTCACAAGTCGGTACCCATCCTGATATGACCTTCAATGTTGCTAGGATGTAAAACAACAATCAATAACAACCACCCCTAATGCCCCACCTAACTACATACTGCTCCACCCTACTGCATACTTCTCCACCCTGCTGCATACTTCTCCACCCTCCTGCATTCTTCCTCACCTCACTGCAAACAGTCCCACCCTACTGCCTACTTCTCCACCTTACTGCATACTGCCCCACCCTACTGCATACTGCCCCACCCTACTGCATACTTCTCCACCCTCCTGCATACTTCTCCACCCTGCTGCATTCTTCCCCACCTCACTGCAAACAGTCCCACCCTACTGCATACTTCTCCACCTTACTGCATACTGCCCCACCCTACTGCATACTTATCCACCCTACTGCATACTTATCCACCCTCCTGCATACTTCTCCACCTCTGCATCTCCCCCACCTCACTGCAAACAGCCCCATCCTACTGCATACTGCTCCACCTTACTGCATACTTCCCCACACTACTGTATACTGCCCCACCCTACTGCATACTTCTCCACCCTCCTGCATACTTCTCCACCCTCCTGCATTCTTCCCCACCTCACTGCAAACAGTCCCACCCTACTGCCTACTTCTCCACCTTACTGCATACTGCCCCACCCTACTGCATACTGCTCCACCCTACTGCATACTTCTCCACCCTCCTGCATACTTCTCCACCCTGCTGCATTCTTCCCCACCTCACTGCAAACAGTCCAACCCTACTGCCTACTTCTCCACCTTACTGCATACTGCCCCACCCTACTGCATACTTCTCCACCCTCCTGCATACTTCTCCACCCTACTGCATTCTTGATTTCTTCCCCACCTCACTGCAAGCAGTCCCACCCTACTGCATACTGCTCCACCTTACTGCATACTGCCCCACCCTACTGCATACTGCTCCACCCTACTGCATTCTTCCCCACCCTACTGCCTACTTCTCCACCCTACTGCATACTTCTCCACCCTCCTGCATACTTCTCCACCCTACTGCATTCTTCCCCACCTCACTGCAAACAGTCCCACCCTACTGCATACTGCTCCACCTTACTGCATAATGCCCCACCCTACTACAAATGAAAATGAATATGCAGCAATTATAACATTTTTTTAGAGTAGTGTTTTGAACTTAAAGGTAGTGTTTTGAACTTAAGGATAGTGTTTTGAGCATGACCACAGTAGTGTTTTGAACCTACCTTCAATTAGGCTGAAAACACTACCGTAGTGTTTTGAACCTAGGTTGAAAACACTACCGTAGTGTTTTTGTGGAATAGTGTTTTGAACTTACTACACCGCTACGGTGCCCCATTTAGCATTTTTTTAAAGTCGTAAAATCCAGCTCGGAACCAGCTGTACCCAGTCACTGCCTCCCTGACCTGAGGGGGTCACGAGGGTGTTACGATTTCTTTCTTTCTTTCTTTCTTTCTTTCTTTCTTTCTATCTTTCTTTCTTTCTTTCTTTCTTTCCTTCTTTCCTTCTTTCTTTCTTTCCTTCTTTCTTTCTTTTTCTTTCTTTCTCTCTTTCTTTTTCTTTCTTTCTTTTTTTTTTTTTTTTTTCTTTCCTTCCTTCCTTTCCTTCTTCATTTCTTCATTCTTCCTTTCTTTTTCTTTATTTGTGATTCTGTTCATTTCTTTATTTTAAGGGGATTAAAAAGACTCGAATTGTATTTATTTGTTTATTTATTTATTTATTTATTTATTTAATTTCAAAAGAGTAGTCCCGACTTGCAGGTTGTATAATCCTTCGACGCTGACAAATATGTTATTCTGAAGCACATTATATTATAATTTCCAAAATATTAAAGCTGCCTAGTCCGATGAGCTTTCTCATTTTCAAAACCAAGTAATTATCTAGATTTGATTATACATATCTACCGTAGATACTGATTCCCCTAATAAGCATTTATTGCCACATAAATGGGAATATTGAGTCAATTTAATAGAACCTGTTACTGCAGAATACATGCCAAATATCTCAAAAGTTAGCTATTTAAAAAAAATAAAAGTCGCTTCAAACTAAAGTAAGATGTATTATAACAATCAATTTAATATATTTATTTCATAAAAATGACAGAAACTCAAAACCATCGGACTATGCAACTTTTTATAATCTCTCCCACCCAAACCTTCCCTCGTAAAGTTTGCAAAACTCCAACAACCAACATGACCAGACGGGATGGCCGAATTTGTTTAAGTTTGAACCCTGGTCAAATCAAACCAATGACTTAAAAAATGTATACTTGTCGCTTCCAAGCCAGACGCTCGGCATTATTAGTGTAGTCGTCTGCACTGACCCCAGGCAAGTAACCACATAGACTGGTAGGCGTGGGTAGTGTGTTGATATCGGGGAGCCTAGGTGGTGTAATGGTTAGCACAATGGCCCGGAATGCAAAGAGACGTGGGTTCGAGTCCCGCTCTAGGCGCAATATTTCTCATTTTCATCAACCCCCACGACCTTAGGATAGGGCAAGGACCGGTTAGCTCGGTGTCAGGATAATGTGATTGAGTGGGATATCAGGTCATGGGTGCTGGCGACCTGGTCTCACTGTGGGGAAGTACTATAAAGTCACCATGAGTGTACACTGTCATAAGTCGGTACCCGTCCTGATATGACAATAGATGTTGCCAGGACGTAAAACTCCAACAACCAACTAATCTCTCGACAAGTGGCGACAGTTGAAGAAGCATGTTTAATCTTGTCGCAGAAACTGGTTACACTAACCAGTCGGCCATTGTGGCCTCTGCATTACACTAGGTGAAAGCAGGCATGGTTGTGTTTAAGTTTATTGCGACGCTATTAGGAATACCAGCGTGTTTATAGGAATAGTATAAACCTGTCCCCAAAATAGCCCGCCCGACCGCGCCCACCCAACCGAATACAGCTCACCCCTGCCCGCACTGTCTGAGCTTGTTTGGGGACTATTTGGGATTGTTTGGGATCATCTGCGATTATTTGGGACTATCTGCAATTATTTGGGACTATTTGGAATTATTTGGTTTCCTAACCAGATGGGGGTGGCCGACTGAGTTGAGCGTTCGCCTCCTGTTTTGGTAGGTTGTGGGATTCAAACCCTGGGCCCGTATGCATGGGGCGGTGGTAGCGCTCCAAACCTGTGGGTAGAGGCGATCTCCGGGTTAATGGCGAAAAGTCGGTATGCATGGACCAGTGTTAGGCAAACCCCGGGAGTTAAAAATCGGGTAAGCTAACCCCATTCCGTAGCAGGTATAAGGGTGGTGGTAGGGACCGACTCGGGCCAAATCTATTGAATGCGATCATATTTAACAGAATTACATACTGTCCAAGTGATATTTTAGCAAATTAACCGCAAAAACGAACCGAAAGTAATATTAATATTGTCAAATCGACAAATGTACACAAAACAAATCGCCGCCGCATCGACGTCGATATCCATACTGTCAAAATCAACAAAACATCGCCGCCACCGCCGCATCGGCGGCAATGTATTATGCCCAAATCTATTAAATGCGATCATATTTAACAGAATTACATACTGTACAAGTGATATTTTAGCAAATTAACTGCAAAAACGAACCGAAAGTAATATTAATATTGTCAAATCGACAAATGTACACAAAACAAATCGCCGCTGCATCGACGTCACTATCCATACTGTCGAATATCAACAAAACATCGCCGCTGCTAGGGTAGCTAATGCCTCCGCGCTTTGGCTCCATGCATACCCTGTGACCCATTTCTCACCACCGGGGATAGCTACCCCGAACTCGGTCCTTACCACCGGGGCCGATAAATAATTCTTCATGCATACGGGCCCAGGTCGAGTCAAACCCCGGACTTAAAAATTAAACTTATCGCTACCTAGCCTAGAAATTCAGCATTATTAGGATAGGGCAAGTAGTAGTGGAATGAGGAAGACCAATTGTCCACGACTGAAATTTCCCATACTTTATCAACTAATTTTCTTTTTTTTAAAGAAAAAAAAGCCATAGAACTGCATCAGGGAGAAGGACAAGGAGACGTGGATGGGGCAGTGATTAAGAAAGGGTGAGGAAGATGGGGGGGGAAGTAGTACCGTGTCACCTGTTTGGGATATTTTCTTTTTTTTGGAGGGGGGCGGGGTAAATGGATTGTATTTATATGAGGGCATCTGTTCTCAGCCCCGTGGTAGTGGTACGGTTTCCCGGACGTCGTATGGTTAGCTATTTACGCGCACACACGCACGATAATGTGACTGAGTGTGATATCAGGTCACGGTGCTAGCTGCCTGGTCTCCCAGTGGGGAAGCACTATAAAGTCACCATGAGTACACACTGTTACAAGTCGGTACACCTTCCTGATATGACCTTAGATGTTGCTAGGACGTAAAACAAGAACAAACAAACAAATCGGTACCCGTCCTGATATGACCTTAATTGTTGCCAGGACGTAAAACTCCAACAACCAACCAACCAACCAAATCCTTTGTATGAGTATGAACATGTTGAGAACTGTGAATGGCCCCTTACGCAACCAAATAGTAGGTTGTGGCAATTTTTGCGCAATTAAATTCTAATATTAGCCGACGTGTGTGGTGGTGGTCTGCATGGGATACCATGCGCATTAACCCGGACACTGACAACCCGGCGTCTCTGAGGTCAGCAGCACACTCAGCTCGAACTTTACTCACAGGGCGTAATCGATTAATCGACTCGGGTCACCCGAGCCATTTTTTGGCGCATGCGCACATCCTGCAGACTCGGGTCGAATAATCGAATACCCTTCTCCACGCTCGGGGTGAAAAAAATGGTGGCCCTTTTTTTTGCTTTTTAATAGGCGATTTAATTACAGCAAAATATGATTTAAATATTTTTATGATGGTATAGTTTAGTGATATTTCCATTTCATTAATCTATGTTATTACCAAAAAAAATATGTATGACTGGTACCGGTGGCTGTTATCCTGCAGGACGGTACCAGTGCAAATGTGACGTCATCGCTCCTTGCAAACCCCAGCCAAGAGGTGGGTTACTTGGGTCGGGTTATTTTGCACACGGCACGTGTATTTGTCGACTCCACTCACGGTGTTCTATTTGAAATTCGGGCGACCCGAGTCGCTCGGGTCGTGTTAATCAATTACGGCCACAGTGATTGGGTGGTTTGTTTGGATTTTATGTCCCACCAACATCTATTGTCATATCAGGACGGGTATCGATTTGTGACAGTGCACACTCATGGCTACTGTTATTGTGCTGCCGTACTGGGAGGTCAGGAGCTGTGGGCACCATGGCCTGATATTCCACTCAGTCACATTATCCTGACCAATCATTGCCCTATCCTAGAAAAATGCCCCGTGCCAGGCTAGATAGCAACACATATCAATTGTGTAAGTCATTGGTTTGACTCGACTGGGATTCGAACTCTCGCGACCTTCCCCATGGGAAGTCAGCGCTCTACCGATTCTGCCACCGCGTCTGGTACTCGCTGGTGGGTGGGTGGGTGTAAGAATTGAGTGAATTGCTAAGTGAGTGAGCAGAGTAGGGAGTGAGTGAATGTGTGAGTGGAGGAGTGAGCTGGTAAGTGGGGGAGTCCAGAGTTGGGGGAGGGAGAAAATATGTACCTGAGGCTGAGTGCGTGTATGAGTGATTGAGGGGAGCAGGGGATGATTGGAGGAGTGAGTGAGTGAGTGAGTTAGTTAGTTAGTTAGTTAGTTAGTTAGTTAGTTAGTGAGGGGAGCAGGGGATGATTGGAGGAGTGAGTGAGTGAGTGAGTGAGGGGAGCAGGGGATGATTGGAGGAGTGAGTGAGTGAGTTGGTGAATTAGTAGGCAGTTAGTGAGTTATTGGTGAGTGAGTAGAGAGTGAGTGATTGGGTAGTAATTGGAGTTTTACGTCTTTGCAACATCTCAGGTCATGTATGTACACGTATTGACTTGTAATACTAATATTACATAATATGGCGTACTGCTGTCGACTTTATAGTGCTGTCCCACTGGGTGACCAGGCGGCTGGCACATGATGCCGTGGTATCCCACTCAGTCACATTATCCTCATACTGAGCAAACCAGTCCTTACCCTGCCAGCTTAGCGCCAGACTTAGGTAGCGATAAGCATCAACTATGTAAGGATTTGCTTTGACTCGGCCATGGATTGACCCAGTAACATCCTGTATGGGAAGCAAATGTTCTATTCAGTTGACCATGCCCTTCAGATTCTGGTGATTTGTGATTCTAACATTACACGGGGTGCATGTGCCTCGTATGCACATGTGTATCATGTTGGTTGGTTGTTGGAGTTTTACATCCCGGCAACATCTAAGGTAATATCAGGACGGATATTGACTAGCGACAGTGCGCACTCATGACGGTTTTATAGTGCTGCCCCATCACCTTAGATGTTGCTAGGATGTAAAACAACAACAAACAAACATCCATATAGCAAGCACATGTTGGTGCTAGTGCTGATTGGGGAACTAGCGGCCATTATTCGTTGGGTATCTCTGTGGGTCTACGACCACCACCACCACCACCACCACCATCACCACCACCACCACGGTGCCCCACAGCCAATCGCCGGGTTCGCCACGTTTTTAGGATAGCTGTCTGGTGGGCATGGGTACATTATGGCGTACTGGTGACCCCCTTGCCGATATGCCTGTGGCACTAGACAAATAACCGGCGCCTATACTACCGGAGGAGAGGGGGTGGAGGATGGGGGGGCACGGGTGGGGGGGGGGGGGGGGACCCCTCTGTGTTGCAGTTAGACTTGGGAGGTCTCTCCATCCCTCCTACACTGGACACACATAGCAGGCACCGTTACATGACTGGCGTCTTCATCAAGTTTGTGGAACCTTGTTGACACTTATTGGGGGGAATAGACTACATCACCATTCCAGTGGTGCGGTGCATTGTGGGATGCGTGGAAGAGAAACAAACCTGCGAGAAGCACATGGCACATGCTAATACACTGGGTGCAGCTATGAAATGTGTTAGTTTCAGCTCATCTCAGCTCTTGTTTGAAAAATAGAATACCAAACTAAAAATGTTATATAATAAATTAAGATATTAATCTTTTATCCAGCATCGCATTTACATCATTATAATTAGCAAATCTTCTGCCATGTGCATTTAGATTTAAACAAATCTGGGCACTCAGACTAGTGCTAGAGCCATAGGCAGCCAGTTTTACTTATTTTATTCATGTTTTTATTTATATCATATGGTTAATGACATATATAGAACTAGAAAATGAGTAGGGTTAATGAGATATTGGTTATATATTTCTCGGAAACAAGTGTGTTGACACATTTGGCATTTAAATATTTAAAACCAGAATTAATAATGGTAATGTGGATATCAGCTTTAAAGTGACTGATTATTTTGTGTGGAATTGTATCTTTCTTAGCTCAAAATGTTTAACTATGGATAGTTTTGTCGTAGATATATTCATCAGATCATTATATTGCATGTGTGCATACATCTTTATGCCAAATTATGTATTTCTATTAATTTTGAATAAAATCAAAGTTTTGCCATACGCGTATCGGCAAACTCAATGGCAGTACACATTTGCTTTGCTGCCAACACCGTTTTCAGCGCATGCGCAGTCGGAACGGTGATCTCGTCTATTCAGTTCGAAAGGGAGGTTGATATAAGACATAGTATGTACCGGCCACAAACCAGTGTCCACCCAGCTCATGTATATAGTCCCCCTCTCCCCCTCGCCCCCTCTCCCCTCCCCCCCCCCCTCTCCTCTCCCCCCCCCCTCTCCTCTCCCCCTCACTTTACCCCACTCTCCTTCCTCCCCGCCCCCTCTCCATCTCACTCTCCATCTCCCCCCCCCCCCCTTTACCCCTCTCTACCTCACTCTGACACTTACACACTCTCTCACTCACTTTCTGTCTCTCTCGTACCTTATTCCCACTCTCATTCTCACTCACAATCACTCAGTTATTCATTCACTCATTCACTCCCACAATCGCTCACTACCTACTCATTTTCATTCACTTACTCTTACTTTCATTCATTTACTTTCACTTTCACTCACTCAATCACTCATTCACTGTTGAATAGATTAAAGTTAGTGGGTTAGTTTACACTGCGACACAACACTAGGCCTAGGGGGCAGGCCAACGCTCTGTCACTTTCACTTGGCCTAGTCTGGTTCCCGAGTCCTGCTTATTATTGGGTCCGGTACCTGTCACCATTTTGAAAGGCCATTACCACCAATATGGAACCCAGCTATTCATCTGAGCATTGCTCATCTTTACGTGGGTACAATAATGAACAAACATCTTCTTTTGGTTATTTTCAAAATATTGTGTGTGTGTGTACCCATGAGGAACTACCAGTAATGCAGTAGTGTCTGTCAGGCTTATCCACTGTGAGATGTTGCCATATCTATACCTTAGTCTTGGGCAGATTTCTACACTAAATGATGTTAATAAGCCTTTGAACCGAAAGACCAATGCTCTGTCACTTTCACTTTCACTTGACCTAGTCTGGTTCTCGAGTCCTGCTTATTATTGGGTCCGGTACCTACCACCATTTTGAAAGGCCATTACCACCAATATGGAACCCAGCTACTCATCTGAGCATTGCTTATCTTTACGTGGGTGCAATAATGAACAAACATCCTCTAGTGTCTGTCAGGCTTATCCACTGTAAGATGTTGCCATATCTATACCTAATGGCCGGTGCACACCTACCGTTTACGATTCGCGCACTAAAACTCGCGACTCGACCCGACCCGCTTAAAACTGAAAACGGGCCGATTCGTTTTTCGAATCGCGAATCGCAATCGTAAACGGCCGCTTTTAGCACTAAAAACTTAGTTTTATGCGCGAATCGTAAACGGTAGGTGTGCTAGGGGGTCGCACACCTAATGATTTTTGGGCAGTTTTAGATCGTATACGGTAGGTGTGCGCGGAAAAGCGGTAGGTGTGCACCGGCCATTAGTCTTGGGCAGATTTCTACACTAAATGATGTTAATAAGCCTGTTCTAATACGGGCATTCCGAATTCCGCTGGTCCCTCAGGAAGGATTGAAGCTGAGACAAAGCACGCCAGGTCACAGCTACAGCTCACCCAACAGAAGTTGTGGTCGGTGCCCCTGCCACCTATCCTTCACTATAAACCACTATGCTTTAAACTCGCTTTCCAGCTATATGCACATGCCTCCTGATAAGCAAACTTGGTATGGTTATTGTCATACAGTTGTGTTTAAAGTTGCATGGTCCGATGGCGTTTGAATTTTTATTATATTTATTAGATAAATATATCAAATTGATTGTTATAACCTAGTAATCATTAGTCCAGAGTAATTTTGATGAAAAATGGCTAGTTTTTAATCAATTTGAGCTGAAAGAACCCAAAATACTTTCGACAAGCTTTCCAAAAGTCCTCGAGCTATGACACATTTTTACATCTCACGATGACCGCGTTACATATATCGTAGTTGGAATGAGGGTATGGCTAATTATGCCACGAGATTTACCTAATTGCTTAATGAGTGTTCCTGTTTCAAATTTGGTGTCCAATGGGATGAGGTAATAAATTCACTGATTATTCTGTATATATAGGCTGTCCCCAATCCTTAGCGAATGCACTAGTATCTAAGTTGGATATATAGAACCAAATTTATATAAGTGTTTTGGTTCTGAAAAAAATACGTTTCATCGGACCATGCAACTTTAATATAGATTGTAGTGAAATTATCCAAAAAATATTGTAATTAGATAAAAATGCTATTATATATATATATTCACCACCTCCCCCACCACCCACTCCCACCTTCTGTTGGATAAGCTGTAGATAAAGGAGTCACCCGGTACTGGCAGTACACGGGTGAATACCAACCCTATATAAAAACGGTCGAAAATGCGGGTCAATGAAATGAGAGTCTAATTTCACAATGTAAGAAGCAACAATTATTCTTTACATATGTCTTATTATTAGCCCGCTACCTTTGAGTTGAAAAATATAATATCTAGTTTAATAAGATTTAAAAGTGAAATCGACGGCATTCTACGGCCGCCATCTTGTCTTTTTGCATTCTCTCCCATTTCACCAACTCTGCGCCTATATAAGTATCCATTTGATACTGGAGGCAGACATTCTACTCCCTGTTCCATACTAAAGCTAGTTTCGCCCGTATTTAGACTACGTTGTCGTTCACCCGTGTACTAGTACTACAAGTACCGGGTGAATCTTTTATCTAGATAAGCTCTAGCTGCGGTCCAGTGTGCTGGGTGTCCAACTTCAGTCCTTATTGAGAGACCAGCTGAACTTGGAAAACACAGAGGGGGCATAGCTTCCATGTACGCAGCTGCGTACCACCTGAGATTACCGATA
This sequence comes from Branchipolynoe longqiensis, assembly GCA_030323885.1. NCBI lineage: Eukaryota > Metazoa > Annelida > Polychaeta > Phyllodocida > Polynoidae > Branchipolynoe > Branchipolynoe longqiensis. Next base: position 30,098,597 of record CM059192.1, read on the forward strand.
TTTTTGTTTATCAAAATATACAGTAAAACCTCCCTAACCGACCACCTCCACAGAGATCGACCACTCCCCTATATCGATCGCTTTATTTGGGTCTGTAATTGCATTTAGCCATCCCACTTATAATTACCAATTGCAGTTATAGTAACCTGTCACTACTGGACAGGCCTATCTTAAGATACCGTACATCAAGATAATGAGGCTATTTTATTCTTTACCCCTTGGACATGCATGTTGAGCTTCGATCCACATTAATTAAACTGTATGACCTTATATGTTGCAAGGATATAACATGCCAACAAACATTAATTAATTAATTCAACATGTAGTGTAGAATGGCAAAGCTACTTACTTTACTAACTATATTAGAACCTGTCTACAGCAACTGTTATGATCGGTTAACCCTTGTCATGTGTACATCATTTTTCAGCGTGCAAACTGTTTTGTCTCATTTGTTTGTCTCTTCGATGATTGACCGGGCGCGGTAGCTGAATCGGTAGAACGTGGGCCTCGCGTGCAGGATATCGGGAGATCGGTTCCCGGGCGAGTCAAACCAATGACTTATAAAATTGATACTTGTCCCTTCCTAGCCTGGCACTCGGCATTAATTGGATATGGCAAGGACTGATTAGTTCAGTGTCAGGATAATATGACTGAGTGGGATATCGGGTCATGGTGCTGGTGGCCTGATTTCCCAGTGGGGCAGCACTATAAAATCACCATGAGTGCACACTATCAGAAGTCAGTACCCATCCTGATATGACCTTAGATGTTGCCATGATGTAAAACTCCAACAACCAACCGCTGACTAACTGCCGTCTGTTTCTGTCCATTCCCACAGGGAGACACTGTCCAGTATTTCCTGGATAATATAGATAGGATAGGCGAACAGGTAAGTGTTTCATACATCTCTGTAGTAAGTAGTTATTGCTCACTATGGGCTTTGAGGATTGAGGCCTTCTGGAATGAGCATCAAGAGAGACAATGGACGTATTCAACTCGGACCTTTCCATCCGCAAAATTTAGGCTCTGCCCACCTGCGCAGTGAACTTGGTTCTCGAATGCAAAGAGGACCAGTCAAATGGCTTCACTGGTTTCAGCCAATCAGAACTGTTCTCTTCCATTGCAAATGGCTGCCCTGTATGGGGGCTGCCATTTGCAATCGAAAAGAACCAATCAGAGCTGTTCATTTCCATTGCAAATGGCTGCCCCCATAGGCTAACTTTTGAGATATTTGTAGTGCGACCATGTTACATTAATTTTGGCAAGCACACCAAAACTCTGACACCATAGCCTTCTGCAGTAAAAGATTCTATTAATTTGCCTCTATTCTCACCAAAGTGTTATTAATGTGAGCTTCCATTCTTTAAAGTAATTAATAATGGATGTTTGTTGTTATTGTCGTCTGGGATGTGGTGATATAATACCCCAGTCACACTACAGCTTGCGACCACCTTAGACCAAAGAACCCACACTCACCAGTGATGCCCAAACATCAGCAACCATTGTTTTGGTATCAAGGACGTCACGGCTGAGTGTGGGTTCTTTGGTCTAAGGTGATCGCAAAGTGGTCGCAAGCTATAGTGTGACTGAGGTATTACAGGAGAGTATTTACCATAGCAGATACAGTGCCTCATATTCCGTCGATAAGGCATTATTTAGTCAATGTTACTGACTTTCAAATGTGAATTATTTCGATCCAGATGAACCTAAAGTTGTTATATTGCCATGTGTATAGTTACTCACATCAAAGCGAGGCTACGGTTGGTTTTAGAATGCGTTATTAATACTTTAAAAATTATAGAAAATATACTAGAATATATTATATTTTAGATGACAGTTAACCACTCAACCTCCGATGTCATCAAAAATTGTATCTATTTTATTTCGTTTGCTTCTCTTTTTTTGTTAATTTTTAAGGTGAAGATTCTTGGAATCGGTGTTTAGATCTTTGAATCGGCCACTAAAATTGTTATGTACACATGCACGTTCACTTTTTTTTGTTAATGTTGAACATGTGGTTGTTTTATTTTGAGGTTTTTTTTTTATATGGCCTATTTTATATCACGCACTTCATTATGTCCATATTGCCCAAATTACACTAATATTGTAATAATGCAACCAGGTTCTCCTTGAAGTTGCATATTCTGATGTTTTCTTAGTTTCTGCCCTCTGTTAAGTTCATCGCTATAATCTACTTTATTTGAGTTTGAAGTAACTTTTATGTTATGGTAAGGTTGGGAGATATTTTAAGTGAAAACATTGGGAAATATTTGAAGTGAAAACTTACTAAATTAATTTTTGTGCACACCAGAATTCTGGCCGTCGGCTTTGGTTTATATCTGTTTTTGAGTGTTGCATGGGAACACCGAACTACAATAAATGTTTAATAAGTGACCAGTATCTAAGTTAGATACGTAGGATCAAATCTAGGTGAGTGTTTTTGTTTTGAAAGTTTGATACTTTCTTTCGATTATGCCTGGCTGGGCAACTTGAAGCTTAAAAAACATATTTTCAACAAAAAGTCCAGCCCGTCGACTCGCTCTTCTGCTAGTACCAGGAACGCATTATAATAATAGGGTCGCGCTACAATAGGTTGTTTGTTTTGGGGGAGGTTTCAGTCGTGTTGGCGTGCTGAAGGCTGCAAATCTGCAGCACTGTATGGGCACCGCCAAAAGCAGTCCCATGCGGCCGGGAGTTGGCTTCCAGTGAGTAGTGGTCCGAGAAATCAGGGGGAAAGCAATGTAGTAGGCAGTTGGGGAAGCGCGGAAGGGTTTGGGGGGGGGGGGTGGAGAGGAAAAGGTCAGGTACAATAGGGGCGCAGCATTGTCACTTACGTAGGGGGCTTTACACTACGCTCCCCCTCTGTGCTGAATGAGGATAATGTAAACACTGGCACGTAGGGTGCACGTATTCAGCCCCTGTATAAAAAATGGGGGATGGGGGGGGGGGGGGGGGGATAGGGGATGGGGTATTTGGCAGAAGTGGAGCATTGCCTTGTAAGGTAGTGGTGGCAGTGTATGTAAGCCTGTAGCCTCGTGAATATGTATGAGTTTACCTGTCGTCCTAGTCGGCATGCTGGACCGGGCTCACCGACAACTCGCTGACTGTTTCCACGCACCTCCAGAGGTGGTGTGTGGCATGTTGACCTTCCAGTGACATCTTGCAGGGGCGTGCATGGGAGTTGATTAATTTCGTTGAGATGTAGTGGGAGATGTGTTGATGGAGGGAACACGCATAGAGTTCATTACGTTAATTTTAATAAATCCATTCCCACTCACCTCCAATATTATGTTGTCGACAGCCCTCCAGTTACACTCCCCTCACCCCCATGTTACACTCCCCTCACCACCATGTTACACACCCCTCACCCCCCTCACCCCCATGTTACACACCCCTCACTCCCATGTTACACTCCCCTCACCCCCATCTTACACTCCCCTCACCACCATGTTACACTCCCCTCACCTCCATCTTACCACACCCCCTCACTCCCATGGTACGCTTCCCTCAGTAACACTTCCCTCCACCTGTTACACTCCCTCACCCCCCACACTCCCCTGTTCCCCTCCCCCACCATGTTACACTCCCCTCACCCCCATCTTACACTCCCCTCACCACCATGTTACCTTCATCCCATTGTTACACCCTCACCCCCATGTTGCACACCCCTCCTCCATGTTACACACCCCTCACCCCATGTTACACTCCCCTCACCCCCATGTTACCACTCCCCTCACCCCATGTTACACCCCCTCACCCCCAAGTTACACAACCCCTCACCCCCATGTTACACTCGCCTTCCCCTCACCCCATGTTTACACTCCCCTCACCCCCATGTTACACTACCCTCACCCCCATGTTTCCCCTAACACTCCCTCACCTCCATGTTACACTCCCTCACCCCCCAGGTTAACACACTCTCCCCTTCCCCTCACCCCCATGTTACACACGCCTCACCCCCATTCCAACTCCCCTCACCCCATAACACTCCCCTCACCCCCACTTACACTCCCTCACGCCCCCCATCTTACACTCCCTCACCCCCATGTTACACTGCACCCCCATGTTACACTCCCCTCACCTCCATGTTACACTCCCCTCCACCCCCAAGTTACACTCCCCTCTCACCCCATGTTACACATGCCTCACCCCCATCTTACACTCCCCTCACCTACACACCCCCCCACACCCATGTTACACTCCCCCTCACCCCCATCTTACACTCCCCTCACACTCCCCTCACCCCATGTTACACTCCCCTCACCCCCAAGTTACACTCCCCTCACCTCCATGTTTACACTCCCTCACCCCAAGTTTACACCTCACCCCATGTTACACACCCCATCTTACACCCCTTACCTCCTTGTTACAACTCCCCTCACCCCCAAGTTATACTCCCTTCATCCTCCATTGTTACACATGTTTTACGCCTCACCCCATGTTACACTCCCTCACCCCCATGTTTACACTCCCCTCACCTCCATGTTACACTCCCCTCACCTCCTTGTTACACTCCCCTCATCCCGAGCAAAATGCATGTTTTACACTCACCCCCATGTTACATTCACCCCCATGTTACATCCCTCACCACTGTTTACACTCCCCTCACTCCCCAATGTTTACACTCCCTCCCCTTACACCCCCATACATACCACTCCCCCCCCCCCCCTCCTCCCATGTCATGTTTACACTCCCCTCACCCCCCCCCCCATGTTACACTCCCCTCACCCCCATGTTACACCCCCCTCATCCCCATGTTACACTCACCCCCAATGGTGATGGGAGTATAATTAATAACATTCTGACAGTTCATATGATATTTGACCAAGTACTGGAGGTCATCGTAGAGTGTCTTCTAAACAGTGGTACACTGATTGATACATTTGCTAAGCGTTTATTTCTGGTGGTGGAAAGTCCTCCTTTGTTCCCCCAATGTGTGTTATGCCTGTTTGATTGAGATAAGCTACAAGTACAATGCATGAATAATGTGTGTCTTGACGGCGACTGAGAGGACGCCAACAATTGTAGAAGAACCAAAAAGAAACCCCGTCTAACCGGCTCACTTTGTGTTTGCTTGTCATTATGCTTCTAGGTTCAAATGTAGTCATCACCACCTGGTTTTGCTATATAACCGTCCCTTAGTAAGTTACTAGCCTTGACTGACAGTGACGCACAGTTCAAGATAGTCTGTAGTTTTGCAGTGTCAGTTCAGTATGTTCATTGTGCCAAAGGCGGTAGCATACTCTCACTAAGAACTGACACTCACTAGTGACTGTGTATGCCTAATACAACACTAGGATTTTTTTCTCTCTTTTCCTTTTCTTTTTATCCTTTTCCTTTTTTTTATTGTTCTTTTTGTTCTTTTGTATTTACTTACTTATTTTTAATGTATAAGTAATATTAGAAAATACAGAAATTATGTAATGTTGAGGATTTCCAGTCCAGTAACATAACTTGTGTATAATATATATATATTTTACCTCGGGCTGTTGCGACCAAGGGAGATGAAGCAGTTCCGGTCTCAAGTCAATTAGCATATTTCCAACAGACTCAGACACCATGCTGAGTTGTTTCAAGGTGCGTCTTTATCTTTTTAGGGAGTTTAAGACAGTCTTAAACCCAACATATTGTTAAATGTCATTATAAAGGGTTATAGATCACCCTGGTGATGAAAATACAGAGTTAATACCGATCCGGAGGTTTATTAGGGCATTTATTACAACTAGTGCCGGAGGATATTTTGCGCTTTCTGCACCCGTAAAACGTTAGCGTCATGACCTAATTATCCTTATTTGGATTACCGGATCGGGTGATGGTGTGTTCTCACTGTTGTTGTTTTGCTGTTAAAATGGCCACCGATTAAGTGCGTTCGCATTGTAAGTGCATGGCTTAAAATTTGTTGCGGCAATGAAGTTCTCTATGAATTTGTCTTGGTTATACCTATACTCCCAAAGTTTGCCTATGAAATTTCATTTTCGGCGAACGGAAAAGAGGTTAAGGGACCCACTGGTCACTACCAGGCTTTGGTATTCAGTTGGCTCGACTTCCATTGTCGACGGGCAATGTTCGACTAGGTCAACGTGCGATATTCGACTAGGAGTGTTCGGGTGGTTATAAGAAACTATTTACCCCAAAAAACTTCAAAACCACTGAAGTTCTCGATTAGTGTCACAGATTGTGTCACCCGCCACTGCAATGAGTAGTTGACTGCAATGAGTAGTTGTTGTAGCAGTTGCCAATACCATCACAAAGTGTGTTGACCTCGTTCTACGCTTGTATTTTGGAGATGGCTGCGGGACAGATTCGCATGATATGCAATCAGAAGATGAGTCCAACTGTCACCAGGCACTAGTGACTCGGGGCCAGTGACTTCGTCTAACAGAGGGAGTAGACGTGCTAACTCTGTGGAAAAAGGGGACTCTGAGGTGTCAGAAGGCGATGGGTATAACAAAGCGAGCAAGAAGGTCAATGCGGGTAAACACAAGCATAAGAAGTCGAAAAATGGCAAGAAGAAGAGGAAAGAGGCCTATTCATCCTCTTCATCCTCATCTTCGAGCTCCAGCTCCTCGGAGGACTCAGACTCTGACACTAACCATATGGGAGCTTTGGCCAAAGAGTTTGACCTGGCGGCCAAGAACAGGCCGTCAAAACCTGACAAAAAAGTAAGACTTTGTACACCGCTGAGGATGGCTTTGGAAGGACAGCTCCATACCTTCAAATCCGCTGAGGTGATCCTCAGAGGAGCGGAGAAGTTCCCAGGTGTCAAGGGTATTGAAGCTTCATGCCCTAAAGAGATGAACGAGGAAGTCCCCATGTCAGAAGAGAAGAAGATCGAAAACGGCATGTACACTACTCACAGAGCCGTACTGGCAGCTCTAACAGCCATCCTATCGGTGGCGAAACGTATGTTAAAGGAAAAAGTTTTCACTTCCCTGGCCTCAGACCTCAACAAAGCGATAGAACTTCTGGCAGCAGCGACTACCTTTCTGACCTACAGAAGGTATGAAAACGTGTTCAAAGCGGTCACTACTGACACGTTCAAAAAAAGGTGAACCACAAAAGGGGAAAGAGTTTACACTCTTCCTTGCTCCGAAGCCAATCAAGGGCAAGGCGTTTGATAAACACAAGATGTTCGGCGGCCAGATTCGACAGCTTCTAAAAAGAGTAGAATCGGGCAGCAAATGCAGACGGCAGATAGCACCCGCAAAACGCAGAGGGGAAGCACTAGGACGTGGCAAGAGAGGGAAGAATGACTTCCGGAAGAGACAGGCCTTCAGAAGGGCCAGGCACTTCTCCCCTAACTTCAGGGGTAAGGGTGTGGGCAGAGCTACGACAAACTGGAATGAATACAGTCGTACTCCAGTGAACCACCAAGAGACGAACAATGGAATGAAACACCAGGGTTTCCCCAGGGGGGGGGGGGGAATGAAGTAGTCTGCCTAACTTCATTTGTTCAAACTTCCCCCTCAACACAGGAAAGGGTAACTATGACAAATATTGCCAGCAATGTAATGAATAATATTAATGTTTGAAAGAAATTAACTAACTGTTTGTGGGTATTATCGGCCGTAGAATGTGTGCTTATTCCACGTCACTTCAAATTTACTGAGGAGAAGCTGCTGCTTACAAACGAGGTCATGAAATTGTGTAAAGAGGGGGGTGATTGTGACCGCCACACACTCACAGGGAGAATACATTTCAAATGTTTTTCTCAGACCCAAGCCTGATGGCGTTCTCTGTGGCGGAGTGGTTAGAGTGTCTGACTTTTTTCTAGGTCGGACTCCTAATCTGAAGGTCAGTGGTTCAATTCCCTGTGCCCCCACCTCTGCCAATTTGGATTTCCACCGCTGTGTATAACTTACAGCCTCATCAAAGGCCAGTTGCTCTCATGCCATGTCTATGTGGTGTGGGAGGTTAAAAATCCCTTGGGTCGGTAAAAGTGTAGGCTCTGGCTTTCTATCGACAAACTGACTAATGGTGAAAACAAGCCTATTCAGGCTTATCCATGATAGGCAGTATAAATCTTCAAGAGAGAATTATTTTGGATCTAACAATTCTAAACAAATCCATACAATACAGTATAACCCCGTTAAAACAAGCTTGGTTAAACCAAACGATTGGTTAATCCAAACTTAAAATACTACCATTTATCATATAGAAAAGTTGATTAAACCAAAGTCGGTTAATCCAAATTATCAGTTAATCCAAACAAAATTGTTGGTCCCAGGCCACTTCCGGTATGATTAAACCAAACTTTCATGTGGTTATAAGGCCACCACATCTTACACCACGCTTGTTTGGATAAGTGTTAGCAATAGTGTGTGGTGGGGGGAGTAGGGTGGTGAGCCGGACGGGGAAAGTGAGTGTGTGTGGGGGCAGTAGTGTGTGTGTGTGGGGAGTCAAAATCGAAGCTAAAGCTCGGTTAAACCAATGATCGGTTAGCAATAGTGTGTGTGGGGGGGAGGGGGTAGTAGGGTGGCTAGCCGGACGAGGGAAGTGAGTGGTGGGGGGCAGTAGTGAGTGTTTGGGGGGGGGGGATGCAGAATCGTGGAAGGTAGACACATTTACATTTAAATGGTCACAAAATTTTTTCTATGTATTCCCGCCATTTAGCATGATAGCCAGAGTCGCCCGGAAACTGTGGATAGAGGAAGCCAGTGCCATATTGGTAACGCCACATTGGCCCAGCCAACCATGGTTTGCTGCTCTCAACAATTGGAGTCGGGAACAGCGATTCCTACCACGAGCGCAGGACAATCTAATCCCACAGGGACCACTAGAGGAAAGGGGAAACGTATCAAAAACCCCCTTGGTGGTATTCCGTTTTTAAGGAAATACCTGCAGCCGTATGAGTTGGACCCTACTACAACAGAATTTATTGTATCATCAGCTTGGCATGAAGGGACAGTAAATGTTATGCAAGGGCGCTCAGGAAGTAGGGAGTGTTCTGCATCACGAAGGGTGTGAAACCATTGGCACCTTCTGTGGCACAAGTATGCCGATTCCTTAGGACACTTTCGGAGGAAGGTCTGGGATTCGATGCAGTTAATACTGCAAGATGTGCACTGTCTGGTGCTACCCAGAGTGGACGGACAAACAATAGGGAAGCATCAACTGGTTCATTGGCTGATGTGATTGGTTTATGCAAAAAAAAAAACCAAAGCCAAAATACTCCAGGTTTTGGGATGTCAATAAAGTGTTTGACACACTACGAGACTGGCCGGGAAACAAGAACTTAAATCTCGGGGAACTCGCACTGAAGGTCATTTTGTTTCTCATAGTAACAGGTCATAGGGCCAAACCATTGTTGCCCTCTCTATTGAGGGGATGGACGAACAGAAGAAGTAAGTGACGTTCCATCTGAAAAAATTGCTTACGTCAAACAGGTTGGGTGACCCACTGTCGTCATTAATCTTGTATGCATACAATGAATGCCCTCATATTTATGTAATTAGAGCTCTTAAAGCTTATTTAGTGCATACAAAATACATTAGAATAGGGAAACAGCTATTGGTTAGCTACATATGCCCTGATGCACCAATTCCCATAGACACTTTGGCACGATGGACTGTTCAGTTGCTTGATAAGGCAGGTATAAATACCACGGTGTATGGGGCACACTCTACTCGAGGTGCGGCAGCATCTAAGGCAAGAGCGTTAGGGTTTTCAGTTAACACGATTCTTAAACATGCAGGCTGGAAGACAGCCAGGTCTTTTGCACTTCACTACAACAAAAAGGTTGAAAGAAATGACAAAGTAGCCAGGAAGTTGTTGGACAACTCAAGAAACAGGCGAGTTTAATCTCGGTAAGGTAAACATAGGCTAATGGTGCAAAATTTGATGTAACATATGAAGGAGAAGCTTGTAGAGTTTGTCCAGATTGACAAGAGTTATACGAAAATAAAGAAAAGGCTAAGCACAAGAAAAATTTAATGTCATCATTTATTGAATAAGGCATATAAGTAAGGAGGTAGTCGGGTAAATACTTGGTACATAAAAATCTCCCTGGGCTGTGAATGCCTTGGTGGCAACAGCCCAAGGTAAAATAGGATAAGTTAGACGAGACTTAAACCTAGGTATAGTTAAAGGATAACTTCTGTTTTACCGAGGGCTGTGCACAGGACCCACCCAACCCGCTCCGTGCGACACAGAAGAAAATTTAAAATAAAAATTTTAATAATAATAAAGAGAGAAGCTAAATAGATGTGGCTCGCATTTAACCCTCCTAAATTAATTAGGTCAAGATTGACTTGAGACCGGAACTGCTTCATCTCCCTGTACTGCGACTAGCAAGGGGCACAGCCCTCGGTAAAACAGAAGGTATCCTTCAACTATACCTACGTAAGTCTCGTCTAAGTTATCCTATATATATATATATATGTTATATATACATTATATATATATATTATATATACATTATACACAAGTTATATATATGTGAGTATATATATGAAGGGTTCAGGTGCAAAAACCAATAAACACCTTACTTTGGGATCCGAGTTATGTGCAGGAGGAAAGGAACAAAAAATGAAGCGGGGGGTGGGGGGGGGGGTGCGACTGATCCAATCAGCCGAGATGGACAAGATCCTGGGTAAATAATAAGTCAATACGAGTGTCGCTTCTCACAAACTCGTCTCTGCTTGTAAGTAAAAAGTCATGCAATATGGTGTTCAATAATATATTTGTCAGTATGGTAGTTTTATTGGTTTATTCTTGATTGGCTGAGGCATGCCATAGCGACTAGTTAGGTCTTAGTCAACCCAGAATCTTTGTTTAAACTGTTTGAAATGCTTGGCATTCATGTTTTACCAATGAAGACTGAAATGTACAAGTATTTCAAAATTAGTTTGTTTTTAAGTTGACTTTGTTTTTCGTTTGCGAGGGCACATTTGCACACTTCGTGAAGACAGGGTGGAAATGTATTCACTAGAGATCTGTATAGTAGTGATGGTAGTGGTCTGCATTTTCATATTGTTCACACATATATATATATATATATATATATATATATATATATATATATATATATATTATATTATATATTATATATATATATATATTTATATATATATATATATATTTATATATATATATATATATGTATATATATACCTTTCGCTCATAGTCAATGCACAATTATTTTAATTCAAACATGTGGACATTTTAGGTCATATTTATTTCAGCAATTTTGATGGATATTCCTTATCAATAGGTAAAGATTAAAAAAACTTCGATACCATAATATTCTTACCTACTTTATTGTTTCATCATATTTTTTTAGACATTTTCAACGATGACATAGCATTATACAATTGTGACTTTAAAAAATTAATTCAAGACAAATTTTATTCTGAGTTAATTAATTTATTCTAGAAGTTCGAACTACACAAAATTCGTTCTCGATTTTTATTTATTTATTTTAATCAAAAGAAACTTCACAAAGTAGTAATTTCTTGGCATTTCACCTGTTCTATTCCTATTCTGCATCCAAATTCAGAATCGAACTAAAGTCATGTTCCATAATAATCTTTGTTTTGTTTTAAAATCGATTCTAAGATAATTCACTTTCATGATATTGACATCAACATCAACTGGGAGTGAAATTTTGTTTTAATATGAAGCTGTGCAAATTTGATTCTTTTCTGTTCGTTTTGTACAACGCAAAACACGCCTTCATTAAAATCATTTATTCTTTTTCAAATGTATTCATTCATTACAATAATTTTAATCCTTCCCCAAAACGACAGAAAATCTTTTGTAATATATGACACATTCTTTCATTAAAATCATTTATTCCTTTTGAAATTTATTCATTCATTACATTAATTTTAATGTTTCCCCAAAATGTTCTCATTGTTTGCACAGAGAGAAAAAAAGAAAAAAGTATGTTCAAGTCTAAGGCTACACAATTGATACTTTATAAGTCTATATATTTATACTTTATAAAATAAAATATACTTTTAAAGTTTATTTTTCCTTTAATTATTTATTGTCATTTAATTATTTTTTAAATATAATTTATAAAACTGTCATTTCGCTCCTTCCATCTTCTTTGTCATTCCACGTCCCATTCCCCATGTAGCGTTGGCTGACTGCCCTGTTAAAGTTTACTGTTAAGTGTCATTGGCGCTGCTGTGTGTGGCCCTTGCATTACTATGGTGAGCTAACACTCTCTCCCTTCTCTCTCCGCTTCCTCCTTCGCTGTGCACTGCGGAAACCTCCTGCTCCACATCCTCCTCACACGGCAGGGCTACATGCCGCACACCAAGGACATCCTGCATGCGCGCAAGGCCACCAAGGGCATCTGGGAGTGCGAGTTCAACATCAAGGGCGTGCCCTTCCGCTTCGTCGACGTGGGTGGGCAGCGGTCGCAGCGCCAGAAGTGGTACCAGTGCTTCGACTCGGTCACCTCCATCCTCTTCCTTGTCAGCAGCTCCGAGTTTGACCAGGTGCTCATGGAGGACCGCAAGACGAACCGGCTCGTCGAGTCCGCCTGCATCTTTGAGACCATCGTCAACAACAAGGCCTTCCGACACGTGTCCATCATTCTCTTCCTCAACAAGATGGACCTCCTCAAGGAGAAGATCCAGGAGGTATCCATCAAGGACTACTTCCCCTCCTTTGAGGGTGACCCGCGTCGGCTGGAAGACGTGCAGAAGTTCGAGCTGGACCTGTTGGACTTGAAGCGGAACGAGCGCAGCAAGCCGCTCTTCCACCACTTCACGACAGCCGTTGACACCAAGAACATTACGTTTGTCTTCCAGGCGGTTAAGAACACCATCCTGCAGCACAACCTGGTGTCCATCATGCTGCAATGAGGAGGCAGTGGCGCGCTACACGCCTCAGAAGTGACCCCTGGTGGGATGTGATTACATGTGCATTGTTGATTATATTCTTTTATTGTTACCAATGACGGGGTAGGGACGGGAGAGGTAGAGGGTGGGGTGTCTTTTTTGTATTGTGTGACATGGGCTTTTTCTCTGTTAATTTTTGTTTTAAAAATATCTTATGGCTTAAAAGAGAAAAACTATATATTTATATATATTATTATATATCCATCTATATATATTTATATGTATATATTATCTTATATTTATGTATATATAAATAAATATATATCAACATATATAAATATATAGATATAAATATATGTATATAAATATATATATATATATAAATATAAAAAAAATTTAAATATATAAATGTGTGTGTGTATATGTATATATATATATATATATATATATTACACATGTGTATGTATAAAATGAGCCCATGTTATTTGCGAAGTAAGAGGCTTGTAGGCTAGGTAGTGGCTTCTACATCGTATTGAGGTCAAGTTAATCCCCCTCTCCTCCACACCACCCCCAAAAAAACTCTTCCCCCCCCCCCACACCTACCCCCCCACACACACACTTACACTTTCCAGTAGGCCCTGACCGGCTAAGGTACCGATACTCTGAACACGCTGCTGCTACACCGTGTGTAAACTATAACACACAGGCCTCCAAACCTGAATGGTTGCCTTTCTGGAGAAGTGCCTTCACGGTTAAGAATCTGCTCTGGACCTAGCCACCAAGACTACCCGTACCTGCCCCACCCTGCGCAAGCACTGACCGCTCCCCTCCTAGCAAGGGACAGCTGGTTGCTATGGAGACTGGTAGGGATGCTCGCCCACCTAGCTACTGTTAAGTATTAACGTCAGTGTCCGTACGGGGCCTGGAAAGTCTTGAAAAGTCTTGAAAAGTCTTGAACTTCATTTGCCCCATTTCAAGGCCCTGATAAGCCTGGAATGTAAACTATTTTGGGTAATTAGTCTTGAAAGCCTTGAATTCCATTAAACTATCCCCACTGATCTAAATTAGTTTGAAATCGCTATTCACCATTGGTGTTGTTTTTCCCCCATGAAATCCAAATGAAAATGGTCTTGAATTCCTATCAAAAACAGCCTTGAATGCCGCCATGTCTTCACATGTGTATGGACCCTGTAACGTACAAAGGACAGCAAGTGGGGATATAGGGGGGTGGGGGGGGTGCTATTTATTTATTTTCCCCCTCCACATATTCTGGAGTGGTAATATTAATTTTATTTTAAGTTTTAATATTTCCTCCTTTTTTATGATCAAGAGTTTAGACCTTTATTAAGTTTTAATATCTAATGCCAGTTTTGAAGCACACATGCCTTGATTTCCTTCTTCTTTCAACATTTGTTGTTTATGTGTGTCAGTTTTTATTTTCTTCGGGAACAATGCCACATTATATAAGACTATTGTGGGATGGGGGTGGACTAGTGATTACAGAAAATCGAGAGATATCATCATATACATACTGCTGTTGTTATACACGTACATTTTAGAATTCACACTGTTTCTACCATACACTTTACATTAATAATGATATCTCTCCGTTTTTCAACTGCTGCTTTCACGTCGACCTTCTTTGATACAGGTTTTTTCCCCCCTCTCTTCTTTCAAGACATCATATTACATCATCTCTCAATTTTGTGTTCCATGTCACATTCAGCCAGTCGTAATGAGTCAGTTTACGAATTTGAGTACAGTGCCTATGGGTTAAGATTACGACCTTGGTATGAAGTGGTCATTTTTTGGAGGGGGGCTACTGGGGGTGGGGGGGATTAGACAACCAAAAAATGGACAACTACCACCACTTTCTGTGCCATTTTGATGTTTGTTGTATGTTGAACCACTGAACAGTGAAAATGCCTGCGGAGTGTTGGTCCATTTCCGGTTCCGGTTACCCTAATGCGGCCACTTCCGGTATGAGCAGCATATAAGTACCCGTATGCAACTGGGACTACTAGCGCCACGTGGATTCAGGTCAATTTGGAATCCGTGGTCAAAATTGATTCGAGGAACATTAGATCATACTCAGCAGCTAAATAGCTCCGTGGCATTTTTTTTATTGCATTCGATTTTTTTTGGCTGAAAAAATGTGATGTATATATATATTTCTCAGAATAATTTTTAATATATATATATATTTTATATATTAAAAAGGTTAGAATCTTTTAAAGAATAATCAAAATAATGTTGATACAGGTAAATACTTCAGAATCATCTGGAAGTTTACATCGTGTTCATTTCACAAAGATTACCGTGTGAGATGTAACTAATGCTTTCTTACATGTTACCTAACTTGTAATTGAAATTATTCTTTAAGAGAAAACCCCACCAATTCATTATCCAGTCCCTATATTGAAATCAATGCTCCATAATCTAGGTTTTTTCCTGGTCTCAGCTACAACTGATCGGTGGTTTTGTAGGTCCCCCGTCCTGATATGACCTTAGAGGTTGCCAGGGTGTAAAACTCCAACCAACCAACCAACCTTTTGATCCATCGTGTTTATCTTCAGGTTGTTGGCTATTCTGTATAATTTCCAAATCTATTTGATAACTGTCCTTGAAGGTCCTGTTTAAATTGATTCAATATATTAAATGCTCCAAAAATTCCAGTGTAAACTGCCATTTTTTATTGCCTTAATTTCAACAACAAAATAATCGGTAAATTAAAGAAATTGCCTGCGTGCCCAATTGAATGTTGACGATGCGAATATGGTAGTAGTTATACAGATTGTTATACAGATGAATTCTCATTGTGTGGTCAGCAAAAAGAATTGCAATCTACATCTCATCCCACACTCACCTGAAACAGGCGAATTCTCTTCATGTATATAGTTACCGTTGAAAGACCGACTTATAATGGTGATAATAATAATACTATACTAATTAATGATAACGCATTAGAAGTCCTTGGATTATAACAAAGTGTACATTGTATTTTTGCATACCTTTTTCATATTAAAAAGAAAAAGAAAGAAGAATGGTGCGATGTTGATACTATTATTATAGATGGAGACTGTTTAAGGAAGTTGCCATTGGAATCCTGTATATGTATACCTTTTTTGCCAACACAAATGTACAAAGATACTATTTTTGTGTGCTCGCTCCGAATGAAGGATTATAGATGTATATAGTAAAGTTGAGGTGTACAGCCATTGCCCCAGTGCTGAGATTGAATAGAACGATTATATATAGGTATGTATATGTACATATATGTTTATATATATATTTATGTATATGTACATATAATGAACATATGCATATATATATATACAGTCCCATATATAATATATTATGCATATATATATTATATATTATATATATATATATAATATATATATATATATATGGGTCAGGATCAGGAAAAGAGGCAAATTGGTGGAAGTTGTCGGCGTCGAGCATGGATGTCGGCGTCGATCGGTATAATTATAATTTAGCATTGACAGAGGTGTTGGAAAGTCTTTAAATTTATCCTGAATGTAAACGTCGAGAAAATACAACAGCCTGATTTCTAGGATAATTTAATATAAAACAAAGAAATGCGCTACACTTTTAAGAATTGCAATGCCGACATCTTCACTTGACCACCGATTGGCCCGTTTTTGTGAGGCTGACTCATATATACTATATGCATAATTTATTATATATGGGACTGTCTTAAAAGGTGATAAGTAATTTCTTTGTCCACGTAATTATTGACACAAGACAGCACAGAAACAGTTACACTGAAAACATAAAACAAAAGATATTTGCTTCAAAGCAATATGTATTCTATTGAGAGTATGAACCACTGCATAAAGCCAAATCAGGTTATCCTGATCAAATGTATGTTTGTGTCATGAACAGATGGTATGTTGATCGTTACAATGGACAAAGCGTTGTCCCATATTAATAATTATCACCCTTTGAGACAGTCTCATATATTTAGTGTTCTCTATTAGATGATTTCAACTACAAACAAACAAAAGAAAGAAATAAAAGAAAATCCGCTGCTCTCAAGGCCTGGTGCCCGGACTTGCCAATGTGACATTAACAGTTCTTACTTTTCTACCAACCACTTCCACCGATTGTAATATTTAAAGAAAAAGCGGAAGGTGGTTGGAAGGTAATCCAAGTGCCCTTTCCGTTATTTATTATGCAGAATTCTACTCCTTTCCCCTTTTTTTCTTTTTTTTAAATTTTCTTAATTTTTTTTTTTTTTTTTTTTTAAAATAAATCTGTCAAGGGAACAAATAGAAAGTTTCTAAACTAATATTTCACCCATGGCTTGGCGCAGCATGTGATGGTGAAAGGACAATGATGTTGCTGTTGCTGTTGCTTGTGTGTGCTTGAATATTGTTGACTTGTTCAACTGCTGGAAGGGAAGTGAAGTTGTTTGGTTGTGGGTTTTTTTTTTATACCAAATAGTTTGTTGTACAACAAAACTGCCTGCTTAGGAATCTTACTTAAGCTACTATCTAACAAGTGTCAGTCTTTCAGTTGAGCTGCCTGTCTATGACTTACTTAAAGCTGCCTAGTCCGATTAAAACATCAAATTTTCAAAACCAAAATAATTATCACGGTTTGATTCTATATTTCTAACTTAGATACTGGTGCACTTATTAAGCATTTGGCACCACATAGAAGGGCATACTGAGGCAATCTAATGGAATATCTTACTGCAGAAGCCTATGGTGTCGGATCTTTGTCATGCTTGCCAAAATTAATTTGACATGTTTGCACTTCAAATATCTGACAAGGTAGCCATTTAAAATAAAAGTTACTTCCAACTAAAGTAAGGTAGATTATAACGATCAACCTGATATATTTATCTAAGAAAATGACAACAAACTTAAAACCATCGGACTATGCAACTTTATGTTAATATCCAACAAGTGTAAGCCTCTCAGTTCAAGTGCCTGTCTATGACTAAAACCAAACAGTTCACTGACACCAACCATTATGTTGCTGCGCTACTGTGATTGTTTCACTAGCTCTAACTTACTTACTTTCTTTTTCTTTTTGGGGGGTGGGGGGATGGGAGGGCCTTGTTTATGAA
The DNA here is from genome assembly GCA_030323885.1 of Branchipolynoe longqiensis. Taxonomy (NCBI): domain Eukaryota; kingdom Metazoa; phylum Annelida; class Polychaeta; order Phyllodocida; family Polynoidae; genus Branchipolynoe; species Branchipolynoe longqiensis. The sequence continues at coordinate 30,116,492 of CM059192.1, forward strand.
GGGGGCGTCCGAGGTGAGGTGAGGTGTGGTGGGAAAGAATTGAAATGCGGTACCTGTGTTCGCAGACATTCAGTTGTTGAGTGGAGATTTGTATTTGTTTAGATATTTTTTTTAAGGACCCCCTTGTCGCCACACAAGGCTAATGTGTGCCTGGTGTGACCGGGGTACAATGTGTTAACACTCGCAGTCTAGTGTCTAGCTTGCATCCCTTTAGCACTGTCGCCAATCTTGTCCATATAGTTCTTATTTCCCACAATATTATATTTTCGGTCGATTGATAATTACCATATATGAAGGCAACATTTAAGAAATCATAATATAAATAACGCAGTCTCTTTTTTAATCTTTTTTTCTCTTTTTCAATGTGTAGTTGATCAAGTATTCTTACTATGTGTGGAAATTGTGCAAAATCTATGCTTTGTTGAGAAATACTTGATGACATGCCCTCTCCAGCCCCCTCCCCTCTGCCCCCTCCCCCGCTTCTGCCTCCTGTGACTTCTCCCCTTAATTTGTCATTGATGGATTGATTGGTGATTGCTTAGCGCCGTGTCGACAGCAAATGCCATAATCACGGAGAAATTGTTCATATAAATTAACTGATGAGGGGGAGGTGTATGTGGGGGGGGGGGGGGGGGGGGGGGGGGGGGGGGGGGGGGGGGGGGGCGAGGAGAAGGGGGGGGGGAATCACATTCGAAATAAAAGGGCCTTAACAGTGCCTTTAATTCGATTTCCTATTTTATATCAGAATGTCTGCTGGAACAATCTTTGAATTTGAATTGACCAGGAACTAAGAATTAATTACTCTGTCCCCTTTCGTCCTAGCATAAGCCCTCAGACCACCGGTCATGGGACATAGATATCCAAGCTGATTATGTGTACATTAATGTATCTGGTACATAGCGGGGCAACACTATCTGGTGGACTTAGTCTAAGAAATTAATTTTTGAAAAGCAGTATCCATGTCATAAATCAGGGAAGAAAGATAACTGCGTTCACTGATTTATGTTTTATATATACAGTAAAACCTCTCTAAATCGACCGACCATGGGACCGACTTTAATTGGTCCATCTAGAGAAGTGGTCGGTTTAGGGAGTTATTTTTTTATCGTTATAATGGTATTGTATTTACGATTGTTATGGACCGAAATAAAGCGATCGGTATAGAGGAGTAGTCGATCTGTAGAGGTGGTCGGTTAGAGAGGTTTTACTGTATATATTCTTTTTTTTGTGGGGTGGGCGATTTTCACGCGAAAAATTAGTTAGCCCTTCATAGGCCTAGCATTCCAAGAGAATTGCCTAAAATGTACTGGAAGTGAAATTTCCACTTTTTGTTGTTGCTTTTTTAGCTTATAAAAAATGATTTTGTTTGTACTTTTATCACACTATTCACATGTGATTGATCCCTGAATACCAAGCCTGGTCGAATTACATTGGCCACTGATAACAACCAGTTTTACCTAGGCCCTGATTAACTTCCTCACATTGCCTTGCTGGTATCATGTTGATGTAGCGAGATTAAAAGGCAACATGGCCTTAGATGTTGCCAGGACGTAAAACTCCTACAACTACTACTAAAAGGTCACAGCCGAACCTCAGTATTTTACAGGGTGCTCTTTCCTTTTTTGGAAGCATCACATTTTCAAAAACCAAAACAATTACCTACATTTGATTCCTCATATCCGTCGTGGCGTCTTTATTAAATACTTGTTGCTGCATACAAGGAATACTAAGTCACCATCGTGGCGTCTTTATTAAACACTTGTTGCTGCATACAAGGAATACTAAGTCACCATCGTGGCGTCTTTATTAAACACTTGTTGCTGCATACAAGGAATACTAAATCACCATCGTGGCATCTTTATTAAACACTTGTTGCTGCATACAAGGAATACTAAGTCACCATCGTGGCGTCTTTATTAAACACTTGTTGCTGCATACAAGGAATACTAAGTCACCATCGTGGCGTCTTTATTAAACACTTGTTGCTGCATACAAGGAATACTAAGTCACCATCGTGGCGTCTTTATTAAACACTTGTTGCTGCATACAAGGAATACTAAGTCACCATCGTGGCGTCTTTATTAAACACTTGTTGCTGCATACAAGGAATACTAAGTAACCATCGTGGCGTCTTTATTAAACACTTGTTGCTGCATACAAGGAATACAAGTTGTGGTTTTTGTTGCTGCATAAAGGAATACTAAGTCACCATCGTGGCGTCTTTATTAAACACTTGTTGCTGCATACAAGGAATACTAAGTCACCATCGTGGCGTCTTTATTAAACACTTGTTGCTGCATACAAGGAATACCAAGTCACCATCGTGGCATCTTTATTAAACACTTGTTGCTGCATACAAGGAATACTAAGTCACCATCGGGGCGTCTTTATTAAACACTTGTTGCTGCATACAAGGAATACTAAGTCACCATCGTGGCGTCTTTATTAAACACTTGTTGCTGCATACAAGGAATACTAAGTCACAATCGTGGCGTCTTTATTAAACACTTGTTGCTGCATACAAGGAATACTAAGTCACTGTAAATAAGTCTAATAGAACCTGTCACTGCTGATGCCTATGGTGCCCACCATTTCAAAGTGCTTGTCGAAATTAATTTGACATGTTTTCACTTAAATTATCTCTTAACGTTAACCCTTGAAACAAATTTAAGTTACTTCAAGCTAAAGTAAAGTAGATTATGATGATCAACCTAATATATTTATCATATATATTTAGATTGTAGAATCTACAAACCACTGAAATATGTCACTTATTTTAATTTGAAGTGAAAATATGCTAAATTAATTTTGGTGTTTATATAAAAATTCTGATACTATAGGCTTCTGCAGTGACATTAACAAATACACGAAAAGTTGACTTAACTATTCCAACTATCCCATTATATACAGCAGCAAGTGCTTAACAAATATGTAGAATTAAATCTACATAAGTGTTTTGGCTTTGAAAATTTGATGCTTTCATCAGACTATATAGCTTGAATTACTTTAAAACCAAGATGTAGAAGCACCAGTAGTTCAGGCAAGACTTGATTTAACTCTTTTTTTAAATAATTGTTCTTTTAAGTCTTTTCAATGTAGCTTCAGATTAGCTGAGTCTTTCTCAAATCATTCCTCACTTAGTTAATGGTGCTTCATTCAATACAGGCACGTGATGTGATGGCGTGAGATTTGTCTCGGTTACACTTGAATTAATCCAAATATAATTTGGTTACCATGGCAACTGAGATTGGGCCTCTATGATGGTAGAGTGCTGTTGAAACCACAGGTAGTCCCCCCCCCCCCCCTCCCCTCATTTGGCGAGTATAAGTTTTAATTAGATGTGTAAAATTAAATCGCTTGTGATTATGTGTGTTATGCGCTGATTCATTCCAATGTAATATTTGTCCAATTCAAGATAAAAGCATTGAATGAAGAATTAACAACATCAAATAAAAGGGGGGGGGGGGAAGAGGTTCCCAAGCACAGTGGTTATTTTAATTATATAGAAGATTGAACTTTGGCATTGAATATCCACTAACTGGTCTGGTAATATCAATGAGTGCCCAAGGCCATCTTACAGGTATCTGATTGGTTGGCTGAAAGTTGCGCTTGAAGACAACTTTTTTTGTATTGTATATATATACATGTATTATATTTGACAAATAAATATGACTATTCTGTATTCAACAGTGTACAGGTAGAATGTTTTAAATAAAAAGCATCATTTTCCCACAAGTTATTTAGCAGGAAAAAAGGACGAAAATTAAACTATCATTATGGCACCGCAATCCGCATAATTAACTAACACTGGGATGTGTAGCACATAGAGTTGGTTGTTTGTTTGAGTTTTACGTCCTGGCAACATCTAAGGTCATATCAGGACTGGGTAGCAGATAGAAGTGCACCGTATCTGTTGACAGCAGGATACATATTTACCTATAATCATATTATGGAGTAACAACACAACAACAGATTGGTCTCAGTATCTTCTTATTTCTCTCTGGCAAGATACCGGTGTGGTGGTTTCAGCGTGTTCCCGTGCTCAGACGTGTCTCGTTGCTTCTGCGCATGCGCGGATTTCGCATCAACTCGGGTCACCCCAGCCACTTATTGGCGCATGTGCACATCCTACAAACTCGGGTTGAATAATCTAATACGCTCGGGTGGACAGTTTGTTCTTTTTTTTTTAATAACCGATAAAAGTACAGCAAAATAGGATTTAAAGTATTGTATCATGGCCCAGTTTACCTATATTTCCATTTCATTAATCTAAGTTATTCTTTTTTTGCACACGGGACGTGTATTTGTCGACTCCACTCGCGTGTTCTATTTGAAATTCGGATGACCCGAGTCGCCCGGTTCGTGTTAATCGATTACGGCCATGTTTACTAGATTCTGACGCATGCGCAGAAGCGAGGGACACGTCTGAGCACGGGAACACGCTGAAACCACCACACCGGCCTTGCCCACCATACAAAGCTTAAAAGTTAGATAGCCTGTGACGTCGCTAGGTGGTCCGGTGCTTATGTAAGTCCCTCGAGGTGGCGCCCCCTCATGCCAGTACCGCAGTGAATCAATGCAACGCGCTCATTGGCCTACAGTAGGACGACATTGTAATAATAATTATTGTCACATGGTCATGGCTCCTTTTTCCGTCGACCAGACGGGTTGACTGAATGAGTTGAGCGTCTGTCACCCGTGTTGGTAGATCGTGGGATTTGAGCCCTGGTGGAGTCAAACCAATGACATAAAAACTTATTCTTGTCACTTCCTAGCCAGGCACTCGGCATTACTAAGATAGGGCAAGGACTGGTTGGCTCAGTGTCAGGATAATGTGACTGAGTGAAATAACACTCATGGTGCTGGCAGCCTGATCTTCCAGTAGGGCAGCACTATTAAATCGCCATAAGTGTGCATTGTCACAAGTTAGTTCCCATCCAGATATGACCCTAGATGTTGCCAGGATGTAAAACTCCAACAACCAACCGACCATCCTATAAAGTCAGCCAATCAGATAGGAGAAAGATAGCTTTCGAAAGCCAATCAAAATGCCTTTTCTTTTTGTCTTCAGTTTTTATGTTTACCTGTTCGTGATATCTTTAATTCTGAGAGTTTCACTTAAACTGATGACATTTGCAGTTGAGATTTTGGAAGATTTGTTTGGCTTTGAAAAAATCCTGAGCCTCTTCCTCGTGTGAAGTAAACTAGAACTTCGAGATGAAATCTAGATAATTGTTGATTTGGTTTCGAAATTTTGATTTTTTTTCTTCATCGGACTGTGCAGCTTTGATATAATTGCTTTTTTGCCGTTCCTCCCTCCCACCCCCCCCCCCTTCCTACCTAATCGCCAATTTTAGCTATCGATCTCGAAAGACATTGATAGCTTGAAGTAAGCCTAAGTGCTTCCACCTAACAATATCAATTCTGAGCTCCCAACAAATTCTGTATGAGCTCCAACAAATTTGGTAATATGAGCTTTAAGGTGATTATTGACATTCATATTTTGGTTCTTATGGTCCAGTCACATTACGACGTTTCTCGCCAAAGCGCGTCGACGTATGTGATATTTTGGCGGAATGTCGGGATACGTCAGGAAGTGTTACGCGCGTGTTAAGCGCGCGTTGGTATTCGTTGACGGTCGGCGAGGGTTGCACAAAACTTTCAGAAAACTTTCAACGTGCGACGACACACGGGTGCCAACGATATGGCGACGTTAGGGGCACGTTGACATCACTGGAATAACGTAATGCGAACGCCAAGCACACGTCGCGCACGCGTTTGGGTCATGCCCACACATAGCGCCAAAATAGTGCTTTGTTTTACGTCCTAGCTACATCTAAGGTCATATCAGGATGGCGCGCCAACATTTTTTTGCTTTTTTTCGCACGCATCGATATACGTTACCACAACATCGGCCGTACGCTACCATTACATTGCGCTGACGCCGAAAAGTTTGATGTTTCTTGACGATTAAAAGTGATTTTGCGCGTTGGCGGCACGCCGGCAAGATACATCGTAGTGTGACAGGGCTATTAGAAATATAAATGTCTACAACTGATAAAAGATTAATTTGTCATTTTCGGGGGATGGCCGGCGGGGGGGGGGGGGGGGGGGCTTAGCGAAAATAAATAAATTTCCAACTAGACTACGTCTGGCATGAGGGCCGTGCTCAAACTGCAAACAAGTGTGGACTATTTACTGCGCAGGTCATACCTGGCAGGTGAGTGGTGACATTTCAGGGTGGCATTTTAGGGTGACATTTGCATGGGTTCGTTGAGTTTTATACACGTATATACACATGTATGCTAGTTACGCTGTTACGGTCCCGGTTTCCGTTTTGCTGTGTTCACATTCCGTACTTTGCTGCGTGTTTACGGCGTCGGCAGTCACTTGGGGCGTATTCGATTAACCAACTCGGGTCACCCGAGTCACTTTTTGGCACATTGCGCACATCCTACAGACTCTGGTTGAATAAATGAACCCGCTTCTCCACGCTCGGGGTGGGAAAAAATGGTGGCTTAATCCAAAACTTTTTTCTTTTTTTTTACTGACCTATATAACTACAGCAAAATAGGATTTAAAGTATTTTATGATTGCATAGTTTAGTTATATTTCCATTTCTTTAATCTGGGTTATTATAAAAAAAATTTAAAAAGCATTGAAACAACACGTAGGACTTGTACTGTTAGCTGTTATCCTACAGGTACCAGCACAAATGTGACGTCATCGCTCCTAGCCACCCCCAGCCAAGACGTGGGTTACTGGGGTCAGGACTTTTTGCACACAGCACTTTTTTTGTCGACTCCACTCGCTGTGTTCGATTTGAAATTCTAGCAACTCAAGTGACCCTAGTCGCCCGGGTCGTGTTAATCGAGTACGGCCTTGGCTACCTGCCCCCGTGCTGTGTGAGACTTGTGGCCGGTGTGATGATAGTGATGAGATCTCTGTCCACACTGGGAGGTTAGGGCTGCCCGCACCCGTCTCAACTGGTCGTCTCGGTATGGCATGCACGACCTGCTGTGTGCACAGTGTGCAGTCTCTGGTACACACTCACACACATACACGCTCACACATATATATATATACACTCATGTACACACACAAAGCACAGCCCGGTGTGTGCACAGCCTGGTGTGTGCACAGCCTCTGGTACACACTCACACACATAGACGCTCACACACATATATATACCATACACTCATGTACACACAAAGCACAGCCCGGTGTGTGCACAGCCTCTGGTACACACACTCACACTTACATACATGCTCACACACACATATATATATACACTTATGTACAGATGAAGCACAGCCCGGTGTGTGCACAGCCTCTGGTACACATACTCACACACATATACATACACATATACACTCATAAGCCATGTTCACACGTACAACATTAGGCTGACTTACATGAGGCAAACTAACTGAGTTGAACTAGTGGCGCGTTCACACATACCGAGTTTTGAAAGTCCAGATTGAACAGGGTCAGGCCAAACTAAAGGCCCTGTCACACTACGATGTCCGGCGTCAGCGCGTGCTCAACGTTAGAAAATTTGCCAGTACGCGGCATTCATCGAACTTTTCAGCGGCGGGGGATAACAATGGGCGTATACATGACATACACACAATGTACATAACGTATGCAGAACGTATCTCTGACGTATTGCTAGCATATGAGAGTGTTCATTTGCCTCGCAAAACATTTGCAAAACGCTCACATACTCTCACGGAACGCTGACCAATGTTACATACGTTACTCCATCGCTAGAGGTATGGCGTATACATTAAATACGCTGGAGATATGGCAGGCATATGTTTGAATTACGTTAGGAGTATGTAATGCATCCGTTGGCAGTACACGGACTGTTCGTGGACTGCATGTTCCCACCAGCTGAAGGTACGGCTAACGTGCAGCAACGTATACCAATGTATCCCTAACTTACTCCCAATGTACGCTGACGTATCCGGAATGTACACGCATCATATGTTCAACGTACAAGCCACACTTTGACACATGTTGACAATTTTGAGCATGCACAACATTTGTCACAGCGTCAATGCACATCGACGTAAGACGACATATCCAGAACGTATAAGCCATTTTCCCAACATACACGTAACATACTCCGATGTGTTGGTCGAAAATCACATACGTTGGCGCACGTTGAGGCAATACGTCGTAGTGTGACAGGCCCTTAAGCTGACTTTATACATGTTTACGTCAAACAGGTATATAAATGTACACGTACATACATACATATATGCATACATATATACATGCATAACATACACATACATGCATATACATGCATAATATACACTCACTCACATACATACATACATACATACACACACATACAAATATCCTTGACATCACTCTCATTTGCTCAGTTGCAGTCAGGTTATATAATATATATATACTATGTTATTGTTACTCATCATAGGAAGTGAATTCTAAAAAGCTTTGAAACTTGTGTGGTTATTCATAATGTCATTTCTTTGTTTATAATATAAAACAAACAAAAACACAAAAAAAAGAAGGAAAGTGTCTATTTTCGCCGTGTATATTTCGTATTGCTCTGTCCATTCTACGAAGCGAAAGCTGGGAGAATATTGCCTTGTTTCTGATGCAAGATGTTGTCTGCTCAGGGGACAGAAACTGGAAGAATACTATGACTAGTCAAAGGGGGGGGGGGGGGGGTAGTGGTTAGTATTTAGCTTGGTTCTCTGTATGCTTTTCCAGCTCCCCGATATCTGGTCACTCACTGTACATGCTTAGTCCCAACTCATCGATACCGGATTAGTATGGCCAAAAAGTCATTAATATGAAGATATTGTACCTTGATCTTAATCTATTTAAATTTCATGAAATGTGCTGTTTGTTTTTGGGGTGTTTTCTTTTTGTCCAGTCATTTGTATAATAAGACTGTCATCCTGATCATTCTGCAGTGAAACTGCCATTTCTGGTATACGATTACAGTTTTAGGTAATTAGGATAATGCATTAAGTACTAAAATGTATACTGCAGTTTTGTTGGCACAGGTCATAACAGAAAGAATCCTATGTGTGAGGCTTGGCGCTGTCCGAAGGATTTGTACCTCTCTATATGCAGCAGCATTAAAGACAATGTTCAATAAGACGCACCGCACCACTCAATGCTTTCATATAGGAAATTCTGAAATAATCATGCAGTTTTCTTACTCACACATAATCAAAAATTGTATTTCTGTATGGCACATTGTCTTTGATGGTACAGCAGTCAGGGTGGGCTAGGGAACCTGTCCCCTTGTTTCGATGGTACAGCAGTCAGCCTGGGCTAGGGGACCTGTCCAATTACCTTTTTTGCTGTATTTCACTGGAAAGTGCTGAGTGGTGCATCTTATCGTTCATTGTCTTTGACAGTAGGCAAGGACAATGCCTCTATTTTATACCGTTTGCAGGACGATGTTAGAGTGAAGTCACATGTGGCAGGGTTAGATGTAGAGCTTTTTGAAGAACAGCTACCGCATCTCTATTCCCGAAGATAATGTACTACAAGACGCGCCACTCAGCACTTTCCCGTAAAATACAGCAAACAAGGTAATTGGACAGGTCCCCTAGCCCAGCCTGACTGCTGTACCATTGAAACAAGGGAACAGGTCCCCTAGCCCACCCTGACTGCTGTACCATTAAAGGTAATGTATGACAATTATAGTGTATTATCTCGTAATATTAATAATGAAAATAATATTATTGTATCGTAATGTTCAAACATTCTTTAATCTGTGCCATACATAAATAAGTAAGAGAACTACTACTGGTACTACACCTGGTCAAAGACTATGTATCTTGTTTGCCATGGGATGGCGCCACTGCATGGTTATTTAAGAAATTCCTATATGAAAGCACTGAGTGGTGCGTCTTGTACATTGTCTTTGCTATTCCTTAATGTGTTGGAGCTGTGTGAAGGCTAAAGCCGCTGTTCAAATATGTTCTCATTTGTCACCTGCTTAGTGCATACGAGAGGAAAGATGTATATATGCTATGATGAATAACTACACAGCCCTTGTAGTTTGGTAAGACTGTGGCAGACTTGTCATTTATATATATATATATATTAGATGAGAACAAAACTGCTTTAAATGTATATTAGAAGGCGACAAGACTGGTTTAAATACTGCTTGCTTTTATGCTGTTCGAGTAGAATCTAATCTGTTCAAGGTAAGCATAACGAAGCTTCAAATCTGAACTAATACTGTACTTTACCTGTTAGAAAATTATGATTGGTGAAGCAATTTGATGGAGTAAATGAAGAAAAGAGGTTCTCGAAAGTCAAGGTGTATATTTAATAGAGTATAACTAACATTTGCTTGCATGGTTGTTTAGAGTACTCGGGCGAGGAGGTTTCATGTAATGATCAATAAGCGGAAATAGATTGTGTGTGTGTATGTGTGACTTGTGTGTGAGATTTAATAGTGTATGCGATACATAATGTGAGTGTGTGTGTGAGTGGGAGAAATAATGTGAGTGTAATCGTGTTTCATGATGTGTCTGATGGTGATTGTGTGTTACAGTGAGACAGAGAGACAGAGAGAGACAGACACACACACTGCTGTTAAAAGGGTATCAGCTTACTTCACGAGTCTCCGACCATTCATGCCAACAGTTGCTCATCTTCGTGGTTCCTGCTGCACACAAGTAATGTCCGTGGGTGTGTGGTTTGAGAGAGTGATCAGGTTTACACCGTCAGGCCTAGGCTCAACAGATCACCTTACTCGTACAGTAATACCTCTCTAACTGACCACCTCCACAGATCGACCACTATAAGTATATGCAGTAAAACCTCTCTAACCGATCACCTCCACAGATGGAGCACTCCCCTATATCGATCGCTTTATTTGGGTTCCAAATGATCACCCATACAATACCATTGTAACGATTTAAAAAAACTTCCTAAACAGACCACCTCCCTAAATGGACCATTTAACGTTGGTCTTATGGTTGGTTGATTTAGAGAGATTTTACTGTATTTGATTAGGTGGTTCCATGTAGCCAACGCTTAAAATTGCCATAAATAGCATCAGAGTAATCACAACAAAAACTTCTAACAATTAGTCACAATAATTACATAGTGCACTGTAATGTATGGATTTTTGTGTCTTAATGTATTGTGGTATCATTTAATGAAAAGGTGTTTGCGATATTGTTGTGAATCAGTTCTGTTAAAAGCAACCAAGGTACCAGATCTTGTTGAACATATTTGTATTGACTGGCCATAACAATAACAATAATGAAAACTGGTAATAACAATGGTAATACTTCTATTTTCACATTTTATTCTGCTAATAAATTTTGGCAAATTATATTTTTAGTTGCATGTAGACTACCCATAAACCGATAAATATTAATATACAGTAAAAGCTCTCTAAATCGACCGACCATGGGACCGACTTTCAATGGTCCATTTATGGAGGTGGTCGGTTTAAAGATTTTTTTTTATTGTTCCAATAGCATTGTATGCGATCGTTTGCGACCCAAATAAAGCGATCGATATAGGGGAGTGGTCGATCTGTGGAGGTGGTCGGTTAGAGAGGTTTTAATGTATTTGTTTTGAGAATGCAATGCAATATAGAAAAAGTCTTCTAATGCAACTTTCAGCCAAGAAATCATACACTTGTAAGGTGGTCTTTAATTGTGGCGTAAGTCTGGCTTGAGTACCATTTTATCTACCCCGACTGAGGTGGTGCTAACACATGAGACACATGCACTGTGAATGGCTGCTTACTACCTCCGAGGTCAGTGCTGGCACAGAGGTCATGTTCATCAACGGTGGTCCAAAGAATGTCCCTGTATGTAATTCCAGTGCTAAAAATTGACATTCTCACTATCACTTGTCAATAACAAAACACCCTCTAAATACATTGAGAGTAAAGCCCACGAATCCGTGTAGTTATTTCGGGGCGGGGTATATGTTTATGAATATTGGGCTCAGTTTAATTAGAGAAAAATGTGAATGTGGCTTCCCATTTGTCGGTCAGAATCCCCCCCCCCCCCCACCCTACCCCTCACATGACAATGACACATGTGTTTAGTAAATAAACCTCAACACTACAAGTGCAGTCCCTTGATGATGGTGCATATTTGCATGTGACTATATACCCAGACATGTTGGGTATGGTTTTTATTGGCTTCTACAAGTCACTTGTTACTTATTACAAGGTGTGTGACTTACATGTCTGCACGATGGCGGGCTTTCTCTTCTTTTATATTCGGACATAACAGTGGTTATGATGCCGCGTTGTGTTAATACAGTGCTGCAGTTTTGCTTGACTGCTGACAATGGTAGCGGCTAAGGTGTGCTATTCTCCAGGACCGACTTGGTAAATACGAAATAAAAGTGTATTAGACATTTGTACAAAAAATAAAACTTATCTTGTTTTTATTATGCGTTTTTGTAATATGTTATTAAAGCTGCCTAATCCGATGAATGCATGAATTTTTTTCGAAGCCAAAGCACTTATTTAAAATTTCATTCTCACCATCATCATCATCATGCTGTCAGTCGCGATGCGACAAAGACTGCTTTCATTACTTGACTGACGCTCTCCTAATTTCATTCTACATATCCAACTTATATACTTGTGCATAGAAGGAAATGCAAATTCGATTTAATAGTTAATCTGTTAATTCTTAAGTTTATTGGGGCCAGTGTTTTGACCTGGCTGCCATAATTAATTTGTCATGCTTTTATCTCAAGTATCTCTAAAATTAGCCATTTATAATCAAAGTCACTCCAAACTAAAATGGTGTGGATTATAAGGATCAACTTAATATACATTTGCAAAAGTATCGCAAAAACTCAAAATCATCGGACTTATGTAACGTGAATGTATTCCATAAGAAGTCCGGAGACAAGGCCAGAATAGATGAGATCGCATGTGCTGAAAACGGCGTTGGCAGCAAAGCAAAGGCATACGGCCATTGAGTTTGCCGATACGCATAGGGTAAAACTTCAATTTTATTCAAAATTAATCAAAATACATAATTTGGCAGAAAGATGGATGCAATATAATAGTATAATGAATGTGTTTAAGACACAACTCTCCATAATTAAGCATTTTGAGCTAAGAAACATACAATTTCAGTCACTTTACAGGCTGATGTTTACATCACCATTGTTGATCAGACATAAAGTTTTCTGTAATTCTTGTTCTAAATATTAAAATGTCAAATGTGTCAACAAAAACTTGTTTCAAAGGAATATATAACCAATGTCTGATTAGCCCTACCCCTTTCCTAGCCCAACAAATGTTATTAACCATAGGGTATAAATAAAAAACATGAATAAAATGAGTACAACTGACTGGCTATGGCTCTAACACTAGTCTGAGTGCCCAGATTGTTCTCAATCTAAATGATGGCAGGGGCGTAGCTAGGCGTATACGCGTACGCCAAAACGTCCACATCGTTTTGTCAAACAAAAATAAAATTATAAAATAATAAAGAGAGAGGAGGCATGTAGTAGTCCGGAGTGTCGAAAACTCAAATCTAAAATGTGTCAAATCCGCCAGCTTAAGCTTAAGCAGTCCCCTAAACCCCCTGCCGAAATTAGGAGTACACATCGTTAAAGGTCTAGCTACGCCCCCTGGATGGTATAAGATGTGTTGATTATATTGATGTAAATGCAATGCTGGATAAAAGATTAATATCTTAATTTATTATATATATATTTTTTTGTTGGTATTGTATGTTTCAAACAAGAGCTAAGATGAGCTGAAACTAGCACATTTCATAACTGCACCCAGTGTATTAGCATGTGCCATGTGCTTCTCGCGGGTTTGTTTTTCTTCCATGCATCCCACAATACAGCATGCCGCTGGAATGGTGATGTAGTCTATTGGAGAGCGCTCTATCACTTTGGTTGCCCCAATAAACTTGCTGTTTGCAATTTAATTAGAGCCAATTTTGCAGTGAAATGGGTTGAACGTGGAGCAGACGACCAGGACTGAGTACATGAACAGAGATTTAATTCCTTTTTTTTTTTTTTTTTTGGTTCAAATTTTTATTCCAGTTGAATAACATCTTTTTTCAGCACCGAGGCGCTGGTCTTCCGGCCTTAACAATTATAGTGCATATGAACTATTTATGGATGAGACGATGCGATGGTATGAACAATATAGACAGTAGTAGGTTAAAATGAGGCATTACAAATATAGTGGGGATCTTATTTTGCACATGTAGACTGGAGAATAGCCATTTACCTTTAGACTATATCAGTGATTTGATGATCATACCTGTGAGGAGACATTAATATAATGGGCATGACTTGCTGATACAGGTAGTCATGGATTTTGGATTATGCAAATAATGGTTGCATGACTCATTTAAATTGTCTTGGGTCAACTATAGCTTTGTCAGTAGTATATGTTTTATTGATTTAGTCAGGTGTTATAGGCTGGTGGGTATACTTTGGTAGTTGTTATTTCTTTTACTCTTTTTGCCAGGGGGGGATTTCAGAGAGGGAGAGGGAAGGGAGTTGATTGGGACTATGTATTTATTTCAGTTCTCAACGTTTGTGGTCTATCTCTCAACGGTCTATCTTTGTGGTCTATCTTCCAAGTAGGTAAAAGATTCACTCCTATTAAGAGTAAACATGAATGACAACCCTTATTAAATCCGAGCAAAACCTGCTTCAGTAGGAATTAACGGTGTAGGTGGCGCTTCCAGTGTGTGATGTCTATCCATATTGGCTCATAGTTGAGGAATACACGATATTCACACGCATGCGCTGTGGCAATGGTCCCACAACCGTAGTGTGTGTCATCGCCATCAGATGTTGCATGCATTGTGAATATTGTGTATTAATAGTGACTGACTAGTTTGGTACCCTCCTAAAATTTTCAAAAGGGTCCAAACATGAACATTTTATTTTTGTTGGAAGCTCCAATGATCCAAAAGCAATATACTTTTGGAATTTTCAAAATATCCCAAAATTTGACTGACATACGTGCATTTGAAAGTTAGTAATTTCCATAGCTTTTGTATGCGCTGTGGCAACGGTCCCACAACCATAATGGTCGCCGTCAGATGTCGCATGCGTTGTGAATATTGTGTATTAGGAGGAATGCACATAAAAAACAAGATGGTGCCCACAAAAAGCTCTCGATTTCACTCTTAAAGTGTATTAATCTACATTTCATAAATTATTCACCCCACAAATAGTGAGATGTGATGGATAGATAAGCATTTGAACAATATATTTAGCGTTTTAGATTCTAAATTCATAATGGTTATGTTCATAACCCAGCTTCTGGACACTTTTTTTATTGGTGGGTTGCTTAGCAGCTAACGAGACGGGTTGGCCAAATGAGTTGAGCGTCCGTCTCCCATTTTGGTAAATCATGGGTTTCAAACCCTGGTCGAGTCAAACCAATGACTTAAAAATGTATACTTGTCATTTCCTATCCTGGCGCTTGGCATTAATAGGATAGGAGGACTGGTTAGCACAGAATGTAATATTAGGTCATGGTGCCTGGTCTCACAGTCAGGCAGCACTATAAAATCACCAGGAGTCTGCACTGTCACAAGTCAGTACCCATCCTGATATGACCGTGGCATTCTCTGTGGCAGAGTGGTTAGAGTGTCTGACATTTTTCTAGGTCAGACTCCTAATCTGAGGGTCGGCGGTTCGATTCCCCATGCCCCCAGCTCTGCCAATTTGGATTTCCACCGCTATGTGTAACTTACAGCGTCATCAAAGGCCAGTTGCTCTCATACCATGTCTATGTGGTGTGGGAGGTTAAAAATCCCTTGGGTCGGTAAAAGTGTAGGCTCGGGCTTTCTATCGACCAGCAGTGGAATGAGGAAGACCAGTCGTCTATGACTGAAATTTCCCCTACTTAAACAACTAATGGACCCAAAGAAAACACACAAAAAACAAGAACAGCCTCCAAGAAGAACTCCCAAGACTGAATCTTCAACATCTGCTATAACATATAACTAGTGGTGCCACCTAGTGGTGATGGCCTGGCGGTGTTAAGCCCCGTGAAGCCCTACAGTCCATTCACTTTGAAAACGCAGTTGTGGCGCCATCTGTGGAGAAGGCCATGTAGCAGAACAGCACGAGAAGGTTAGATTGTGGACCTAGTCTGGTATAGATAGAAGATTCACCCAGTAGGGGTAAATGACAAAGTCGTCTAAATCCGTGCGAAAATTGCTTTTGTATGGAACAAGAAGTGGAATTCCAGGTTCCGTTATCAAATGGCTACTTATATCGGCACAGAGTTGGTGAAATGGGAGAGAATGCAAAAAGATAAGATGGTGATGACAGAATGCTGTCGATTTCACTTTTAAAGTCCATTAAGCTACATGTTTTATTATATTTTTCAGCTCAAGAGTAGCGGGTAAATATGTAGATATATATGAAGAATAAATATTGCTTCTTAAATTAAGAATTTATGCGTTGATTTCATTTACCCAGCCTTTTGTCACTTTTTCTAATGGGTTGTTTTTCACAAATACTGCAAGTACGGGGTGAATCTTTTATCTAGTTACTGTAGTGTATTTGGGTTATCTTAGGAGAAAACTGTAACTGAAAGTCGCATGGCCCGATGAAGCATGTCCTTATTTTTTATTAAACCATAACACTTATCTACAGTATTTTGATCCCAAATCTCTTTAAATTCCGCTGCATTAAGTAATGATTAAAGCTGCATAGTCCGATGAAATATCAAATTTTCAAAACCAAACCAATTATCTAGATTTGATTTGACATATCTGACTTAGATACTGATGCACTTATTAAGCATTTTTTTCTGCGCAGAAGGCAATACTGAGTCAGTTTGTCATAACCTGTTGTTGCATAAGTCTATGGTGTTAGAGTTTTGGCAAGCTTGTCAAAACTAATTTTCCACGTTTGCACTCAAAATATCTCAAAAGTTTACCATTTATAATAAAAGTAACTTTGAACTAATGTAAAGTAGATACTAGTGATCGATCTAATATATTTACCTCAGAAAAATACAGAAATTCAAAACCACCGGACTATGCAACTTTAAGGACAGCATATAAATCATACTTAGTGAATGAATGTATGATACCAGGCCTTAGTACAACTATTTTGAAAAAGAAAAAAAGGGGACAAAAAGCAGGAATGCTGCTCAAAATGTGGGCTAGGACTCAAAATGTGGGCTAGGCTTTCGAGCTTTCGTTAGACTTGCCTTATTTCCAAGTAGGGCCTACATTAAAGTTGCATAGTCCAATGGTTTTGAGTTTCTGACATTTTTCCGAGATAAGTATATTAAATTGATCATTATAATCTACCTTACTTTAGTTTGAAGTAACTTTTAATTGAAATGGCTACCTTTTCAGATATTTGAAATTCAAACATGTGAAAATAATTTTGGCAAGCACACCAAAACTCTGATACCATAGGCTTCTGCAGTAACATGTTCTATTAAATTGACTCAGTGTTCCCTTCTATGTGGCAACAAATACATAATAAGTTCATCAGTATCTAAGCTAGATATGTAGAATCAAATCTAGATAATTGTTTTGATTTTGAAAATTTGATGCTTCATCGGACTATGCAGCTTTAATAGAATCAAGAGCTTTCAATGTGCCGGAAACAGTGGCTCTACAGGTTGTGCTAGTTGTTTCATACTTAGCAAGTTTTTGTTTGGATTTAGAAATGATAATCATTCACCATTAATTTGGGTAGGAATGAATCTTTTATCTAGGTTGCAAAAATTCGTAGGAGTTGTAAAGAATCTTATCTAAAATTTTTTTTTATATAACCTTAAAGCTGCATAGTCCGATGAAGCATCAACTTTTCAAAACCACAACAATTATCTAGATGTAATAGAGGGTTCCGTGATAAGCGCTAAAAATAGCAATATTACCTACAAACGTGTGCTGTCGGCCATATTGGAAGGCAAACAAAGACTCACTTGACATGTCAACTAATGCCCCACCCCTTATGTAATTGTTCATTCTTCATGGTAAAAGTGTTACTGAAATTCATTAAGTAATACAGAAAACAGCTTTGACAAGACTGAAAGCTGCGAGATCGAGTGCACAGGTGATCGAGAGGTCTGTGTTGCCACTGAAAGTGATTCAATAATACAGAAAGAAGCTTTGACGACACAATCTGTTTATGGCAGACACACAACGCCTCCCTCATCTTTCACTTCTTTCTTCAGTTTGTTTCCATTGATGGGTGAAAACACTAGGAAACCTTAAAAAAAAACCTCTTATTATCTCTTCCACAACGTGCATTACAATTAACAATGCTACAGGTAGTCGGTATTATTTTGATTCAATGTCCCTATCGGATTCAGTGTAACCTGTGTTTGAGGAACTAAGCCAGATTCAGTGTGAATGGAAAATGTAAACAAGTTTGTGAGCCTTCCAACATGGCCGCCCGCTATGCATTGTAGGTAATCTCGTACACCGCGTAAACCTCTATTATATCTATCTAACTTAGATACTGGTGCACTTAATAACCCAGCCAGCATTCCCAGCTGGGCCCTGGGTGGGCCCGACATGGGCAGCCCATCAGCTAACCTTGGCCACACACTTCAAGTGGGCCCCACCTGGGCTAGCCCAGGTGGGCCTAGCTCAGTTATTGAATATGGTCATTATATCTTAGACAAAATATGATTTTTATTTTTTAAAGCTGGGAATCTAGCCCATGTGGGGCCCATCTCACGCCCACTTCAGAGCCCACCTGGAGCCCCTGCCCAGCTGTGCCCAGCTCGCCCATTGACAACCCATGTAGGGCCCACCAGGGCATGTTGGCTGGGAAGCTTGTGTCACCACACAGAAGGGAACACTGAGGCAATTTAAAGATTATTGGTTACTGCAGAAGCCGATAGTGACAAGAGTTTGGGCATGCCTGCCAAAATTAAAATGCATGGTTGCACTTCAAATATATCCAAAGTTACCCATTTAAAGTAAAAACTACTCCAAGCTAATGTCATCATCATCATCATGCTGTCGGTCGCGATGCGACAAAGACTGCCTCCATTACTTGACTGTCGCTCTCCATTTAGCTCTCTGCTGTGACAGTGATGTCCATGAGTCGGTCTTAATGTCTCTCAGCTTCAGGTTTCTCTTGATAGTATCCTTGAACCGGAGACGAGGGCACCCTCTCTTTCTTTAACCAGAAGACAGTTGAGAGTAGAGGATCTGCTTTGGTAGCCTGTCTGATGACATCCTCATGAGGTGTTCAGTCCACCGGGGATTCCTTTTGATCAGAAGATCTTCCATAGGGGGCATACCTGTCCGTTCGAGTATTTCCTTATTTGTCACCTTGTCCTTCCAGGTTAGCCTCACGATCGAACGCAGATGTCCCATCATGAAGGCATGCAGCTTTTTCACCTGTCATCTGTACATTGTCCAGGACTCCGCTCCGTATAGTAGGGTAGATAGCACGATTGCGCGGTAGCTCTTGCCTTTGACCCACATGGACACATGGTGGTTATTCCAGAGTCTCTGGCGTAGTCGGCCGAAAGATGCGCTAGCCTTGGCCATCCTCCTCTGTATTTCAGCATCAATGTGTCCATCACTTGATATAGTGCTTCCAAGGCAGGTGAATTCCGGAACAGAGTTCAGCTTGTTTCCGTCAACCATGATATCCTCCTCTCAGGTTCTTGTAGAGTTGGGTTGGTATAGCACCTCCATCTTCTTGATGTTAATCTGCAGGCCGAACTTCTTTGATGCATCGGAGAAAGCATCCAAGCTAACGTATGGTAGATAATAACGATCAACCTACTATATTTATCTCAGAAAATGACAGAAGCTCAAAACCATCGGACGATGCAACTTTAAGTTAGTTCACCAAATGTCTCGGTATAGATGACAAAGTAACAAACCAAGCATGGTATTTGGAATAACTTTATTCCTCATGGTAGTACATGTACAATTGACAATCATCAGAATCATTATATGATCTTCCTCCATTGATTTGCTTACTCCCATAAGCCAAGCGTTATCGTACACCACTAGTAGGCATAGTAGTAGCTAGCGCTGAGAATGACATGGAGTAGTGTAAATAGTTGTCATAGTATGTGGATACTTCTGTTGCAATTATAAAAAAACACACATTTAGATACAAAGAGGATAGTAATCAAGCTAGCAGTGAATCTAGAAACTCCCAGCTTACCTTATGTTTAATCACCAGCCTCCAAATGTGGCATTCTACGGAATGAAACATACTCTCACTTAAAGCTGCATAGTCCGATGAAATATCAAATTTTCAAAATCAAACTAATTATCTAGATTTGATTTTACATATCTAACTTAGATACTGATGCACTTATTAAGCATTTGTTTCTGCGTAGAAGGCAATACTGAGTCAATTTAACAGAACCTATTACTGCAGAATTCTATGGTGTCAGAGTCTTGCCAAAACTAATTTTCCATGTTTGCACTCTCAAAAGTTTACCTTTTAAAATAAAAGTAACTTTGAACTAATATAAAGTAGATACTAGTGATCGATCTATTATATTTATCTAAAAAAAATACAGAAATTCAAAACCATCGGACTATGCAACTTTAATGTGTGCCATATTTCCCACCAGGTACGTTTTTGTTCTTTGTCTTGTTAAGCTTGTTTCTTTAGAATAATTATTCAGCATATACTTGTTTCCCGGATCTCTGGTCTTCTGGCCACGTAAAAGTATAAGAACATTTGACACAGTTATAAATTCAATGATTGTTATGCTTATTACATGATATTATTATTAGAGAACAGCTGTATTGGGGGTCTTAACAATTTATCAGAAAAATTGGAGTATGGCTCATCAGATAGCCTGCAAAATGTTCAGTGGTTACTAATGCATGCTTGACTAAAATAATACTTCTTTTTGTACTGGTGATTGATTGTATGCCTGTTCTTAATTTTCCACAAATGTAGCCACCACTATACGTTTTATGTGTGTGTATGTATATATATATATAGTTATATATCCCATATATATTTATGCACGCATGTATGTGTGTGTATCTGCTATGTATATCATACATATCTGGACATATAGTTAATGAATGTATTTATATATACGTACCTGGAAATATATATACCCCGTATAACTTCATATGCGCGCATATATATATATATATATATATATATATACATATATATGGATAGTGATAAGCCCCTTATCGACTGTAATAAGCTCTGTAGTGCTCCTCCTCCCTCCCTCCCCCTGGGGTGGGGCTAGGGGGGGAGGGGCCCTCCATGCACCGCTCCACCCCCTGCGCGGGGCTTGACACGCCACTCGCTCGGAAGTTTTTTTTAGACGCCGGGTGGCCAAACGCAGGGGGCCTGCAGTTATGATGGTCCTCGCAGTTGGCTCCTTTGGTGCAGCCACCCGGGCTGTTCCAGGCATCACACGGCCCCCTGCGTTTGGCCACCCGGCGTCTAGCCGGGTGAGCCCCCGATCTAGCTGTTCCGTAGTGAGACCGCTTCTCCACCGCGAAATGTTCCATGGACACGTCCATGTTGCCTCCTACGAAGGCGCGCATCCCCTATATATATATCTGTCCATGCGTGTGTGGTGTGAGAGAGTGATCAGGTTTACACCATCAAGCCTCGGCTCAACCAGCCACCTCACTCGTACAGTAAAACCTCTCTAACCGACCACCTCCACAGATCGACCACTCATATACACATATATATTATGTCTATATACATGTAAATATATGTGCAGGCATATATATGTGTATATACATACGCATAGATATATACATGAATAGTCTATGGATGTGCTATATAATGCATATATATCCCTTGTGTGCTACATACATAGTCAGCATATTGTGTACATTTCAGCATGTTGCCTACAGTCAACAACCATTAACCGATATATATTTATCCGAAAGCACTTCACATACCAGATGACTGTTGTTGTAATAGTGTGGCCTCTGAGTCTGAATATATATATGATATATATATATTGCACATGGTAAATACGATATACATGATATATGTCATAGCATGATATGTCATAATATATATCATGTTTATAATAAAAATCATATAATAATATATATGATTAATACCATAATAATATATAATATACCTAATATATAATATAGTATATAATAAGTATATAATATATATATAATATATATAATATATATATATAAGATATATAATATATAATATATATAACATAATATATATGATATATATCATATAAATTATATAATAGCATATAACTAACATCATATCATATATAATACATATATATATACTATGACATATATACTATATAATAATATAATATATTATATATAATGCATATAATTATAACATAGATCATACCTATGAAACACCACATATTACACATATGGTATATTTATTATATATCATACATATGATACATATACACATGGCTATATTTATTAATAGTATTATATATCATATATATGATAAATATATTAAATGATACATATATTAAATGGTATATCATATGATGTGATATATCATATGTCATAACTATGATATCCTATATATAGCCAACCATAACTACGCTCAGAGTCAGAGGAAAGTGCCAGTTAAGGCGGATAGACTGTATGTCATGCGATACAACAGAACACTGCACCAACCACCATCACACATAACCGATGCTAAACCAGTTGCGTCTACAGTTCAAAGTAGCGGATCACAGAAGGCAGACTGCTCTCAAACACAGGAACAGTTACTTAGCGCTGTAACCAGCGGCAGACTGCTTCTAAGACTCGAGTGTCTGCGCATGCTCGACACACAGCTGTCGGAAGCATTTAGAACGCTTTGTCCCGAAGCAACAGGGTTGTGTTTTGGGGTTCTTTTCTCGTGCGATTTTGTTTCCTTTTGGTATATGAATGAGATTAGCCTTGCGCACTTCACTAGGGACATTATACATATATACAGTATAACCCCGTTAAACCAAACTTGAAGGGACCCTCGAAATTTGTTTGGATTAACCGATCATTGGTTTAACCGAGCTTTGGCACCGACCTTTGTGGGCCATTTAGGGAGGTGGTTGGTTTAGGGAGTTAGCGTATGGTTAGAATGGTATTGTTGGGACCCAAATAAAGCGATCGATATAGGGGAGTGGTCGGTCTGTGGCGGTGGTCGATTAGAGAGGTTTTACTGTATGTATATATATATATATATACATATATGTAGGTTATACATATGTATGGATATATATATGCTTATAAATACCAGAGGCTCCGCCAGAACCAAGCCTTCACATGTTCTCAACAGAAGAATGGACTCACACGGACGCCATCTTGGATTCTTAGACCGGAAGTTGTGGTTATGCGCGCTAGATAATAACTCTGTGTCACATAACCCTTGTAAATGCACGCGCTTTCTCAAATCGTATTAACTAATTCTACCCATAATAGATAGTCATGAAGTCTGGACACTATGGCTAGAGTATCTCACAATAAACATATTTAGTTTTCATCCATTTATAGCTCTTCTTGAGAGAATAAAGAAATGAAGACTACTTCATTTGGCAAATCCCGAAGTACTTCACACAAAGACCATATAAAAGTGATCTTTATTTTTTAAGAAGGAAGTAAAAGCTTAATTTTTTCAGGTACCTTTAGTCTGACATGAATTTTAAAAGTGTCAACGAATAAGAATATAACTAAAATCTTTGCTTAAGTGCAAATTCTTCTTCTTTTTCTTCTTCCTTTTCTTCTTCTTCTCTTTCTTCTGCGACTTCTTTAGGTAAATTGTCAACGATAAAAATAAGCAAATTAAAATAATGCAAAAACAAAACATATCCAGTTTATCCAATAAACAGTGCGCATGGAATAACCAAATATGTTCATATAACACTAGATTACTTGTTATGCATTGAATCACCAAGTGGTCCTTTCTATATTCATAACCCACTTTTCTATTTATACAAATCAACTGTCACTCAGTCAAACTCGCACCGGATACAGGGGCGCACCCAGGGGGGTTTCCTGGTTTTTTAATTGATTAAGGAACACTAGATTTTAAGATTATGTGAAAAATTGTACCAAAATGTGGGTTGTTGCACCAGAAAACCATGTAAAATATTTCCCTAAAATGGGTGTTGTTCCACCAACCCATGTGAAAAAAATTACCCTAAAATAGGGGTAGTTTCGATCCATATTTGGAAACACCCCTAGCCAATTCCTGGGTGCCCCCCTGGGATAAATAAAGTGTTAGTAAAAGTTAATTGTAAGTTGTGCTCTGGAGGTCTTCATTATGTCGTAAAAGCCTTCTTCCACGTGTTTGATTGGTTGGCCGAACGTTGCATTAGAAGACAACTTTTGTGTATTATCTTTTAAAAACAGATATGAATATCTAACAGTGAACAGATAGTGTATATGCAAAACAGAAGGGCATCATTTTCCACCCAAGTTATTAGAGGAATAAAATACGAAAATAAAGCTAACATTATAGCTAACCCCCGTCCCCTTCTGATTAAAGAATGCTAACCACTATTCACTCTATGACTCCGCCTTAGTAAATTATAGCACCACACACTGTATAAATAACTGCAACAAGATCAGGTAGCCTGGTCCCCTGGCCTTTTAACACAAAGCTAGGTTACGGCAATATCACAAAGATGTCTTTATTAAATGTTCCCAAGATATATTTTTAAAGACCGACAAGGGATTTGCTTATTTTTTAAATACTGGAATATATTTTAAGACAATTATTGTGAGTAATTCTTAGAAGTAGTTCTTTTCCACTGCATGCTGAGATTTTATGATAATATAAGTTTTCACTACATAAAACCAGCCAATCCGAGAGGATAAAAACGATTTTTTACCACACTCACTTTTAGTATAATGCAATCGAATAAGATAGATAGAAAACGTGACTTTCCAACGGTATAGGTGTATACAAGTATATATATCACGCATAGTCAGGCCCAGTTGTAGGAACCACCACAGTTGAAATATTCTCCTCCTTTGGCACTAATAATTATTAATAAATAATTATTTAATAATCTTAGCCAATATATGCCACAATGGAGGGATATTGTGAGACTATTTATGATTTGGTATGAATTAATCAAAATTAAAATGGAAGACTCAACGTAAAATTTAGCAGTATATATATGATATAATATTTGTATGCATATACACTAAACCCTCTCTAAATCGACCGACCTTAGGACCGACTTTAAAGTTGCATAGTCCGATGGTTTTGAGTTTCTCTCATTTTCTGAGATAAACATATTAGGTTGTTCATTATAATCTACCTTACTTTAGTTTGAAGTAACTTTTATTTTAAATTGTTAACTTTTGAGATATTTGAAATGGAAACATGCTAAATTAATTTTGGCAAGCTTGTCAAAACTCTATCACCATAGGCTTCTGCAGTATCATCATCATCATGCTGTCAGTCGCGATGCGACAAAGACTGCTTTCATTACGTGACTGCCACTCTCCATTTAGCTCTCTGCTGTGAGAGTTGCGACCATGAGTCGGTCTTAATGTCTCTCAGCTTCAGGAGACGAGGACGCCCTTCTGCAGTAACATGTTATATTAATTGACTCAGTATTCCCTTATATGTGACGACAAATGTTTAATAAGTGCACCAGCATCTAAGTTAGATATGTAGAATCAAATCTAGATAATTGTTTTGGTTTTGAAAATTTTATGTTTTCATCGGACTGCAACTTTAAGTAGTCCACTTAGGGAGGTGGTTGGTTTAGGGTGCCAGAATATGGTTATAATGGTATTGTTGGGACCCAAATAAAGCGATCAATACAGGGGAGTGATCGATCTGTGGAGGTGCTTGTTTAGTTTACTGTACATATATATTACATATAATAAGTGACAGAAATGAAGTCTCAGAGTATCACAATTTAACTAATTACTCGACTTGATCGTTTATTGCGAGCACAAAATAATGCCTTGTCAAAGAGGGTCCAACAAAAATGTGTCTCTACATGACCTACAATTGAAAAGAAAATCATTTACAAAAACCCTACCTAAAAAGCAAAATCCTAGCTCAAGCCTCATGTTCACAATAAGTTTCGAGTTGAAACCCAGGTAGACTAATTACAATGCCACCTTACAAGAAACTCGTCAACCAAGTCTAGCCAGTACAGGAAACAGGCAATGTTTAATCAATAGGTAGACATGTTTGTATCTTGTGAGATAAAGTCTTTACTCAGGAGATTGATTTCTTTCTCTCTCTATTAAATCAGAGGAATGCATCCATAACCGGTTACAATGCTTTCTATACCTTTTTCACTAATGCGACACAAATTCTCAACAAAGCTAGAACAGCTCCAGATTTGGAAAAGCAGGTTTCCATACATTGCATTAATCATACGTAAGAAGAACGGTTTTGTTCATCTTCCGGAGAATCCAACGGGCTTGCATCTGCAAAATTCAAACACGGCTTCACTGCTGTCACTGCTGTCACTGCTGCCATTGCTGTCACTGCTGTCATTGCTGTCATCAGGTGTTAAGCTAATGGTGCGCTTACATGGCACAAGTTGCAGAACTTGTTGAGCACAACATTGCCTCAACAAATCACTCAAATTACACCGTAAAACATTCGTTGAGCGCATCACGTAACAAAATAGGACTCGCTCTCTTTTTTTAAGCCACTGTTCAGATGTTGAGCGCAAGGACCAATGAAAATGCACCTCCCTTATGATGTGACACAATGTAACATGCCAAAATGGTTCAACATGTTTATAGTGTAGTAGTCATGACCTAGTTCCCGGGATCTTTTCATAGATGGAGCCACTAGAGTGGTATACTCACCTTTATGGCACCGAGTTGCGCTCAACAAGCCGTGCAACGATTTGTTGCACGACTTGTTGTACAATGTACATGCACCATTAGATTCCATTAATGCGCAATGTGACATACAATGTGTATCATGTGATACGCGACATGTGTAAGTGACGTATATTTGTAAGATTGCACACATACGCTTAGCAGTACATGTTCTTTTTTTGTCTGGTACAGTGTAGTGGGGGAAACCGCACTGTCACAAGGTGGTGCCTGGTCCGCGTTCAGGGTCCGTCTCGGAGGCGCCTCGGAGGCGCCCGTGATGTCACGCTAGTCTGAACGGGAAAGGCAGTTTCTTGTCTCGAAAATGGCCGCCCCCATAGGCGGTGGCCATTCGCAATCGAAATGCTGCGCTCTGATTGGATGAAACCACTGCATGCGGCGGCCATTTTCGAGGCGCTTTTTGTTTCCTGCCTGAAAAGGGAGGCGTCGCCGAGACGTCGCCGAGACGCACCCTGAACGCAAATAGACCAAAAAGCATCGCCGAGACGTCGCCGAGGCGCCTCCGAGACGGACCCTGAACGCGGCCCTGGTATGACCTCAGATGCTAGTTGCTAAGACGTAAAAAAATCATATTTGTTCACTCACATTATATATTTAAAAGCTTTATTCTGGAAATCTTGCTCCCTGATATCATGTATGAAAACATGCTGGTCACTCCACTGACCAACTCACTTTTATGCGCATCCGGCGTCTTGCGATGTTTGTTGGGGCTTTATATCCTGGCAACATTTAAGGTCATATCAGGGTTGGTACCGGCTTGTGACAGTGAGCAGTCATGGTGGGTGACCTTATCGTACTGCTCCACTGGGAGACCAGCACCATGACCCAATATCCCACTCAGTCATATTATCCTGATACTGAGCAAACCAGTCCTTGTCCTGTCCTAGTAATGCCGCATGCCAGGCTAGGTAGTGGCAAGTATCAATTTTATAAGTCATTGGTTTGACTCAGTTGGGTTTCAAACGCCGGACCTTCTTCCACACGGGAAGCCTGTGCTCTTATCGATTCGGCCATTACGCTAACCATTGTTTTGACTTTTTATCCTGCGTTATGGCTGGTGCAATACCGGAAGTTCAGGAGTTTGGTTCCCACTCGAGTCAAACCAATGACTTTAAAAGTGATGCTTGTCACTTCTTAGCCTGGAGCTCAGCATTAATAGGGTAGGGCAGGGGGGACTGGTTAGCACAGTGTCAGGATAATGTGACTGAGTAGGATATTGGGTCATGGTGCCAGTGGCTTGATTTCCCAGTTGGGCGGGACTATAAGGTCACCATGAGTGTGCCCTTTCACAAGTTGGTACCCGTCCTGATATGACCTTAGATGTTGCCAGGATGTAACACTCAACCAACCAACCAACGCCTTGTGCTTCATGACGAATACGCATTAATGGAACCTTACCTTATACGAATAAATTCCAACACTCGCCACATTTGTCTAGTGTTGCGTTATAATACAAAACTACAGGTCATGGTCACAGTTCACAGAGGCCATAATCGATTAATCACCTCGGATCATCCTACTAATTTTTTTTTTTACATTCGCAGATCATGCAAACTCGGGGTGCATAAACAAATGCGCTCAGGGTGGAAAACATGCTGGCTTAATCCAAAACTTTAGGCTTAAAAAAATTACCAATATAACTATAGCAAAATGAGATTTAAACTATTTTATGATTGCATAATTTAGTTATGTGTCCATTTCATTAATCTGGGTGGTCATACTTTTATATATAACAAAAACCAACGAACGAAAACATGTTGGACTTGTACTGGTAGGTACATGTAGCAATATAGGCTGACACTGCAGGTACCAGCGCAAATGTGACGTCACTGCTCCTGATTCTCCCAGCCAAGAAGTGGGGCATTGGAGTCGAATCAGTTTACACATGGCCCATGTATTTTTTGGTACACCTCGGGGTGTTCTATTTGAAATTCTGACGACCGGGATGATCCGAATGGTCCGGAGCATCATAATCGATTACGGCCAGAGTGGCCACCGCAGGGCGCTCGCCATTAACCAGCAATTAACATCAATCAACAGCTCACACAGGATTGAATAATACGCACTTGGTTTGTACTCAGAAACTCTAAACAGAGACAACACTGACTTTTTGTTAGTCCTCACACCAACACACACTTCTCAGGGAGGGGGGGGGGGGGTATTCGACATGCACTAAGCACACAGCACATCGGCAGGGGGCGCCCAGGGAGAAACCAGATTCCAGTTCACACAAAAAACAACCAAATCTAGTTAGGCCTGGATAGTACTAGACTAGAGCAATACAGGACCGTAGCTAGGGCAGAGAGGGAAAAGTTGCAGTTCCCGCTACCCTTTCCTCCCGCCCCCCCCCCCGCCCCCGTTATCTAACCTCTCAGAAATAGCTAGAAAAGGCATTTCAGAGCCTCTAGATTCAAACATTCCCCCAGGGCTCGATAGCGCCTCGCGTCTTCAGCACTCGTTCATTCCAAGAATTTATCTGATCAAACCCAAACAAAAATTTCTAACTACGGCCCTGCACTAGTAGCAGTAACTCGTTACAAGGATATACTTGCTTGCTCTGCCCGCTGGCGAACCAGGAGCATTGTATTACATTCATGGATATCAACTCTTATTCTCTTCTATCGCTAACCCATCTCCTGCGCGACCGATTAGAGTTAGCTATACCTTCGATTTTGTTTTGTATATTTATAATAATTCCACTCAATCCAACTACATCATCATATTCCACCCTAATACCTACAGTGCTATGTTACATAACTGAATCTCGGAACATTTGGATACTTTTTTTTTTTTTTGTTGGTGGTGGTGGTGATGATGGTGATGGTGGTGGGGGGGGGGGGGGGCTTTCCCATGTTCATAATTGATCAATTAAACATGCCGACTAAACCATACCTCCTTATTCCACCCAAAATACAATTATAATTTAACTGATTGATTAATCAATATCGGCATCCGGATGTGGCGTAGTATTAGTAACCCTCTGCCCCCCCCCCACTCCATTTCCCCCTCCAGCATATATCACAATGGACACGACGCGCATGCGCGTACAGAGGTTCGGGTCACGGGGTGCAACTTGCGAGTAAGTAGGAAACCGGTAGTGAGAATCGGGACGTCGTCTGCGCATGCTCAGAGGAGACACTCGCGCTCATCGTCAGTGGAGTGGTCCTCGTCAGAGCTGTTTCCGTCCGAGCTGTCGGGCTCCTCCTGACTCCAGTCTGTCAAAGGAGGAGAGAAACAGCTGGTTAATGCAATTCACGATGAAATGGAAGTAGTATAAATTGTGTTTATTCAAGACAGTTAATCAGACAAACGGACCACTCAGTACTCTCAACGCTACCGATGGACAAGCCGGTTTGTAGCTGAGGGGTGGGCGGTGGCAAAATCCGGTGTCCAGCTTGACCTTGTGGGTTTGTGGCCATGTGGCGACTGACAGTTGTAGCCACGTGTTGTGATGTCAGCGATTTGAGGACCGAACCCACTAGGTGGCGACAATGCTAAGAACAGGAGGGAGGAAATGCCAGCGAAAGCTGATAGGTGGCTGCAAGTGTGTGGGCTCATGGCCCAGGAGGAAATCCGCAGTCAACGCTAGGTGGCGACATGGGTACTCAAGTTAGTTAGCCCAAAAGCTGACAGGTGGCGGGACAGTGTCCAACGAACGCATCGAGATCACCCTACCACTTCCTGCTAGGCCACACATTACCCATGTTAGTGCTAATAATAATAATAAAACATTTATATAGCACCCGATACAGCAAACCGTTCTCAGGCGCTTTACATAACAAACAAATATACAGGAAAATAAATTCACCTAGTTAAAAGCAGATTAAAAAAAATGTGTCTTAAGACCTTTTTTTAAAAGCACCAACAGATTTACAATCTGTGATATATCCTTTAATTATGAGGTAACAATATATCCTTTATTTATGAGGCAACAATATTGGCAGCAGCCATCTAAAGCTACTTAGCCCGAGGAAAGCATCACTTTTTACCCCGTCCTGATAAGACCTTAGATGTTGCCAGGTCGTAATGCAACAACAAACAAATATCACTTTTTACCAGCCAAAACTTATGTACATTTGATCCTACATATTTGGGGATGAAAGTGGACTAGCAACATTTCTTTTATTTAAAAAAATAGTGGCAATCTATGATGATGTAGATAACCGAGAACACTGACAACAAAATGTTGCTTCAATAATAGTATTATTATCCTAGAAATTACTGCCATACATTCTCCAATATCTTTTTTGTTTAAATCCAGGATGAAAGTGATTACTTTCGGGGGGGTGGGGGGGGGGGCGGGCAAGACAACTCGGTGGGTGACATACAGCCCGAACGAGGACGGTACAATGTTCTCCAAGGATAGTCTACTGATTGCAGGGCTGCCAACATGGGAAAATAAAAAACCAGAAGATACTAATGGATGTTATATCGGGGGGTCGGGGTATTCACCCAGAAAAATGTTAACATGGACAACGATAAGAACCGCAATAACTATTATTAATAACAAGAGCTCGGTGTGTTTTGCCAGCGGAGGTTAGAAAAGAAATCCGGCAGAGAGCTACATGTAATTTTAGTACCGAATATATTCCATATTATTACAGCACATGGACAACATGATTGATACTTGCATAATCAGGTATACCTCATATATTCCCAATTACCCGTCCCCCTCCAAAATAAACAGTTGTAAATGTCTGTGAATATTAGAACAATTTCAAATACTGAAATGAAGCTTCACATTTGGTAATCTGCACCAAATTATATATATGAGTCAGCCTCAGGATAATGGGCCAATTGGTGTTCAATGTAAGATGTCGGCGTCGCAATTCTTAAAAGTGTAGTACGTTTCTTTGTTTCATATTCAATTATCCTAGAAACAAATAAGGTTGTTGTATTTTATCGACCGTTAAATTCAGGATAAATTTAAGGACTTTCCAACACCTCTGTCAATGCTAAGTTATAATTATATCGATCGACGCCAACATCCAATGCTCGACGCTGACAACTTTCCCCAATTGGCCTATTTTCGTGAGCCTGACTCATATATATAATTTCCAGTGGTACAATGAGTGTAACTGTAAGTTAAGCGAGCATTTGAAACGTAATCAGACAGGTGGCGCCACAAGCGGACCTGAGGTTGGGGTAGATTACACCAGTCGATGACTTAGTTCAGGCTCCTCCAAACAATAACTGAGGAAGGAGTAGAGGCTGAGGAGCAGGTGGAAGCTTCCGGCTTTATTATACTCGTATAATGCATATACAGCATATAACCAACATTGGAATACCAGTTTTCTCTATGGGCGCCACTTGTTTGCCTATGAATAGTTAGTTTTTGGAGTTTTACGTCCAGGCAACATTTAAAGTTGCATAATCCGATGGTTCTGAGCTTCTGTCATTTTCTGAGATAAATATATTAGGTTGACCGTGATCTACATTGCTTTAATTTGAAGTAACTTTGATTTGAAATGGCTAATCTTTGAGATATTTGAAGCTCAAATAGGCCAAATTAATGTTGGCAAGCACACCAAAACTCTTGACACCATAGGCTGCTGCAGTAACAGGTTCTAATAAATTGCATCAGTATTCCCTTCTATGCGATGACAACTGTTTAATAAGTGCAACAGTATCTAAATTAGATACGTAGAATCAAATCTAGATCATTGTTTTGGTTTTGAAAATTTGATGTCTTCATCAGACTATGCAGCTTTAAGGTTATATCAGAACGGGACTGAATTATGACAGTGTGCACTCATGGCGACTTTATAGTGCTGCCCACTTAGGCCAGCACCATGACCTGATATCCCACCCAGTCACATTATCCTCACACTGAGCTAACCAGTCCTTGGCTTATCCTAATAATGCCAAACACCAGGATAGGAAGCAGCAAGTACAAATTTTGTACGTCATTGGTTTTGACTCGACCGGGAACTGAACTCTCGATCTCCTGTGCGCGAGGCCCACGCTCTACCGATTCGGCCACCTTGCCCGGTGCTAGTGAATAAAAAGGCTTGTCTCGCTCCTCTGAATGAAAAAAGGAAAGTTTGTTTTATTTAACAATGCCTCGAGAGCTCATTGATTTTTATCATTGGCTATTGGATGTAAAAAATTAGTTAATCTGACACAATTCTTTAGAGGAAACCCACTGCCACCACATAGGCTACTCCTTCCGATAAGCAGCAAGAGCTCTTTTATATGCACTTTCCCACAGACAGGACCTTTGATGAACCCTTGTGGACCACTGGTTGGAACGAAAAATAGCCCAAACTGCAAATGGGTCCACTGAGCAGGATCGACCGGATGACCCACACCTACAGAGCTGGGCACTCTACTGTCTGAGCTATGTTCTGCTCCGCCCATCTGAAGGGGCGTAATAGTTTAATCAACTCGGGTCACCCGAGCCACTTTTTGGCGATGCGCACATCCTACAGACTCGGGTCAAATAATCGAATATGCTTCTCCACGCTTGGGGTGGAAAAGATGGTGGCTTAATCCAAAATCTTTTTGTAAATTTTTAATAACCGATATAACTACAGCAAATAGGATTTAAATTGTTTTATGATGGCATAGTTCAGTGATATTTCCATTTAATTAATCTATGTTATTACCAAAAAAAAACATGTATGCCTGGTACCGGTGGCTGTTATCCTGCAGGACGGTACCAGCCCAAATGTGACATCATCGCTCCGAGCCACCCCAGCCAAGAGGTGGGTTACTGGGGTTGGGTCATTTTGCACACGGCACGTGTATTTGTCGATTCCACTCGCGGTGTTCTATGTGAAATTCTGACGACTCGGGTGACCCGAATCGCCCGGGTCGTGTTAATCGATTACGGCCAATGAGTGCGGGACTTGTCGAGAGTAGCTCCGCAGTGCGGATAATGCAGCTGTCACATTAGGCTGTCCACCCCCACCCCCCTCCTCCGCCCACACACCCACACACCACACACAGGAACATGGTGGACAGTAATCGTCGTGACGGTTTAATTAACAGGCCCCCCCCCCCCCACACACACACCGCCATTCCTCTCAGCCACAGCGGGAGTTACCCCGGTAATCCTCAACTCGGGGATTACACAGCGTGTGGCAGAGTTAAAGGAAAATGGGCTTTACTAAGTAAGAATATAAGAATATACATAATATACACTATATGTGGTGTTCTCTGTGGCGCGGTGGTTAGAGTGTCTGACTTTTTTCTAGGTCAGACTCATAATCTGAAGGTCAGTGGTTCGATTCCCTGTGCCCCCCACCTCTGCCAATTTTGGATTTCCAGCACTGTGTATAACTTACAGTGTCATCAAAGGCCAGTTGCTCTCATACCATGTCTATGTGGTGTGGGAGGTTAAAAATCCCTTGGGTCTGTAAAAGGGTAGGCCTGGGCTTTCTATCGACAAACTGTCTAATGGTGAAAACAAGTCTATTCAGGCTTATCCATGATAAGCAGTATAAATCTTCAAGAAAAAAAAAAAAGAAAAAAAAATGTTGTACATACCAAAGACCCTATTATACTAAGACGGCTCACTCCCTATCTCTCCCATGGTAATGTAAATTTTGCCATACCTTCTTGTGGTGGGTTTGATCAGCCCGGCTGCTGGCTGGTGTTTCACATGTAAACACATACAAGGACTGGTCAGCTCAGTGTTAGGATAATGTGACTCAGTGGGATATCAGGTCATCGTGCCAGTGGCCTGATTTCCCAGTGGGGCAGCACTATACAGTTGCCATGAGTGTGCACTTTCACAAGTCGGCACCCATCCTGATATGACCTTAGATATTGCCAGGATGTAAAACTCCAACAACCAACCAACCAACGCGATTAGTGAGGAAATGAAGCGAGTGGGGGCACCACTGATCCCCACGAGGAAGTTACTACATGGACTAACCCGATGTGGGGATAATATAATATTCAATCGATATGATTATTTATATCAGCATAATATACACAGGTATATACATAATATACACAGGTATATATCTATTAAGATTTTGGAGGACTTAGATTTAAAAAGGAAATAACAATATCAACATCTAAATACACATTATATTTTATGTGTTATGTGTAATACATTAAGTGAGTATAAAGATCCGGAGGGGAATAACTACTATTGTATCTGTATGTATATCCTCTTCAATACAATGCACATGACCGGTGGCCGGTGGCGCCCCTATCGAGCTTTCTCGCAGCCAGTGTCCAGTTTCACTTTCAGGTGCATCGGAGGATTTCTTTTCTTTTTGGCAAGAGGCTATTTAACCCACCTTATCTCTCTTGTTTGTTGTCTTGTTTGTACACTAGCTATTTCATATGTAAATATATCTAAAGTATTTACATATATGCATAATGTGTGCATATATATATGTGATGTATAAGCAGTATGCGACTATAAAGGTGTGAAAGTTAATTATTAATATTGTTCTATTTCATTATCTACCAACCGTACTCGATGTATTCACCTCCTATCCTACATACTGGTACTGGTGGTGCCACCTTCGGCCCCGACCCTAACTACGGGCGTTTCCATTGTCATTCGCGCCATATATATGTGCTCTATAATCCATTATGGGAATATAAACAAGGACACTACCGATCTTCAGTTCCCTATGTAATAGTTAGCACTTATCCTATCTAGCTGACCCTGTTATTATGACATAGACCACGGTGGCGCCCCCTGTGAGCGGCCCTGTGCACTGTATGCCAGCTGCGCCTGGCCTTAACGCATTCAATTTTTAACTTTAGGTGGGCATTTAATATATCTCCGCCAGAGAATATATATCTTCTTCTCAACCACATCAGTCTTATCTTGTTCTGTTTATTGGGGCCAACTGTTTATATATATATATATATATATATTATATATATATATATATATATATATATATATATATATGATATCTGTCTTTAGGAAACCCTATGACCGATAAAAACTCCATCATGCATGACATGTTTTCAATATACAAATGTTTTGTTGTCTCATTTCTCTATCCCTCCGATAACGGGACATCTGCTATGTTCGGACAACATATAGGTCTGGGTGTAGAATTCATCTTTGAAGTCATATACTATGTGTACATCCACATGTGGATATTGCATATGTATATGCATATATATATGAAGAGTTCCGGCGCAAAACCCCATAAACGCTAATCAAAAAAAAAAATTTAGATACAAGATCTTTGCCTGAAGATAACTTCAATTCTCACTAATTCCACTTTTCTTTTGATGAAATGAGCAATGAACAAAAAATAGGAATGTAAAGAAATTAACTTTTTGGAGGTTTGATTCCAATGTTTATCTTAAATTTTGGATCAGCTTTTACAAGGTCTTGCATGTGAACTCCTCATATTACATATATGCATATTACTTTATATATATATATATATATATATACATATATATATATATTTATATATATATATGTATATATATACACACACACATATAGCTGGATTATTATTAGAAAAGACTGTCAGGTTTAAGACGGGCTAAATTGTAATCGCATTAGAATGAGACACCATAGAAACATTGTGGCGTTAAAAGTAGAATTAGTAGCGCCACATAAAGTATTTTTCTGGAAGATTCATCAAGTAGATGCTAAAGCAGTAGAGCATGCTCACTTACAATACGATAACACCAATGCAGGATAGCTGAGTCATTGTGACATGCCACCATTTTGGATTTAGGGTTTTAAAGGTAAGAGCAACCAAGAGTGAGAAATGTAGACCTGTTTTAGTATATATTGAAGACTGAAGCTGCTGAAGTGTTTTCTATCACACGGTAATAAATGCCACATTTGTTACTTTGTCAATCATACGGGGAACTGAGCAAAATTGGCATCTGGCAAGAACATGGCGGAGCGGGTAAATAAATGGCGCGGGGGGGGGGGGGGGGGGGACTTGAGGAACTAGTTGGCAAACTGAAGGAACTATTTAGCAAACTTAAGGAACTAGTTTGCAAACTGAATAAGCTAGTTAGCAAACTTAAGGGACTAGTTAGCAAATTAAATGAGGTAGGTAGCAAACTAAATGAAGTGGTTAGCAAACTGAATAAGCCAGTTAGCAAGCTGAAGGAACTAGTTAGCAAACTGAAGGAACTAGTTAGCAAACTAAAAGAACTAATTAACAAACTGAAAAACCTAGTTACCAAGTGAAAGGCCGTCGTCATTGCAGACGTATTCTGTCAATAAACCAACCCAGGTCAAATGATTTAGCGGAGTAGTCATGGCAACTGCTACTACTACTCTATTGCGCATAGCAGTGTTTTACAGCAGTGTTTAACATGTAATAGTGCTTTACATGTAGTACAGTTTAACACATAGCAGTGTTTTACATATAGTGTTTTACATATGATGTTTTAGATATAGCAGTGTTTCACAGATGCAGTGTTTTACATGTAGTAGGTTTCACATGTAGTAGTGCTTTACATGTTGTAGTGTTTCACAGATGCAGTTTTACATGTAGTAGGTTTCACATGTAGTAGTGCTTTACATGCAGTAGTGTTTCACAGATGCAGTTTTACATGTATTAGGTTTCACATGTAGTAGTGCTTTACATGTAGTAGTGTTTCACAGATGCAGTGTTTTACATGTAGTAGGTTTCACATGTAGTAGTGCTTTACATGTAGTGTTTTACATGTAGTAGTGTTTTACATGTAATCTTGTTTTACATGTAGTAGTGTTTCACATGTAGTAGTGTTTAACATGTAGCAGTGTTTTGCATGTAGTAGTGTTTTGCATGTAGTAGTGCTTCACATGTAGTAGTGTGTTACATATAGTAGTGTTTACATGTAGTAGTGCTTTGCATGTAGTAGTGTTCTGCATGTAGTAGTGTTTTGCATGTAGTAGTGTTTTAGATATAGTGATTTTTACATGTAATAGTGTTTTACATGTAAGAGTGTTTTACATCTAGTAGTAGTAGTAGTGTTTTACATGTAGTGTTTTACCTGTCGAGTTTTACATGTAGTAGTGTTTTACATGTAGTAGTGTCTCATATGTAGTCGTGTTTTACATGTAGTGATTTACATGTAGTAGTGTTTTACATGTAACAGTGTTTTACATGTAACAGTGTTTTACATGTAGTGGTTTACATGTAGTAATGTTTTACACATAGTAGTGTTTTACATGCAGTAGTGTTTTGCATATAGTAGTGTTTTACATGTAGTAGTGCTTTTTACATGTAGTCGTGTTTCACATGTAGTAGTGTTTTTTTACATGTAGTCGTGTTTCACATGTAGTTGTGTTTCACAGGTAGTGTTTTACATGTACCTGTGTTTTACATGCAGCAGTGTTTTACATGTAGTGCTTACATGTAGTGTTTTGTATGTAGTAGTGTTTTGCATGTATTGCTGTTTTGCATGTAGTAGTGTTTTACCTGTAGTAGTGTTTTACATGTAGCAGTGTTTTACATGTAGCAGTGTTTTGCATGCAGTAGTGTTTTACATGTAGTCGTGTTTTACATGTAGCAGTGTTTTACATATAGCAGTGTTTTGCATGTAGTAGTGCTTTACATGTAGTAGTGTTTTACATGTAGTAGTGTTTTGCATGTACAAGCGTTTTACATCTAGTAGTGTTTTACATGTAGTAATAAAAAGGGTAGTCATGATGTTTTACATGTAGTAGTGTTTTGCATGTAGTAGTGTTTTACATGTAGCAGTGTTTTACAAGTAGTGATGTTTTGCATGTAGTAGTGTTTTACATCTAGTAGTGTTTGACATGTAGTAGTGTTTTGCATGTAGTAGTGTTTTACATGTAGTACTGTTTTACATGTAGTAGTGTTTTACATAGTGTCTGATGCACTGCACTGTTTTACATATAACAGTGTTTAGCACATAGTACTGTTTTTACACACATGACTTGCTTATACATAGTACTTCCCGTCCTGATATGACCTTAGATGTTGCTAGGACGTAAAACAACAACAAACAAACAAACATAGTACTGTTTTACACACAATACTTTTTTTGTGTGTGCACACCGTACTGTTTAAGGTGTGGACGCGGGAAGTCGTTCCCTCCCAATCAAATGCAATGCGAGCATTGTGTCCAATCTTAACCAACAACAGTGATCTATATACCCTACCAACACCTCGGTAAAGCCCTGGGGCCATATTCATGTAGTCGTGCCAGGCTTAGCCTGAGCTACACGCTAGCTCTGGGGTAGCTATCCGAGGCTATCGGCGGGTTGGAGAAATAGGTCAAGTCGTATTCACCAATGTCAAAGCCGCCGCGGATAGCTAACCGTGAGTTTATTAATATGGCCGCCTGTGCGACGGCACCGTTAATATTGCTTCGAATTTATGGTTTATTTGCTGAATTTGTCTTTGTCTCTGTCTGTGTCTCTGTCTGTGTCTCTGTGTATGTGTCTCTGTCTGTGTCTCTGTCTGTGTATCTGTGTTTGTTTCTGTGTCTCTGTGTCTGTCTCTATATGTGTCTCTGTATGTGTCTCTGTCTCTGTGTCTGTGTCTCTGTCTGTGTCTCTGTCTGTGTCTCTGTCTCTGTCTGTTTCTCTGTGTCTGTCTCTGTATGTGTCTCTGTCTGTGTCTCTGTCTGTGTCTCTGTGTCTGTTCTCTGTGTCTGTGTCTCTGTCAGTGTCTCTGTGTCTGTGTCTGTCTCTGTGTCTGTGTCTGTGTCTCTGTCCGTGTCTCTGTCTGTGTCTCTATGTCTCTGTCTCTGTCTCTGTGTCTGTGTCTCTGTAGGTGTCTCTGTGTCTGTGTCTCTGTCAGTGTCTCTGTGTCTGTGTCTCTGTCTATGTCTCTGTGTCTGTGTCTCTGTCAGTGTCTCTGTGTAT
The DNA here is from genome assembly GCA_030323885.1 of Branchipolynoe longqiensis. Classification (NCBI taxonomy): domain Eukaryota; kingdom Metazoa; phylum Annelida; class Polychaeta; order Phyllodocida; family Polynoidae; genus Branchipolynoe; species Branchipolynoe longqiensis. Next base: position 30,156,056 of record CM059192.1, read on the forward strand.
GTGTCTGTGTCTCTGTCAGTGTCTCTGTGTCTGTGTCTCTGTCTATGTCTCTGTGTCTGTGTCTCTGTCTGTGTTTCTGTCTGTGTCTCCGTCTGTGTCTCTGTCTTTGTCTCTGTGTCTGTGTCTCTGTATATGTCTCTGTCTGTGTCTCTGTCTGTGTCTCTGCGTCTCTGTCTTTGTCTGTGTATCTGTCTGTGTCTCTGTCTCTGTTTCTGTGTCTCTGTGTCTGTCTCTGTCTGTGTCTCTGTATGTGTCTGTGTCTCTGTCTGTGTCTCTGTCTGTGTCTCTGTCTGTGTATCTGTGGATGTGTGTGTCTTTGTGTATCTGTGTGTGTCTATGTGTCTCTGTGTGTGTGTCTGGGTTGTGTGTGTCTCTGTGTCTCAGAGAGAGAGACAGAGGCACAGACACAGACACAGACAGACACAGACACAGACAGATGGAGACACACACAGAGACACATACAGAGACACAGACAGAGACACAGACAGAGACACAGACAGAGACACAGACATATACACATACACAGAGACACAGACAGAGACACAGACAGAGACACATACAGAGACACAAATAGAGACACAGACAGAGACACAGACAGATACACAGAGACACAGACAGAGACACAGACAGAGACACATACAGAGACACAGACAGAGACACATACAGAGACACAGACAGAGACACAGACAGAGACAGATACAAATACACATACACAGAGACACAGACAGAGACACAGACAGAGACACAGACAGATACACATACACAAAGACACAGACATAGACACAGACAGAGACACAGACAGAGACACAGACAGAGACACAGACAGAGACACAGACAGCTACACATACACAGAGACACAGACAGAGACACAGACAGAGACACATACAGAGACACAGACAGATACACATACAGAGACACAGACAGAGACACAGACAGAGACACAGACAGAGACACAGACAGATACATATACACACAGACACAAACAGAGACACAGACATAGACACATACAGAGACACAGACAGAGACACAGACAGATACACATACACAGAGTCACAGACAGAGACACAGACAGAGACACATACAGAGACACAGACAGAGACACAGACAGAGCCACAGACATATACACATACACAGAGACACATACAGAGACACAGACAGATACACATACACAGAGACACAGACAGAGACACAGATAGAGACACATACACAGACACAGACACATACACAGAGACACATACAGAGTCACAGACAGAGACACAAACAGAGACACAGACAGAGACACAGACAGAGACACAGACACATACACAGAGACACAGACAGAGACACAGATAGAGACACAGACGGAGACACAGACAGAGACACAGACAGAGACACATACAGAGACACATACAGAGACACAGACAGAGACAGAGACACAGACACAGACAGTGACACTAACCGGCGCGTCTAGCAGTTAACCCTGGCTTGAAAATGGGGTAGCTTAGCCTAGGCTACGGTCGGCGGTTAGCGTTGGCACCGACACATAATTACGGATTTTCCACCATTAGCCGTGTGGGGCTACCGTAGCTGCGGTTAAGGCCTTGGCACCTCCACATGAATATGGCCCCTGGGCCCGTATGCACCAATCGGGGTTAGGGCCTTAACTGCGGCTAAGGTATCCCTGCAAGGCTAAATGTGAGAAATCGGTATGCACGAATCGGTGTTAGTGCTAACCGTGAAATTTACCCTAGGCTAAGCTACCCCACTTTCAAATCAGGTTTAACTGCCGGGGCGGTTAGTGTGCGCGTATGGGTGTAAATCTATTCAATGCGATCATATTTGACAGATTTACATATGCAATAAGTGAAATTTAATCAAATTAACCCTAAATGCGAAGCGATATTAAGGCTACCGCCGCATTGGCGGCAATATTAATAGTTATATTTTCGAATCGACGAACATAAAGTAAACAAATCGCCGCAGCCGCCGCATCGACGTCGCTTTCCATACTGGCGGCGGTTTGTTTACTGTAGGCCTATGTTCGTCGATTCGAAAATATAACTATTAATATCGCCGCCAATGCGGCAGTAGCCTTAATAACGGTTCGAATTTAGGGTTAAATTGATAAAATTTCACTTATTGTGTATGTAATTCTGTTAAATATGGTCGCATTTAATAGATTTGAGCCTGATATATGCCTACAAATGCAGAGGGAATTCCCAAATCTATAAATAAACTTATGGTTAGCTATCCGCAGCGGCTAAAACATTGGTGCATACCGATTCACACATTTCTCCAACCCCCCGCTACCCTGAGGTAGCTAACCGCGGCTAGTGCCTTAACTCCGGCTAAGCCTAACCCCGATTCGTGCATACGGCCCTGCAGGTCACATACACGTTAGTGAACTTAGTTGAACGTAGGATAGATTAACGTGGGTGAAACGTGTTATCTCTATGTTAAACTACGTTAAGGTACAGCAGGTTTTGATTGATCACCCACCTAATAGTATGGATAAATACGTTGTGGTATGGATCCCGGTATCTTTTGGTACGGATCCCGGTACATCCAACTAATTTGAACTACGTTGAACTATGTTCAACTACGTTACCCTCCACTACATTTAACTACATTCAACTTTGTCCACCAACGGCTATGTGACCACAGCAGAACGGCCACGGTTTTGTGCAGGTCAAAGTATGCTAGGGTATGCTAGAGTATGCTAGAGCATGCTAGAGTATGCTAGAGTACAGTAAGAAGTACGCTAAAGTATGCTAGAGTACGTTATCATCACAGAGGCTACGTCTGCCTCAAACATACCTCTCTTTTGAACATGTCCAAAGCTTAAATCGGAAGTCACGGCCCACACACCTTCTTATCACATTCTCATCATGGAGAAGTATGGATGCCAGTTCAACTATGTTCAACTACGTTCAACTAGGTTAGCCTCCACTACGTTCATCTACGTTTACTAAAGTGTATGTGACCGGGCCTTTAGGGTAGGCCTGCTTGCTATGCGACCATAACCAATTGCCTCATTGCGATGCAGATATAGTTTTTTTCTGAAAGAGAACCCTACGTAGTTCTGCGTTGGGAATGCAGAGAGCTTCACTTATGGGAAAGAATGAGGAAATACTAATTTGGCTTATTGCGCACATAGCGGACCAGAGAAGATATAAATCATTACCATGGAGCATGTGCAGTGAGCTGCTACCCACAACAATAGTTCTTGCCACTACCATCAGGTGCTTGGGTGGTAGTAGGAATCCTCTATAAGACTGTTTCCACAGAATATGCTGCACAGTGAGCTGTAACCTACACCAGTAGTTCTTGCCACTGCCATCAGGGGTTGGGTTGGTAGTAGGAATCCTCTATAATACCTTTTCCACAGAGTATGCTGTACAGTGAGCTGTTATCCACAACATCAGTTCTTACACTGTTCTCAGATGCGGGTTAGTGGTGGAAATCGTCTATTGTCATAAATTACTTACAGCTTAGGTTTATTATTATTAATATTATTATCACCATATAATACTATACATATATATATAATATATAATATATACAGAATATATATAATATGTATATACTATATAATATATGTAATAAATATAATATATATAATATATATAATACATATAATATATATAATATATATACTGTATATAATATATATATAATATATATAATAAATATAATATATATAATATATATAATATATATACTATATATAATATATATAATATATAATATATATAATATATATATAATATATATAATATGTATAATATATGTAATATATATAATATATATAATATATATCATAAGTATATATATGATATATATGATATACATGAGTTACATGATATGAATGATATATATGATCTATATATATATAATAATATAATCCTCCAATGCGACCGACACTGATCTAAACCCAGTGGAGGCGAGGTGGAGAAGGTGGAGCCACCGGTTCAGTGTTGGTCTTATGGAGTATACCAATAATAATAATTAACCCTTACATATCTTTATACTCGCATAATTCGTTATACATCACATATAATAATATATATAATATATATAATATATATAATATATATAATATATATAATATAAATATAATTATATAATATGTATGATATATATAATATATATAACATAGATAATGTATGTAATATAAATACTATAAAACATGTAATTTATAATAGGTGTAATATATAATATGTATAGTGTATTTAATCTATAATTTATTATTATAGTAATTGTTTTTTTTATATAGTATAATATAATAATATATTACATTCACCAGGTCACCTTCTCCTGACTCCTAACCTCGCTTTCTTTGTACTACTTCCATTTAATTCCAATACTAACCCTACCCTGAATAAACTCACCAAATCCCTACTTCTGTTGACCGACTGGTGACAGTCACACTTATGGTAACTTTATAGTGATGCCCCACTGGAAGATCAGGCCACTGACACAATGACCCGATATCCCACTCAGTCACATTATCCTGACACCAACTCAAACCAATCCTTGCCCTATCTTATTAATGCCGAGCACCAGGCTAGGAAGCGACAAGTATCAATTGCAGAAGTCATCGCTTTGACTTGACTGGGAATCGAACTCCCGACCTTCCGCATGGGAAGCCTCTCCCAGCTTACAGGGAGAAGCTGCCCACAGCGCCGCGTAGTGGAGGGAGGCGCTACTCACCGCACTCACTGTCCGACTCCTCGTCCTCTGAGTTGTCCGACTCGTCGCTCGTCTCACTCGGCTCGCCCTGCGCCTTCTCACCACGGGGCGCCTTGGTGGTGGTGGCTGGCTGGTCGCTCGGCTCAGCCGTCTCCAGCTTCTGGTAGCCCTTACCCGTCGACCGCCCGATGTCCTGGTGGTCCCCTGGTGGAGAGAATGGGAACCAGATGTAAAATTCTCCGATTCTAAAGCAAAGTACAAGGAAGGGTTATGGGAACCACAGGGACACAGCAGGCGGAGAGTTATGGGAACCCCGAGAACACAGCAGACAGTGGGTTATGGGAACCCCGAGGACACAGCAGACAGTGGGTCATGAGAATCACAGGAACACAGTAGGCAGAGGGTTATGGGCACCACAAGGACACAGCAGATGGAGGGTTATAGGAACCACATGAACACAGCAGGCAGAGGGTTATAGGAACCACAGGAACACAGCAGGCAGAGGGTGTGAGGAACCACAGGGACACAGCAGGCAGAGGATAATGGGAACAACAGGAACACAGCAGGCAGAGGGTCATGAGAACCAAAGGAACACAGCAGGTAGAGGGTCATGGGAACCACAGGGACACAGCAGGCAGAGGGTTATGGGAACCACAGGAACACAGCAGGCAGAGGGTTATTCGAACCACAGGAACATGGCAGGCAGATGGTTATGGTAACAACAGGAACACAGCAGGCAGACGGTTATGGGAACAACAGGAATACAGCAGACAGAGGGTTATGGGAACCACAGGGACACAGCAGGCAGAGGGTTATTCAAACCACACAAACACAGCAAACAGAGGGTCATGGGAACCACAGGGACACAGCAGGCAGAGGGTCATGGGAACAACAGGAACACATTAGGCAAAGGCTCATGGGAACCACAGGGACACAGCAGGCAGAGGGTTATGGGAACCACAGGGACACAGCAGGCAGAGGGTTATTCAAACCACACAAACACAGCAAACAGAGGGTTATGGGAACCACAGGGACACAGCAGGCAGAGGGTTATGGGAACCACAGGGACACAGCAGGCAGAGGGTCATGGGAACAACAGGAACACAGCAGGCAGAGGGTTATGGGAACCACAGGGACACAGCAGGCAGAGGGTCATGGGAACAACAGGAACACAGCAGGTAGAGGGTTCTGGGAACCACATGAACACAGCAGTCAGAGGGTTATGGGACCCACAGGAACACAGCAGGCAGAGGGTTATTCGAACCACAGGAACACAGCAGGCAGATGGTTATGAGAACAATAAGGACACAGTAGGCAGCGGTTTATGAGAACCACAGCGATCATTTATGCTGATATTTGACATTGATCTGACCATTTCAGAACTTTGTGTAAATTTAAATGTTGGCATGTGAATGTGATTGACAAGACTGACAGAATCGATAGCAATAGCTTTTTGTTGTAAATACGGCCCCTTGCTGCTGACATTCCATTAACCCATCAGCAATCAATTAATCAATCAATCTTGCAATATAAATATAATACTTAGTGAGTTGCACACATCTCCCCTAGATAGCCTAATGGTTAGGAAACTCGCCCCGGAGTGGCAGAAATGTGGGTTCGAACCCGGCTCTAGTCTCACTTGAGTGCCACTTAAGGCACGGCATCTCCATTCGTTTGCACCCCCCTCCCCCATAGACATACACGACACTGGTGCCGTGACCAGACTGAATTATATCCACACTGAGTGCTACACGGTGTCTGCTGACACCACCGAAGCCATTTCCGGTTCCGTACGAGGGAGTCAATCATCGTCTCTTAACGGCACATGTGTGGTTTGATCGGTACTACTTCGGTTTTGTATTTTTAATACTTTTTTGATATGGTTATATTTTCATGTTTTTTTATAGCTCTCTTTGGATATTTACTTAGTGTCACAAGCTCATATGTCTTTGTTAGCATTGCCCGATACAAGAACAATAAACCACGGGAACCCTGGTTATGGAGGAGCGGAGGGGAGGAAAGGGGAGGAGGGGGGAGTGGAGGGGAGAGGATGGGAGGGGACCGGACGGGAGGGGACGCGAGGGGAGAGGAGGGGACGGGAAGGGAGGGGAGGAGATCGGCGGGGAGGGAGCAGGGAGGAGGGAGGAGGGAGGAGGGAGGAGGGAGGAGGGAGGAGGGAGGAGGGAGGAGGGAGGAGGGAGGAGGGAGGACGGAGGAGGGAGGACGGAGGAGGGAGGAGGGTTGTTTGTTTGTTGTTTTACGTCCTAGCAATATCTAAGGTCATATCAGGATGGGTATCGACTTGTGACAGTGCGCACTCATGGCGACTTTATAGTGCTGCCCCACTGGGAGACCAGGCCACCAGCACCATGACCTGATATCCCACTCAGTCACATTATCCTGACACTGAGCCAACCAGTCCTTCCCCTATCCTAATAATGCTGAGCGCCTGGCTAGGAAGCGTCAAGTATACATTTTTAAGTCATTGGTTTGACTCGAATAGGGTTTGGCCTACCAACACGGGAGAGGGAGGGGAGAAGGGAGATGGAGGGAAAGGGAGAGGAATAGTAGGGGAGGAGGACGGGCGGGAACGGGGGGAGAGGAAGAGAGGGGGGAGGAGATGGGCGGGGAGGGAATGGGAGGAGAGAAGGGGGAGGGGAGGGGACGGAAGGGGAGGGGAGGGAAAGTGATGGACGGGGAGTGAAGGGGGCGGGAGATGAAGGGAGAGTAGATGAGGGGACTCCCAACATCTCCCGACCAGCCACTGCAGGGACAAATAGTTTTGCGCCTGTCTTGACATGTTCTTGCCGGTGTGAAACCTCTATTTGCTCCCCGAGAGAGTGCCGCTGGTAACTTGCAAAAGCCAGCAGCACTTCAACACTTTTGCAGGCAGCTTTCATGAAATGTACCATCAAGAGAAACCTGAAGCTGAGAGACATTAAGACCGACTCATGGACGCAACGCTCACAGCAGAGAGCTAAATGGAGAGCGGCAGTCAAGTAATGAAAGCAGTCTTTGTCGCATCGCGACCGACAGCATGATGATGATGATGATGATGAGATGAGGGGAAGTGGAGGTGAGTGAAGGGGAGGGGTAGCACCTCGAACAAGAGCGATCACCAATAAGGGTACACTGTGCCGAGCAGAAAGGAGATTGTATCTTATAATTGAGTCGACCGGGTACCCATCTCAGCGTGCTATATACAGGGCATGAGCACACCGTGCATTATTTTACGCTGGTGTATCACGTCGATGGGTACCCGTCTCAGCGTGCAATATACAGGGCATGAGCACACCGTGCATTATTACACTGATATATCACATCGATGGCTACCCCTCTCAGCGTGCTATATACAGGGCATGAGTGCACCGTGCATTATTACACTGGTATATCACATCGATGGGTACCCCTCTCAGCGTGTTATATACAGGGCATTATCGCACCGGGCATTATTACACTGGTATATCACGTCGAACGGGTACCCCTCTCAGTGTGGTATATACAGGGCATTAGCGCACCGTGCATTATTACACTGGTATATCATGATGTCAAGGTGACCTTGCTGATAACCCCACCAGCGGCCCGGATTACCTAAATCCATTCAAAAGCGATTGCTTTTGACACGTAATAATATAACATACAATAGACGCTTATCAGTTTTCTAAATTGCCAATTGCCTCGTGGTTTCTTGGGCAATTAAGAACAGGCTTCGTAATCTATTCACTCTTCACAGAAATAATGGCTATTTAACCAAAATAATTGTTATAATTAATCCATTAAAGAATCCTGTTTGGTTTCTAAGTGATTGTTATAGTGAACAACATTAGCGATTTGATTTCTACTCATTATTAAGTCTATATTGGTTTGTAAACTTAAAGTTGCAATGTCCGATGGTTTTGAATTTCTGTATTTTCTTCTGAGATAAATATATTTAGATCGATCACTAGTATCTACTTTACATTAGTTCAAAGTTACTTTTATTTTAAATGGTAAACCTTTTTTAGTGCAAACATGGAAAATTAGTTATGGCAAGCTTGCCAAAACTCTGACACCATAGACTTCTGCAGTAACAGGTTCTGTTAAATTGACTCAGTATTGACTACTACACAGAAACAAATGCTTAATAAGTGCATCAGTATCTAAGTTAGATATGTAAAATCAAATCTAGATAATTGGTTTGGTTTTGAAAATTTGATATTTCATTGGACTATGCAGCTTTAAGTTAAAGGATACGCTTTAAGTCATAGTAAATTTTAAATATGGAGGGGGCTAATATGACTCCAGACAACTTAGCTTATTTACAACTAAATATTATTATCTATTTGCTAGCTATGGCAATGTCTGTACTGGGAACCACAGGTGCTGGCTGAATTGGCAAAAGCGCTGGCTATCTTCCCATGTAAGAGGTCATGGGTTCGAATCCCATCCCAGTCAAACCAATGACTTAGTAAATTGATACCGGTCACTACCTAGCCTGACATTCGGCATCAATCAAATAGGACAAGGACTGGTTTGCTCAGTATCACGATAATGTGACTGACTGGACATCGGGTTATGGTACCAGCAGTCCAGTCTCTCAGTAGAGCGTGTATTATAAAAGTCACCAGTACCTGTACTAATATGACGTTAAATGTTGCTAGGACATAGAGCCCCAACAAACACGCCAATTGTGCTGTTAGTCACTAAGAATGGTGCTTAACAGTTGAGAAGGGACATTTATAGGGCTGACTAACAGTAATGGTCACAGTCTGACTACAGGAGCCCTCAGCCTTGATTGGACCCTAAATAACTTGAAGAGAACAAGTTGTTTCAGGATATATCAATCATGAATAATCATATTCGATCATGATAATTGTAATGGGTCCTTGATAGTTGTGTTGGCCCCTTCAACTTTAATGACACAAAGTTAGCGTTGGTGATCCAGTAAGGATTGACGCAGACCTGGAGTGCAGGTAAGAAAAGTGTTATTGAAGGCTGGCAGTAGCACCCGGACCCAGCCCTAATGGCAAAATTACATGTAGTAGTTGGGTGGGTGGGCGGAAAAAGTGTGCAAGTCACCAGCTTGCCGATAAGTGAGGAGACAGCAGTGAGCCAGTGACGGCAGGAAAAAAGGTGTGAAAAGCTACTGGCTAAATGGGCGGAGGGATGGCGGATTAATCTATCCACCTGAACGAGAGTCTAAAGCGCAGCGGGCAAGGACGTGTTGGTCCCGCTGAATCAAATGCAATGATACCATTGTAACCAATTGGGAAGAAGTGCTTGGTGAATTGTTAATTTACTCACGCGGACAAAAGTGAGAAAGAGAATCAGTAATTTCAAAACAAAATTTATTGGAGAATATAACCTGCAGGCAGGTCGAGGCATCTTGTGACTGGAGAACATTATCGGTATCATGTATTGTATCGTGAGAAAGAGTAATCAGTGTAGTTATAACATAGATTCATGAAACGTATAATATCTGTGAAATCGTAAACATCAAATCAATGTAATCAAGAGTATCGTACAATGCATCAGGGTAATCAGAATTGAGAATAGTTAAATGTTTTAGTGTGGAAGTAGTGTTAGAAAAAGGGGGGGGGGAAAGGAAACGGGAGGCTTATCGAGACAACCATCAGACCTCAACCCCATTAGAATCGGGAGGGTGGGTGGGTGAAACGACTGGCATGGGCAGTTGAGAGCGGGAAAGTGAAGTAAGTAAGAGTGTCATGTGAGAAAAGTAGTGCGCGAGAGAGAAAGTAGTGCGAGAAAGAAGTGTGTATGTCCACGTTCATAAATGATCTATGTTGACACGCCAACATACGTAGTGAAGTCTGAAGTAGATTTCAAAGCAATTATGTGGAGTTGTTATTCTATTAATTTTGCTCTTGGATTCGGTGGTTGCTTTCCATTTGGTGGTTTCTATTCGGTGGTTTCCATTTGATGATTTAAACTTTTTTTTATTTGGTTTTCTTTCTTTCCATTTGTGTTAGTCAATCAAAGCTTGTTTTATTTAATGATGCCTCTAGGGCACATTGATTTTATCAAGCATATGGTCATTCTGACATATTTCTTTGGAGGAAACCTGCTGCTACCACATAGGCTACTCTTTCCGATAGGCAGCAAGGAGTCTTTTATATGCACTTTCCCACAGGCAGGACAGCACATACCAGAGCCTTTGATGAACCAGTTGTGGACCACTGGTTGGAACGGAAAATAGTGCAAACTGCAAATGGGTCCACTGAGCAGGATCGATGGGATGACCAACACCTTCACAGGTGGACATGCTACCGCTTGAGCTATGTCCCGCTCCTCCCTGTATTAGTCAATCAATCAATTTTCTCTTGTCTACTATTTTCATTTGGCTTCCACTCATCTCGCTGAATCTTTACTTGATGAGTTGCATATCTTCACGTCTGCTAGGACTGCTCCCTGACTAAAACTTTAATTGTATTTGGAAATTCACTTAGCAGCCGCCAGTTGGTAAGATTGCAGCTTTACCCGCCGGTAGACTCAAATGAAACCCTGCCTTATCTCGGAAGCAGTTCGCCCGTGAAGGCTATATCTACGCCAGCCAGCCCATCTTCAAATTGGTTCTATCCAATTTCGGGAATATTGGTCGTTCTCTGATGCGCGAAAAGGAAGAAGGCAAAGCGGGGGTGGAAGAAAGGCGTTTTTATTTCACGCCTCAAACAGTGCATACAGGTTAAGGGAACAGAGTCAATGAAGCAGCAAATAGGCTCATAAGGAGCAAGTGTGATGAAAACAGAGTAATACAGAGTTAAGAGTGTGATGAACAAGCTCCAGTGAGCAAGGAACAAGCTCGTAAGGAGCAGAGTAATAAAGCTAGTAAGAGGCTCCCAGGAAGGAGTGGGTAAGCTCATGAGGAGCAAGATAAGGTGGAAAAGTTCGGGTCAGGTCAAATGTCAGTGGCGTGAGGGGGTGCCGAGGAGCCCTCCACCAAAACGGCGGAGAGGGCTCGAGGGGCGCCCGAGGGCGCGAGGCGGGGCACGTATGCGTGAAGGGGGGTCCGGAGATGGAGGTCTGGGCGGAGAGGGCTGGCGGCGCGCCCGAGGCGGAGCAGGTGGGGCGGGCCGGCCGAGAGGTGGGCCGTGTCGGGGGTCAGGCTCCCTCTCGGGGCGGGGAGTGTCCGGGGCCTGCGTCGACAGGGAGCGGGCGGCCAAAAAGGGGGAGGCCCGCTCCTTGGCGGGATCCGGTGAGGAGGTCCGACGAGGGTCGCGCAGGGGGGCAGCGAAGTCCTCGGGGCTGGATGGGGTGGTGGTCGGGGTCTGGGCGGCGGTGTTGTTGAAGGCGGTGTCGTGAGGATCGGCGGCAGAGGGTTCCTCCTGAGGCTGGGCTGGGATGTGATCCGAGGTGTGATGCCCGAGGTGATGATCCTCGGCTGGGACTGGGCGGCGCTGCGATCGGTGGTCGCTGGGAGGTTGTCGGCGGGGCTTGCGGGGCTGTCGGCAGTGGTGAGGGTGAGGCGCCGGAGGGGTCCCCCCGGGCCGGCCGGGGGGAGGCCGGCGGATCAAAAATCCGCCGAGGTGGCGGGGGGGGTCTGGCGCTCACGGGTTTGCTTCGTGATGCAGTCGGCCTCGCTGTGCATGGTGAAGACGCGCCTCACGTTGGCGCAGTACGCACAGACGTGACGGCGTCTGTCCCCCGCCTCACCGTGGGCCTCCCCGACGTGGGCCCGATCGCACGAGGCGGGGGTGCGGTTCCAGGCCGGGCAGGGTACCCCGTGGATCTCCCTATCGTAGGTGGTGCGGGCGTCGGCCTGGACTCGGGGGAAGTGCGCGCCTCGGTGGAGGGGGTCGAGTGGGCGGGCGGGGGCGTCGTTGGCGTGGTCGTCGGGCATGGCGAGGCAGTCGAGTCTGAGGAGGTTCAGCGCTACCAGGTCATGCCACCCCTGGGGGAGGGTTCCGTCCGCGATGGAGGTAAACACCGTCTCGGAGTACCGGCGGACGGTCGCCCAGGGGTATATAAGGTTGTCCCGGCAGACTGCGAGGTGGTGATGGTGGAGTCCCTGGGCGGAGTGGGCGGGGAAGTCGGGATGGTCGATCAGGGTGAGGAGGGCGAGGGTGTACTCGTCCTTCGTCGCCTCCCCCCTCTTCACCGGCTTCCTCTCGGGCCCTCGCTTCACCAGGTCGGAGGGGAAGATGTAGTTGGCCGGGATCCCTTGGCGTCTGGTGCAGTGCCGCGCCTCGGCGGATGCCAGGATGTCCCTGACGGCGTCGGCCGCGGAGGCGGGGCTGTAGCTGGTCCGCTCCTCCTGGTAGGCCGGCGAGGTGATGGGCGGTGCTTGGGTGGAGAGGTGGCGGTACCTCTCGTACTCCGGGTGCGCGGCCCCGGGGGGGGTTGCCTGAGGCGGCGGCCCGGGCCGGGCCGCGGTGGTCGGAGGCGCCCGAGGTGTTGGGGCCTTCCCGGTGCCCAGGGAGTCGATCCGGGCGTGGATGTCGGCTGTGGCCTGGCGATGCTCCAGCTGCATGCGCTGCAGAGCCTCCAGCACTACCGACATCTCGGAGCCCGAGGCGGGGCCCGAGGGCGCCGCGGGAGATGCCGTGGCGGAGGCCGGCGAATCGTCCCTCCCGGGGGTTGGAGAGGGCCCCGGGGTGCGGGGGGCGGCCCGGGAGCCCTTCCGTCGTCCTTTCCCTTGAGGCATAGCTGGAGCTGGGGTGCGGCAGCGATCCGAGGTGTAGAGCCAAAGCAGGAAAACTGGAGAGAGGTGGAAGACGGCTGGAGGGTGAATGCCTGAGGGAGGCCGACGGGCGGCCTTATAAGGGAGGAAAGGGGGGCGGGGCAGGAGGTGAGGTGTGATAGCGGGCGGCCCGGGGGAGGGCGAGAGGTGGCGAGCAGCGGGCGTCGGGTGAGGCGCGAGCGCTGGAACAAAGAAGGTGGCGAGGGAGGGGGGGGGCGGCGAGCCGGGGGTCGGCCGAGGTGAGGAAGCAGCGCCGCAGCGGCGGGGGAGGGTCTCTTCCTCTCCTCGCATCAAGCGTAATGCTTCGCATTACGACCAAAGCTGGGCACCACATATTTGGTGTCCATGTTACGATGGACATAGTTAATTCTTTCTTTCTTTAATAGCGAGTTACATAATTATTGTTTTCTCTTGTTATTAAGTTTGTTAGCAATATTATATATATTTAAACTATCCCACAAAAGTATGTTTATATGATTTTGTGCTAAAGCTAAAATGTGAAATTTTACACATTCACACATTTCTATAAAAATATACACAAACTTTAATTTTTTAACTTTGTTTCAACTTTTTTCTTGTAAGACATAATGTTGTTTGCTTAACTGTAATCAATCAAATCTTATTTGAATCGTTTCCGCCCTGATATGACCTTAGACGTTGCTAGGACATAAAGCAGCAACAAACAAACATATTTGAATGTGTTGTGTATGTTAAAAATGGATCTGCCTTTTATTTCCATGTTAATGCGGACATTTTAAGTGAAATAGGTTTTTTTTCAACTTTGACATATCCACAACATGTAAACCTTCATATGAATATGGATTCTGCTGTTATTTGGAATGTTTTCTGCTATTATTTGGAATCTTTTCACTTGTGGCTTCCATGTCACAAAAGTGGCAGTCAGTTTCAGAGAACGACCCATATATATGTATATATCTATATGTACAACATATATGGGTTATTCTCTAAAACAGGGCACTACATATTTGGCTTCCACGTCACGATGTTGATAATTAATTATTTCTTTTTTTGATAGGAAGTCAAATAATTATTCCTGCATCTGTATATTAAATATATTAGCAATATTACATATATTTAATATCTCTCGAATCAGTCTTGACTTTCACCATGACTCGAATTTTAACTTTGACTTTGAGCTAATAAACAGTAGGTTCTTTTAGGAGGGTCAGCCAGAGGTATTCTTTTCGACGAATCAATTGGTTTTTGTTGCTTTATACCATCATCATCATCATGCTGTCAGTCGCGATGCGACAAAGACTGCTTTCATTACTTGACTGTCGCTCTCCATTTAGCTCTCTGCTGTGAGAGTGATGTCAATGAGTCGGTATTAATGTCTCTCAGCTTCAGGTTTCTCTTGATGGTATCCTTGAACCGGAGATGATGGCGGCCTGTTCGTTCGAGTATTTCCTTATTTGTCACTTTGTCCTTCCAGGTTAGCATCATGATCGAACGCAGATGTCGCATCATGAAGGCATGCAGCTTTTTCACTTGTCATCTGTACACTGTCCAGGCCTCCAGCAAGAACAGGTCCAGACAGGCCCAAAACTATTTGTCCCTGCAGTGGCTCGTCGGGAGATGTTGGGAGTTCCATACATCAACCGCCCTTGATGTATGGAACTAGAGCAAGCTTTATACCAAAGAAACTAAATAATCTATATGACTCATATTATGAGAGTCATCTTTAACTATGTATACATATATACATATATATATATATATGTATATATATATGCATATATATATATATATGTATACAGTAAAACCTCTCTAACCGACCACCTCCACATATCGATCACTCCCCTATATCGATCGCTTTATTTGGATCCCAAACGATCGCCCATACAATACCATTGTAATGATAAAAAAAACCTCTCTAAACCGACCACCTCCCTAAATGGACAATTTAAAGTCGGTCCCTTGGTCTGTCTATTTAGAGAGGTTTCACTGCACAGTAAAACCTCCCTAACCAACCACCTCCACAGATCGACCACTCCTATATATCGATCGCTTTATTTGGGTCCCAACAATACCATTGCAGCCATATTCTAACTCCCTTAACCCGCCCCCACCCTAAATGGACCATTTAAAGTCGGTCCCAAGGTCGGTCGATTTAGAGAGGTTTCACTGTATATATTTATGTTTATTATATAACTTGTGGCTATATAACATTTTGACTAATCGTATCGCAGGGAGAGGAATCAGTATCAATGTCGAACAATCAGTACAACATACAATCTGTGGCCGTACTAATCGGTTGCTATGGCAACTATACTATCCTCTCTAATGCGCACAGGTGTGATTGGCACAGCTACATATATACAAACTCTCTAAATCGACCGACCATGGGACCGACTTTAAGGTGTCCATTTAGGGGAGGTGGTCGGTTTAGAGAGTTGGAATATCCTTACAAGGGCATTGTTGGGACCCAAATAAAGCGATCGATATAGGGGAGTGGTCGATCTGTGGCGGGGTCGCTGTACAGCGGTTTTACTGTATATTTATTACCAGATCCATGTCGAGCCTCCCTAGTGCTTAGTGCTGAACAAGGTCCTACTCAGTCAACCACCCCACCCCCGGATCGGGCGCGGTGGCCGAATACAGGTTGACCCCGCATGCATAAGGTCAAACCCGGCCCACTTTAAGCGCTCCTCCATATTCCTACACGCATGCGCCGAATTCACCATTAATAAACCATCAACTTCGGGAACCACCCAGTTCCCCCCCCCCCTCTCCCTCCCTCTCCCTCCCACTTCCTCCTCCTCACACCGTCCCCTGCGAAACGCCATCTTCTCATCCGCCAACTTGCTGCTGCCCGCGCATGCAGATATGGCCACGCATGCGCTATGGCCACAACCCCCCCCCCCCCCCCGCCCCACTAGCCTATCCCACTCAGTCACATTATCCTGACACTGAGCCAACCAGCTATCCTAATAACGCCGAGCCCTTGGCTAGGAAGCGACAAGAAGTATACATTTTTAAGTCATTGGTTTGACTCGACCAGGGTTCGAATACGTGGATTCGAATCCCACGATCTACCAAAACAGGAGACAGACGCTCAACTCATTCGGCCATCGCGTCTGGTCCCCTGAGAATATTCCACGTTGTGCTTCTTTTCCCCTCGTCCCAGTGCTTAAGTGAGACAATATTCCCTTTTTTTGTATAGCCCCTATCCACAACGATACAGGACGCTGTCCCAGAATCGGTAAAAGCTCAGACTTCCCGGGCGCAAGGTCGGATAGTTCGAATCCCAGCCGAGTCAAACCAATGACTTACAAAATCGATTTTTGTTCAATTCTTTTTACTTAACTGAAGAAATCAAAGCATCTTTAATTATATCACGCTGATGAACTTCCAACTGAGATGAAATGGTCTTCTTTCCCCGTTAGGTATTTCCCAAGAGTATTTTGTTTTTGAATATAAAAGGTTCTACAGTCCGTGCACAAGACGTGGTGGCCGAATCGGTACAGCGCAGGCCTCTCGTGCGGGAGATCGGGAGTTTGATTCCCAGTCGAGTCAAACCAATAACTTACCAAATTTATACTTGTCACTTCCTAGCTTGGTGCTCGGCATTAATAGGATACGGCAAGGACTGGTTCGCTCAGTGTCAGGATAATGTAACTGAGTGGGATATCCGGTCATGGTGCTGGCGACCTGATTTCCAAGTGATACAGCACTATAAAGTCACCGTGAGTGTGCATTGTCACAAGTTGCTACCCGTCCTGATATGACCTTAGATGTTGCCAGGATGTAAAATTCCAATAACCAACCAACTACTAGTATGTGCATTGCTGCTCACCCCGCATAGTGACTTGCATTATCGCGTACATAACGGGGGATTATCTCCGGCTGAGCCGAGATGTGCATATATATCTAATCCCGCGTCATGCTTTGCGATACTGGGGAGGGAAGAGGGGGGTTTGGGGGGAGGGGGGGCAGTGATGGTGGCTTCTGTATCAATGTGCGCAGAGTATTATAGTGCGCATGCGCTACTTGGACACAAGGGTGCCTACTGCTCAACCTCATCCCACTGCCACTGCTCCACTGGTTGTTGGAGCTTTACATCCCAGCAACATCTAAGGTCATATCAGGATGGGAACCGACTTGTGACAGTGCGCACTCATGGCGACTTTATAGTGCTGCCCGAGCTGATGTTGTTTTTCTGAGATAAATATATACTTAAGGCCCTGTCACACTACGACGTATGACGGTGGCGTGTGTGTACCGTGTCAAAATAATTTGAAAATAAAAAATAGGTCGAGATACGGTGACCTACGGCGAACTATGCCGACCTAATCCAAGCCTAATTGACCTATGCCCAACCTATACGTAACCTATGATGTCGTATGCCGACGTGTTGGTCAAAATTTGCATAGGTCGGCATACGCTAAGGCAATACGTCGTAGTGTGACAGACAGCCAACACGCTGGGCATACGCTCGCCATACGCTCGCAATATGCTATGGGTACGCCAGCACACGCTAGAGGCATGTTAGACGTAAGCTAGGCATACGCTATATATGCCAGAGATACGCGGAGGACGCAGGTTCAACATACGGCTAACCTATGCTCACCTACCCCTAACTTATGCATGACCTATGCCGGCGTACGTCCAGCGTATGAGAAACGTATGAGCCACACACCAGCATAGGTTTTAAATTTTGAATATGCACACAAATTTTGTGGCGGCTCGACCTATGATGACCTATGAAAAGCGTATACAACGTATGCCCAACCTATGCGTAACCTATGACGGCCTATGCCGACATGTTGGTCGAAAAGCGGATACGTCGGCATACACTAACGCCATAGGTCGTAGTGTGACAACCCCTTTAGGTTGATTATTAGAACCTACCTTACTTTAGTTTGAAGTAACTTTTACTTTAAATGGCTAACCTTTTCAGATATTTGAAATGCAACCATGCAATTTTATTTCTGGTAAGCACGCCAAAACTCTGACACCATAGGCTTCTGCAGTAACAGATTCTGTTAATTTGCCTCTATTCCCTTCTATCTGCTGACAAATGTTAAATAAGTGCATCAGTATCTAAGTTCAATATGTAGAATCAAATCTAGATAATTGTTTTTGGTTTCGCAAATTTGATGTTTTCATCAGACTATGCGGCTTTAAGTGAACATGGAGTCTTGGTAAAGACTCATAATGATGGCACAAGTTGGCAAAACTTGGCACACTTTGGTACAATTTGACACAAGTTGGTACAGGTTGGGGTACTCGACACTGCATATCTCTTTGTGTATTTATCAACAAATAGAATTGTTCTCTCATCAGCATGCACCATAATTGATGGACCAGACGGGATGGCCGAATGAGTTAGAGCGTCCGTCTCCCATGCTGGTAGATCGTGGGGTCATGTTTTCGAGTCCCGGTCGAGTCAAACCAATGACTTTAAAATTGATACTTGTCACTTCCGAGCCAGGTGCTCGGCATTATTAGGATAGGGCAAGGACTGGTGTGCTCAGTGTCAGGATAATGTGACATAGCATATAAGCCCGGGTACCCAGGCTTGTTTCCAATGCTGGCCAGTTGTAGTTTTGGTGTTATCTTACCACACAGTGGCTGCTGATAAGGTATTTGATTGCCTGCATTTCAGTAGCAGATAGATAATTGGTTGGTATGGTTAATAGTCTATGTTAGTTTTTTGGGATTTTCTTGGTATATATGTATTTATTTTTTCTACTCTTATTACTAGACTAGCCTACTCCTAGCTGTGTAAATACACCACAGCCATATACATCACAGCTGCATAGAGACAAATTACATCTATATTTACCTAATATATTGTATATAATATATGCTAACCAAACAACTTATATATAATTAGAGACTATACTAATCTAATAAAAATAATTATGATCTATATTATTATTAACCTAATAAATTGCATATAATCTCCTACTAACCTAATACATTGAATACAAACGATGTTAACCCACTGATTTATATATAATTATAAATTGCATATACTGACCTACTAGTACTAACCTAATACATTGAATACATTCGATATTAACCTAATAATCTATATATAATTATAAATTGCATATACTCTCCTACTAGGATTAACCTAATACATTGAATACACTCCGTATTAACCTAATAATTTATATATAATTATAAATTGCATATACTCTCCTACTAGGACTAACATAATACATTGAATACAATCGATATTAACCTAATAATTCATATATAATTATAAATCGCATATACTCTCCTACTAGTTCTAACCTAATATATTGTATACAATCTATAGTAATGTAATAATTTATATATAATCTATACTAACCAAACACATTGTTTATAAGTAGACATATTCTATTTTAACCTAATAAATTGCATATGATCTATCCTAACCTAATAATATATTGTAGTTAATATACAAGGCATATTATATCAAATACTACCAAATGAGTTAAAGCGTCCGTCTCCCTTGCTGGAAGATCGTGGGTTCGAACCCTAATCGAGTCAAACCAATGACTTAAACATTTATGCTTGTTGCTTCCGGGCCAGGCGCTCAACATTCTTAAGATAAGGCAAGGAGCAGTGGGATGAGGAACACCAATCGTCCACGCTTGAAATTTTCCCTGTTTAATCAACGAATGTATAAATAATATTAATGTACACCTTATTTATTTCCCTGTTTAATCAACGAATGTATAAATAATATTAATGTACACCTTATTTATGTGTACCGGAAGCTAACAATTGGTAAGCCAGTTGGTAAAGTCATGCGCACTGGATCCAGGGGGAACCATTTCCTATTGCTACCCGATGCAGTCCGATCTTGTCGCCCTACTCACACGTCCATTTCCGGTATGCCCTCCCCTCCCCATTACAACGCAGCACGACACCAAGCGCCATCTATATGTACTACATCTATATGTACTACATCTATATGTACTACATCTATATGTACTACATCTATATGTACTACATGCACAAGTTGACTTCTCCTGCGAAAACTAAAACTGTGGGTGTTTTATGTGTTTTTGGTGATTTTGGTTATTTTGGTGTTTATGATGTTTTGAGTACTTTGTTGTTTTTGTTGTTCTGATTGTTTTGTGTGCTTTGGGTGTACAGAGAACGACCCGATATCCATCGATATCCTCATTTCACCATCACTGTTATCAACTCACCAATTTAGTATAACAAACTGGTCGGTACTGTCAAGTTTGACATCGCTTCGCGGAAATCTGAAGATTGAAAGAATAAATAAATAAATAAATAAATAAATAAATGGATGAATAAATGAGCATGACAGAATCTGGGACTTGAAGGAAACCGATGAAAATAACTGAGTAAAAAACTGATGGGAGTTCTGCTTTAAAATAAATTGAAAGTCAAAAAGAAAGAAAGGAAGGAAAGAAGAAAGAAAGGGAGAAACAAATAAACAAACAAACAGGGAGAGAGACAGCCAGAGAAAATAAGCCTTCCTGAATTACTTTTCTTCACCAGCGCCATTACCGGTTGTCGTCATTCTACATTCCGCGCTTACTAATGGCCGGAATACATCCACCAACATTCGCATTTCCGGTTTATAACGTGGAATGGACTGTGATTGGTTGTGGGTCGTGGATCGTGGATCGGCAATAGGATCGCACACACCTGCATCGGCCTGTCGGGGACTTGTGTCCATTCAGCATGGTGTCATGTCAGCACAGTTGGTTGGTTGATTGAGTTTTACATCTTGGCAACATCTAAAGTCATATCAGGATGGGTATGCATTGCGACAGTGCGCACTCATGGTAACTTTATAGTGCTGCCCCACTGGGAGGTCAGGCCATTGGCACCATGACCCGATATCCTACTCAGTCACATTATTCTGACACTGAGCTAACCAGTCTTTACTGTACCCTATTAATGCCGAGTGCCAAGCTAGCAAGCGACAAGTATTAATTTTTAAGTCATTGGTTTGACTTGACCGGGGATTGAACTCCCGATCTCCCGCAAGGGAGGCCCGCGGTCTGTCGATTCGGCCACCACGCCCGGTAAGTGAGAAGTGAGCCCTTTATATATATATATATATATATTAGTGACGGTTCCCAGGCCAGGGGAGGAGAGAGTGCCCGGTTACAAGGGGGCCTGCTGAGAATAAGGGGTATTGGGAAATGAGCAGGTGCTCAGAGGGAGCACCGAAACATTTAGGGACTATTCTTTATTTATATTCACATAATCACTTATATAGCACATATATATATATAAATATGGATAGTGATACTCCCATTATCACATGTAAAAAGCTCTGGAGTTCCTACCCCCCCTCCCATACCCCCTAACCCTTCCTACCCCTCCCCCCCCCCCCACTCGCCCGCTCACTGGCAACTCTATCGTATGTCAAGTTAAATCTAAATAACAGAACATTTCGGATATCATATTCTGTCATAACCCCTGCTTCAATGACAGAGTCTACTCAATTGATTTAATATTCATTTATTTGCAGCAATAATTATCTAATGTAGCGAAGTGTTTTGGCTTTTAAAAAAGTGCACGGTTTCATCGGAGTATCGCCTCATTTTAATAAGAAATGAGTGATTATGCAACTTTATTATGTCAAATTAAATCCAAATAAAATCTCATTTAAGAATTAAAAACAAGCTTTATTAGGTGTTAATTCGGGATCAATGAATGAAACAATAGTTATTCGGTGCGGTACCCCCCCCCCCCCGGACCGTCCCCCTCACCCCCTCCCACCTTTTGATAAGAAATGAGATGACAAAAGGAGAGGGGGAAAACGAAGCTGTCGTCAACAGTGGCCACCAGGGGGCCAGAACGGCGTGTATGGATCACCGACAGCCGTGGTCATGTGACCTTGTATAGGAATCCAATAGTTGACTGTGTCCGCTGTCATGTGCACCCAGAGCAGCTGTCAATAGGGCGGGCAGTGGGCGCACAGATCACTGCCACTGCACTGTCACAACGCAACAGGTTGGCTACATGGTGCACAGTTTCCCATCAGATATAAGGTGGATAGCGTATATTTTAAGTGTGAACACTATGCAAGAGATGCACATCTCCTTTATATATATATATATATATATATATATATATCTATATATATATATATATATATCAATATATATATATATATGTATATATGTGTTGGTTGGTTGTTGGAGTTTTACATCCTGGCTATATCTAAGGTCATATCAGCACGGGTAGTGGGTAGTGTGTTGACGGTGCGCACTCATGGCGACTTTATAGTGCTGTTTCACTGGGAAACCAGGCCGCCGGCACCATGCCCTGATATCCTACTCAGTCACATTATCCTGACACTGAGCCAACCAGTCCTTGCCCTATCCTATTAATGCCAAGCACCTGGCTAGGAAGCGACAAGTATCAATTTTTAAGTCATTGGTTTGACTCGACCAGGGTTCGAATCCACAACCCCACGAATGCAAGCTAACAAATCTCATATACCACTTATCCTGCCATAACGTTCCAGCCAATCACATGAGTCCCTTGTATATGGTGGAGGGGAGGGGGGAGGGGGGGGGGGGGGTCAGTGCGCATGTCTGTGAGTAGCCGGGATTTGTCCCTGCCAGGTTATTGTGACAGGCTTGCATCTACTTACCAGGGATCCTGACATGACCTTATATGTTGCCAGGATGTAGAACCCCAACAACCAACTAACCAACCTGCACTGTGAGCAGATGCACACATGAAGTAAATACACTTTGAGCAGAAATCTCACAGTTCTCCATTTGTCCTCCCAGTAAATGTCCCTGGTATGGTTGCTATGGAAACTGCAGCGTGTGCGGGTCATACTGTCCTAAGATATGCCGTGCGATAAAAGCGCATGCGTGAGATGCATATATTTGGTACCACTTCCGGTGTGGAGGTCGGCAGGGAATACTCGCCCAGGTCTGGGTTAAGCGAAGATGGTTTGCTTAAAGCTGCATAGTCCGATGAAAACATCAAATTTCCAAACCCAAAACAATTATCTAGATTTGATTCTACATATCTAACTTAGATACTGGAGCACTTATTAAACATTTGTTGCCACATAGAAGGGAAAACTGAGTCAATTTAATAGAATATGTTACTGCAGAATCATGTCAGAGTTTTGGCGTGCGTGCCAAAATTTATTTCACATGTCTGTACTTCATATATCTCAAAAGCCAGCAATTTTAAATAGAAATTACTTCAAACTAAAGTAAGGTAGATTATAACGATCAACCTAATATAGTTATCTCAGAAAATGACAGAAACTCAAAACAATCGGACTATTCAACTTTAATCTTCAGCGTTCGGATTTCATGTCATATGGTTTCATTTCATGCAAATTGCTTTTCATCATATTTTCATCACCCCCACCCCTCATATGACACTGGTTTCTGTGACCTGAATCCCATACGATGTATGGATTGGATGGTTGTTGAATCTACCCTGGGTATGTAAGTTCATTGCCTGTATGTATGTAATTGTGAGCATTACGCATGTTGGCACTGTCAACATGGATAATTTACTGGCGGGAACACATGCACTACTTTTTCTCGGCACTACTTTCTTGCCCTATTTCGCAGTCACTCACTGCTGACCCGCACTTCACTTTCACGCTGGCCTGCCTCCTGGCAAGTCGCTTCAGACAAGTTGCGTCGGAAGTTACGGTAGGAAGTTACAGTGTATGAAACTGTTCGTGTTGGGAGCTGAGAGCGGTGTAGTATGGCACCGAAACGAGAGAAGAAAGGGAAGCAGCCTGGGAAGGTGAAGTTCTCGTCGGGGACTGTGCAAAAAATAAGGAGGAAAAGTGCGAGAGCTGTACAGAGCGGGAGCTCGGGAACGCCCCCTTCTCTGAGGGGCGGGGCGCCGGTAGCTAGTTCTGAGCCGGTACCGTCAACTTCAGCGGTGCCCGACTTTCGTGAACCGGACAGTATGACGGTGTTTGAAATGCAAAAAGAAATGCTGTTAACAAATAGGCAGTTAATTGTGAGGGTAGCGGACTTGGAGTCGCGTAGTGGAGGTCAGGAGAGGAGGCGGCCATTGGTTGTAAGCCTGCCGTCTCCACCGAGGTCGCCGGTGGTGAACCCGGCTGGGGCCCCTCAATCGGTGGGGGGGGAAGAGCCAGTGCAAAACCCCCTGCAGGGGCCTCTGCAGGGTAATGCGGTAGGATTGGTGCGAGAGGTGTTGGGGGCGGTGTCGGTGCCTTCGGTTCCGCCCCCTTCTGTGACAGCAGTAGTGCCGGTGTCGGTGAGCTAGGTGAACCCGGTGTCACCTGGTTCGTCAGCGGAGCAGGCTCAGCAAACGGCTTCTGCCTTGGTGAAGCTGCTCATGGAGGGTTCGTCAGGTGTCAAGAAGCCTAAAGGTATAGTTTTTCAACCACATACCTTCATAACACGTGGGGACGCGTGTAGGTCAATACCAATGGGTGAAGCAACATGGCCCGAGTATTTTGGGGCATTGAAGAGGCTTGCTGCACATCCGTTGCTTCCGTCGGCTTGGTTGCTTGCATTGGCTCAGCATGAAGAGGAGTTGGCTGAGCTGGCGGAGACATGGGACTGGCCAACCTGTCGTAGGTGGTCAGAAAAGGTCTTCAAGCGGATAGCGGCAGGGAGGATTAAAAATGATTGGCAGAATGAAACTGTGATTAAAGACTTGCAACGTGACGTCTGTGCAGCTGCAATGAAGCAGGCGCAGGCGGCATTTCAACAATATTCGTATCAAGCGGCTGCTGGTAACCAGTATTCAACAGCTACACCGGTGGTGCAGGTAGCGTCGGCCGTGCCGGTGCAGCAGCAACAACAGCAGTCATCACAGCCAATAAATCCGCGTGAGGATTATGCTAAAGAAGTCAATGGGGTTCCATGTCACAAGTGGAATTGGGGTGATGCGTGTGGGTTTTCTGACTCACACGGTGTGTTGCCTGCCCGTTTTATTCATAATTGTGCATGGTGTGCGCTAAGATATAAGAGGCTTCTTTCACATCGCGAGCAGGATTGCTTGAAGAAGCGCCGTTTCCTTGACAAGAAAGCGCCGCAGGCGACGGTGGCGGCTCCAGAAGTGAGTCAAGATGTGCTGAGTTCCCCAGCGCCTTCTGTGTCGATACAACAACAAAAATGACTGGCGGAAGGTGGGGAGGGTACTCCAAATTCCGTTCTGTCGACCCGTAGTGTACTGTGTAGTGCCTCCTTACAAGTGGCGCAAGTTCCGGTGACAGAGCTGTCGGGTGGTGCTCAGCTGTCCACTCCCGCTGGGTTAGTGGGTCATGACTCTAGTACTCGGGCTCTGCCTTGTGAACCTTCCGGTGCTGACTGTTCTAATCAGGAGGAACGCGATCGGTGCCCATCTGTGGCGTTCCCAGGCATTGTTGAAACTGTTGCTGATAATATTAATGTGTCTAACTTGTATAACCATGATGATTTTCTTGATGTAACAGTTGACTTTATGGGTGACTGTTTTGATCCGGGTTTTGTGTTTCTTGAGGACCCCGTAACCGGGTCAGCGTCTGAAGCATATGCCCCTCCTAGCCCGTTAGATTATAAGCCAACGCTATTGTCGTTTTGGCCTGATGCGGTTCCTAACGCATGGTTGGATTTTAAACGTTATTTTGATATTTTTTCTGCAGTCAGGGTAACTGGGATGCCAAATTATCTTGAAGCGAGAGTGCCAGTTCAGTCAGGGTTAAAAATCGATAGTTGGAGGAAGCTCTTAGTTGATTATCCAGATGTACAATTAATCGATCATTTGGAATTTGGTTGGCCGATAGATTATTCGGCTAGCTTTCCACCCTCTCCAACTCTGAAAAATCATGCGCCAAAATGTGAGCTTCTCACGCATGTGGCGGCATTTATTAAGAAAGAGTGTGCTTTTGATGCGATGCTAGGTCCGTTTAAGGAGCCTCCGTTTTACCCATGGGTGCAGATAAGTCCTGTAATGACTAGGCCTAAAAAAGATTCAAATGAAAAACGAATAATAATTGACCTTAGTTTTCCGTTGGGAGATAGTTTGAATTCAGGAATTAAGAGAGGGTTCTACCAGGGTAGGCCTTTCTCGTTTTCCCTCCCGTCTGTAACGACGTTGTCGGATAGGTTGATCATTACAGGGACGGGTTCATATCTGTGGGCGGGTGATCTTGCTCGTGCTTACCGTCAGCTCAGGGTATGCCCGTTGTCGGTCCCGCTGCTAGGGATTATGTTAGAAAATGACATTTTCATCGATATTGCTCCACCTTTTGGCTGCCGTACCTCGGCCTTGGCATGTGCGAGGACTACGAGAGCGGTAGTGTGGTTGATGCGGCAGAAAGGTTTTTTCTGTCTATGTTACCTGGATGATTTTGTGGGAATAGAGAAAACAAAAGAAAGGGCGGTTGAAGCGTATCAATTTTTCTTTAAACTCACAGATAGGCTAGGGCTAGCATTGGCACCCACTAAGTGTACCCCTCCGGCTAATAAGTTGTGTTGGCTAGGTTTCCTGATAAATGCTGTTAATATGACTGTCACTATTCCAGAGCAGAAGCTTGTGGAAGTCCTCAATGACTGTCGTGGGTGGAAGGACAAACAGGTTGCTTCTAAGAAGCAACTCCAGAGCATAGCGGGGAAAATGCAACACGTTGCGAAATGTGTAAAACCGGCACGAGCATTCATGAATAGGGTCTTAGCGGCAATTAGGGCTTCACCTAATGCTGGTCAGCATCCGTTTTCGGATGAAATCATGAAAGATATAGACTGGTTCCTAAATTTTGCAGAAAAATTCAATACAGTTGTCCTTCTTCCTCTGAAGCCTGTAACGGAGTGGGTAATAGAGTGTGACTCTACATTAAAAGCGGGGGGGGCATTCTCCCCGGTGGCATATTATGCTGCAGAGTATCCGGATGAAGTCATTGACACGCTGAAATTCATTAATCAATTGGAGGCATTTAACCTGATAACGGCTCTCGGCGTCCTACTGCCTGTCGATCCTAGGAATTATACTGTGGTAGTGAACACAGATAACTTAGTTTCTCAACAAGTTCTGGCTTCGGGTGGAGGAAGGGATTTAATGTTAACAGCATTTGCGAGACAACTCTGGTTAATAGCGGCATTAAACAGCTGTGATATAACAGTAGTACATAAAGATGGGGCTTCCCTAGTTCTAGCGGATAACCTGAGTAGGTTTCATTCGAATAAGCAAGCTGAGGAAGCAGCGCTACTAGAGTGTCGACGAAGGAACTTGACTAGGGTACAAGTCTCGTTCTCATTGAAAAATATTGATTTTTCCTTGTAGATCATGCTCTGATAATCCTGGAAGATAGCCACTCTACTGCTTCTATCTTCCAGGGTACAGCTTGACTCATCATCTCCAACTAGTTGCGGCACTGACAGAGGCTCTGGCTAGGGGCACCTGGGCAAACAAACGCCTACATCTTCAAACATATGAGAGATTCTGCCTGAAACATGCTGTCGACATCTTGCGGCCTTCAGTCTATGACATCCTGTCATATATAATGTTCCTTAATTCATTTCTTAGATCCCCGGGCTCAGTAGCCAATTACCTGAGTGGAGCTAAGACCTGCATTCAGGCCCTTGGGGGAGAAGTCACTAATTTTGATGCATATCATGTCACTGTACTAAAGAGAGGGATTGTAAAAAATTCAACACATATCACGAATCGAGCATCTCCGCTCACCCCTAATGAGCTGAAGATGATAATTGCATATTTAACTCCATTCAATGAGCAATCATATGTGTATATAGCCGCATTGTTGATAATTTACTTTACATTAACTCGACAGAGTAATGTAACTACCCATTCACTCCAGGTCATGGGCGCTCATACCATTCGGGCTGCTGAGATCGTTATTACTAACCAAGGCCTACTGGTCTCCATTACCTCCTCAAAGACACGAAATATGTCTCAGCCTCCTCTAACCTATCTTCTTCCGAGAATGCCTGCATCACAATGCTGCCCTGTTACTGCATGGATAAGATATAAGAATGTCTTCAATCCTCCTCCGGGTGGCCCGGCCTTTCTCCTTCCGTCGGGTGCTCCGGTGACGGCTATCTGCTTGACCAAGGTGCTAACTGCTGTGGCTAATATCCTGTTTGGACCTGAACGTCCGCTTACGCTCCATAGCCTTCGAAGGGGTGCTGTGCAGGCCTGTGTAGCAGCAGGTCTCCCAATTGGTGCGATAAAAGAGGCTGGTCCCTGGAAGAGTGATGCGGTCTCGGCATACCTTCCACAGGCTGTGATTTCGGCGGTCCCATCAGCCCTCGCCTCTATTTTGGGTTGAGGGCTGCTGGTTCTGGGCTAGGTCCTCTCTGTCATCTCTTTCTTGCCCGCTACATTTCCCAAACCTAACAACATTTAACTAGTCATTTCTCTAATCACT
Source organism: Branchipolynoe longqiensis (assembly GCA_030323885.1). Classification (NCBI taxonomy): domain Eukaryota; kingdom Metazoa; phylum Annelida; class Polychaeta; order Phyllodocida; family Polynoidae; genus Branchipolynoe; species Branchipolynoe longqiensis. The sequence continues at coordinate 30,184,747 of CM059192.1, forward strand.
TAAACTTGTTCGATATGCCTGACACTGATCATGACATCCTTTAACCTTGCTGGTACCCTATGCGATACCTCAAAACTTCATTGTCAATTAATTCTTGACACCATACATGATACACGATATCGATATGTTCTCCAGACAAGCCCGACCTGCCTGCAGGTTATGTTCTCCAATACAATTTTTGTTATTTCCATATCTTTCTTGTCTTCAGTTTGTTCCCGGATGTAAATTAAATGACTTACAGATGTAATGGGGTTGTCACACTACGACCTATGGCGCCGGCGTATGCGTAACATCACAAAATAATTTGAAAATGATAATATGTCGAGATACGCCAACCTTTTTGCACTCCAGCGACATATGAAACGTATGTGTAGCGTATGCCTGGCGTATGGCTACCGTATCCATACCGTATATCGACATATGCAAAGCATATGACGACGTATACTCGGCATATTGGGACGGTTGGAGGCGACAGGACCAGCGTATGAGTAACCTATGCTGACATACCCTAACCTATGCATAACCTATGCCGGCGTATGTCTCGCGTACATCTAACATATGAGAAACGTATGAGGCATATGCTAGCATAGGTTGAACATTTTGAACATGCACAAAAATTGTTTCGGCGGTTCGACCTAGGCCGACATATGATGGCGTATGAAAAGTGTATATGACCTATGCCTAACCTATGTGTAACATACCTCGGCGTATGACGGCATATCGGTCGAAAATCAAATATGTTGGTATACGCTGAGGCTATACGCCATAGTGTGACAGCCCGTTTACAGAACGTTGTGAGTATGCCAGAGACACCCGGAGGGTGTCGGTTCAACATACAGCTAACCTATGCCGACCTACCCCTAACCTATGTGTAACCTATGCTGGCCTAGCGTATGCCTAACATATGTCTAGTGTATGAGCAACGTATGAGGCATACACTGGCATAGGTTGACAATTTTGAACAGGCACAACACTTTTTCGAAGGCTCGGCATATGACGATGTATGAAGAGTGTATACGGCGTATGCCCAACCTATGCCCAACCTATGACGGCGTATCGGTCGAAAACAGCATACGCCGGGATACGCTACCACCATAGGTCGTAGTGTGACAGGCCCATTAGCCATTTAAAAGACAAATAAACAATTCCAGGGGGCTGAGTCAAAGACCCTAAAACACTAAGATGGCTCACTCAGCCTGTGTAATCAAGAGAACAGCCAGTGCGCCAGGTGGTGGGTTTGATCATTTTGATAGCATTGGAGTGTCAGAAGAACCCCTGCTGTCGCTTGGTAGGTGTGTGGTGGGGGTTTAGGGATGTGGTGGGGGTGTGGTGGGGGTTTAGGGATGCGGTGGGAGTTTAGGGATGTAGTGGGGGTGTGGTGGGAGTTTAGGGATGTGGTGGAGATTTAGGGATGTAGTGGGGGTGTAGGTATAGCAGTATATACAGGTATAGCAATACCTCAGGGAGTTTGACGCCCCTGCCCTTCAGAGTTGTAAACCACTGCCTTGTGGTACAGGTTCTTGACAGAACCGAAGGCTAAGGGAGCAAACCCTAAACAGAAAACCATGTCACTGTGGCAGCATTAGGGGTGGTTAATGTATGGAACTCCCAACATCTCCCAACCAGCCACTGCAGGGACAAATAGTTTTGTGCCTGTCTTGATATGTTCTTGCCGGTGTGAAACCTCTATTTGCTCCCCGAGAAATGCTGAAATACAGAGGAGGACGGCCAAGGCTAGCGCATCCTTTGGCCGACTACGCCAGAGACTCTGGAACAACCACCATGTATCCATTCGGGTCAAAGGCAAGATCTACTGCGCAATCATGCTATCCACCCTACTATAAGGAGCCGAGGCCTGGACAGTGTACAGACGACAGGTGAAAAAGCTGCATGCCCTCATGATGCGACATCTGCATTCAATCATGAGGCTAACCTGGAAGGACAAAGTGACAAATAAGGAAATACTCGAACGGATGGGGCTGCCCTCTATGGAAGATCTTCTGATCAAAAAGAATCTCCGGTGGACTGGACACCTCATGAGGATGTCATCAGACAGGCTACCAAAGCAGATCCTCTATTCTCAACTGTCTTCTGGTTACAGAAAGAGAGGGTGCCCTTATCTCCGGTTCAAGGATACCATCAAGAGAAACCTGAAGCTGAGAGACATTAAGACCGACTCATGGATGCAACTCTCACAGCAGAGAGCTAAATGGAGAGCGGCAGTCAAGTAATGAAAGCAGTCTTTGTTGCATCGCGACCGACAGCATGATGATGATGATGATGATGATGGGGGTGTAGGTATGTGTGTGTTGGTGGTGTAGGTCTGTGGTGGGTGTCTGTGTGTGGTCTGTGTGTCGTGGAGGTGTAGGTGTGTGTGGTTGAGGTGTAGGTCTGTGTGGTGAGGGTGTAGGTGTGTGGTGGTGGTGTAGGTGTGGTGTGTGTGTGTTGGGAGTGTAGGTGTGTGGTGGGGGGCATGGTGGGGATTTAGGGATGTGGTCGGGGTATAGGCATGTGGTGGGGGGTTTAGGTGTGATGATGATGATGATGGTGGAGGGTTAGGGCTGTGGTGAGGGTGTAAGTGTGTGGTGGGGGTTTAGGGATGCTAAAGATTGTGAGGTGCCACTCTGCAAGACCCCTACAACTCCACAACATACCACCTACACCTCCACCACACACACCCTACACACACACCTACATCCCCACCTACATCCCATCCACACACACCATGAACCGTGTGAATGGTGGTGGGGGTGGGGGTGGTGAAGAGGTGGAGGGGCAGGGTGGGGGTAGTGGTGGTGGTGGGAGTTCTATAGGAGTAGCAACACACAACCAGTGACGCATATTGTTACAGGGACCTCCCTCCCACCCGCCCCCCCCCCCCCCCATTTACATTAGGGAGGCGGAGGGGGTCATGAGCTGTGGTGTGAGAGCACCAACTGAGGTGGGTGAGGAGGAGGAGGGGAGATGGAGTGTGGGGAAGGAAGAGGGAGTATGCTGGAGGAAGGGAGGAGGGTTGAGGGAGGGAGAGGCGGAGAGGGAGGAGGAAGGGGGAGGGGAGGGGGAGGGAGGTGGCGTGGTGTGAGAGCACCAAGTGAGGTGGGTGAAGAGAGGGGGTCAGAGGGAGTGTGGGGGAGGGAGGAGGATGGGGGAGGGGAGGGAGGTGTGGTGTGAGAGCCCTGGGTAAGGTGGATGAGGAGGGAGGGAGGGAGATAGGGAGAGGGACGGGTGGGGAGGGGAGGGGAAATGGGAGGGGAGGGGAAGGGCAGTGAGGCCGGGGAGGGTGGGACAGAGGGGGGGAGGGGGATGGAAGGGGAGTGAGGGAAGGGGAGGGCGGGGCAGAGGGAGGTGGAGACCAGGCAGTAGGCACAACTTCGGCCAAATCCAAATGACAGGCAATCTCTCTTTTTTTTATTTTAAACTCACCCTCTCGCCTTGTCAGCCTATGTGTTTACATGTGAGCCAACAGCCAGCAGCCGGGCTGATCAAACCCCCCACAAGATGGCACTGCCAAATTAACATTACCATGGGAGAAATATGCAGTGAGCCATCTTAGTGTTATATGGTCTTTGGATGAGCGTCATAGTTTGCACTATCCTCTCAGGCAAGAATCCACATAGCCAGGTATAGTCAAAGGTAGGGTGATTGAATCAGGAAGCCTAGGTAGTGTAATGGTTAGTGTGCTAGCCCCCAGAGTGGCAAGAAGTGTGGGTTCGAATCCTACTCTAGGCACAATATTTCCAATTTTCCTCACCCCCACGACAATCATCTAGGATGTGAATTCATTTCTCTCTTTAAACCCATCCGCGATTTAATTTTCGTGTTAGATTCCATCACGGTATAACGGGGTTTCACTGTGTTAATTGGGTCAATTCATCTACCAGTAACGTGTTGGCCTTATTAACAGTTCCAGCAGTTAATCCAGTGTCAGATAAAACACAGTAAAGTCACATAAAATACACAGTACAGCCTTCTGACAAATTGAACCCAGAGTGACTTTCGCTAATGATAATTATATTTGAATATTGATTACGAAAATTACTCATGTGAATTAAAATAAAAACCCATCTTTCAGTGAATAAGTTTCAATACCGATCATTTCTAAATAGCATCAATTTAATTGAACCAGTGATTGCGTGGGAACGAATTATATCCTGTTGTCCTCCATTGTCTAGTAAGGTGATACAATTCACTATGTGTTCTCTTCTATTGTAATGTCTTGCCTGACTCTCATTACTAATGCGGATAATAGATATTTCTGACAGAATGTGATAGGTACTAAATAATACAGGTGGTGTTCTGCTGTGGGGATGCATAAATGCAGGTGGTGTCCTAGTACAGGGATGTACAAATGCAGGTGGCGTCCTGCTGTGGGAATGCACAAATGCAGGTGGCATCCCACTGAGATGTATAAATGCAGGTGGTGTCCTAGTACAGGGATGCGCAAATGCAGATGGCGTCCTGCTGTGGGAATGTACAAATGCAGGTGGCATCCCACTGAGATGTATAAATGCAGGTGGTGTCCTAGTACAGGGATGTACAAATGCAGGTGGCATCCTGCTGTGGGAATGCACAAATGTAGGTGGCATCCCACTGAGATGTATAAATGCAGGTGGTGTCCTAGTACAGGGATGTGCAAATGCAGATGGCGTCCTGCTGTGGGAATGTACAAATGCAGGTGGCATCCCACTGAGATGTATAAATGCAGGTGGTGTCCTAGTACAGGGATGTACAAATGCAGCTGGTGTCCTGCTGTGGGAATGCACAAATGCAGGTGGCATCCCACTGAGATGTATAAATGCAGGTGGTGTCCTAATACAGGGATGTGCAAATGCAGGTGGTGTCCTGCTGTGGGAATTTACAAATGCAGGTGGCGTTCCACTGTGAAGATGCATAAATGCAGGTGGTCTCCTAATACAGGGACATACAAATGCAGATGGCATCCTGCTGTGGGAATGTGCAAATGCAGGTTGCATCCTACTGAGAAGATGTATATATGCAGGTGGTGTCCTAGTACAGGGATGTACAACTGCAGCTGGCGTCCTGCTTTGGGAATGCACAAATGCAGGTTGCATCCCACTGAGATGTATAAATGCAGGTGGTGTCCTAGTACAGGGATGTACAAATGCAGGTGGTGTCCTGCTATGGGAATGCACAAATGCAGGTGGCATCCCACTGAGATGTATAAATGCAGGTGGTGTCCTAGTACAGGGATGTACAAATGCAGCTGGTGTCCTGCTGTGGGAATGCACAAATGCAGGTGGCATCCCACTGAGATGTATAAATGCAGGTGGTGTCCTAGTACAGGGATGTACAAATGCAGGTGGTGTCCTGCTGTGGGAATGTACAAATGCAGGTGGCGTCCCACTGTGAAGATGTATAAATGCAGGTGGTGTCCTAGTACAGGGACATACAAATGCAGATGACATCCTGCTGTGGGAATGCGCAAATGCAGGTTGCATCCCACTGATAAGATGCATAAATGCAGGTGGTGTCCGGAGTACAAGGATGTACAAATGCAGGTGGCATCCTGCTGTGGGAATGCACAAATGCAGGTGGCATCCCACTGAGATGTATGTATAAATGCAGGTGGTGTCCGTAGTATGGGGATGTACAAATGCAGGTTGCGTCATACTGAGAAGATGTATAAATGCACATGGTATCCTAGTACAGGGATGCACAAATGCAGCTGGCGTCTTGGTAAAGTGATGTATAACTATAAAGACAGACGGCATCTTCAATGGGTTGTGGCCGTTCACCTTTCCATGCCGTGTGTGTGGAGAGAGGTTCTTGTGGCTCCGCTTGTTTATCTCTTTAATTATCGGCTTTTGTTTAGCCTGATTAGCATTGATGGTGAATTATGGGACCTGTGTGGTGTGCCTGTGACTCTCGTCGGTCTCGTCCCACGAGAAATCAGAAAGGAACACTTTTTCTTCACTGCTTGGTATAATATCTCTCCCTATATCTAGAGAGCGACTAGACGGGATGGCCGAATGAGTTGAGCATCCGTCTCCTGTTTTGATGGATTGTGGGATTCGAAGCAATGGGTTCGAACCTGGTCGAGTCAAACCAATGACTTAAAAAATCAATACTTGTCGCTTCCTAGCCACGAGCTTGGCATTATTAGGATAGGGCAAGGACTGGCTGGCTCAGTGTCAGGATAATGTGACTGAGTGGGATATTAGGTCATGGAGCTGGCAGGCTAGTTTCCCAGTGGGGCAGCACTATAAAGTCGCCATGAGTGTGCACTGTTGCAAGTTAGTACCCATCCTGATATGACTTTAGATGTTGCCAGGACGTAAAACTTGAACAACCAACCATCCAAGTCAGTACCCATCGTGATATGACATTAGATGTTGCCAGGACGTAAAACTCCAACAACAAACAAACAAATCAATGACATTCAAGCAGAGTTGAAGTCTGAATTTCGCTGTAATTGCCACGTATATAACACAGCGACCGCTGGTTCCCGGCCTTTCCAATTCCGACCCGTCCATTCGCTGGTACAGTCGACGGGCCACCAGCGCCGACGATCGATTCGCTGGTGCGCGGCGTGTAGCGTCGGCTGCCACACTATACCAAGATCGAATTATCGGTGCATTAGAACAGATTGTCCCATTTAGGACGACAGCGATCCCCCCACCCCCACCACCACCACCACCACCACACCCTATAGATACACCACCTTCCTGCTGGTACAAGCGTAAAGTGATATAATTTGGCACGCCACTCCGCTCCTGCAGTCAGACGTCAGCCCAGGGACAGGTTTTTCTCGCAAAAGAAACATTCACAAAGATCCGCGGGCTCTTCGCTGATTGCCCGTGATTGTTGGAGAGAATTGTCGGCTGCTGCGTGCTAGAGACCGGAAATGGAGACAAAGGCGGGCGATTTTAGGCGTTTTGAGTATGCGTATATTATTCAACAGGTATTGTACACCTTATTCTATATACCTTTTGTGTAAATGGCTGGAAGACCAGTGCTTCGGCACTGACAAAAGACTTATTCAGCAGAATAAACATATTTACAACAACAAAAAACAAACAAAAAATGAGTCAGGGTTTTCGTGGCTTTTTACTCTGCTTAAAGCTGGGACTCCATTAGTCCGTAGTGCCACACGCAAGGTGCGTCATGCGAAATGTGATGTCCGTCTTGCGTGAAGCTACGTGCGTCTTGCGTGAAGCGACTTGCATTTCAAGATTCCATATATATATATACTATATTATATATATAAATAAAATATATATATTATATATATATTATATATATTATATATAAATAAAATATAGCATAGCATATATAGTATATATGCTATGCTATATCTTATTTTACTATATATACTATATAGTATATATATATCAATAGTACTGGTAAAATAGTAGTGACCTGGTTTGTTTTTTGTGACATGGAAAAGCTAAAAAAGCCATTGTGACAAGTCGCCAGCTACACATCCTGATTTGAACTCAGACGTTGCTTGGATGTAAAACCCCATTCACTTACTCATCCTTTGAATTGTCTATTACCTTAAAATTGTTCCCGTAATTTGACATCTTAGCCCTACCATGGTTAATTCAAGGGCGGTGGTGCAACGACTACATGAAATAAGTATCAAACAACACCGATGATGCTACTCAACATTAAAGTTGCATAGTCCGATGGGTTTGAGTTTCTGTCATTTTTCTGAGATAAATATATTAAATTTCTTGTTATAATCTACTTTACATTAGCTTCAAGTACTGTTTATTTTACATGGCTAAGTTTTGAGATATTTGAAGTACAAACATGTCAAATTAGTTTTGGCAAGCATGTCAAAACTCTGACACCATAGACTTTAGCAGTAACAGGTTCTACTAAATTGTCTCAGTATTCCCTTATATGTGGCAAGACATGCTAAATAAGTGCATTAGTATCTAAGTTAGATATGTACAAGCAATTCTCGATAATTGTTTTGGTTTTCAAAATTTGATAATTTGTCGGACTATGCAGCTTTAATGACAAACTCAGCAGCCAGTTCGATCAGGTGGAGCCACCTCGTGGGGAATTTCGTGTGGAACTACAGGGTGGCACCACCGGTCTCTTCAGCCAAAATGGTCACGTGACTGCTTCCTGAGCTACTCAGTCACTGCAGACCCAACCACTATCCGAACTAGACCTATCTAGCTTCACACGCCACTATTAAGGCATAGCAGGATAGAGTTGAGGGTTTGGGGCCGGCTATTCGGGATATGGTCCCCATAATGAACGGCCGGGGCTGGTTGGGTATGGCCCGGGGATGGGGCTCAGGGCCAACACTCCGAACAATCTCTCTAATGGGTTGTTTAGCAGCGCTATCACAGAGACACTGCTGCATGAGTTACGAAGCGGCATGTTTGACTAGTAAATTCAAATGTAAAACTAGAGAAGTACTAGCACAAATTAGGCAAAGCAAAACTTTACATATTCACAATTACCTTGATCGAATATGACTACTCTTTTAAGGCCCGGTCACATACACATTAGTGGACGTAGTTGAACGTAGTGGAGGCTAACATAATTGAACATAGTTGAACGTACCGGCATCCATACTTCTCCATCATGCTAACTTGGTAATAATGTGGGTGGGCCGTGAGTTCCGATTTAATCTTTGACATGTTCAAAAGAGTGCTACGTTAGAGGCTAACATACTGTGGTGAAGTCTACATACTCTTAATGTACTCTAGTGCACTCTAGCATATTCTAGCATACTCTAGCATACTTTAGCATACTTGGACCTAGTTGACGTAGTTGACCATGGTAGAGGCTAACATATGTTGAACGTAGTTGAACATAGTTGAATGTAGTTGAACATACCGGCATCCATGCCATAACGTATTTATCCATACCAAAACCTGCAATACCTTAATATTTTTCACCATAGTTTAACATACTTACACCACGTTTGACCCACGTTAATCTATCCTACGTTCAACTACGTTCACTAACATGAAGGTGACCAGGGCCCATATTCATGATGCGGTGTTAGCGAGCCAAAACTGGTTTTGGTGGGGATTTCTAGGTTAGCGGCGAAAACTCAGTATGTAAACACACCGAGTGTAAGCTAACACTGCGTCATGCATACGGGCCCAGGGCTTTACACTACCTACACCAGTAGAGGTGTCTAGGGTCTTACTTAAACTGGAGTTCTCAGGTGTCATGCTGTGACTATCAATATTACAACCGAGTACCGGAGAGATGGGGCCGAGGGTATACTGACACATATTAATAAGGTACCTCTGTGGAATGGCACTGAAACATATTCGTGACTCATACTCATAGGGAAATACTTATCGGTTGTTGGTTGGTTGTTGGAGTTTTATGTCATGGCAATATCTAAGTGAACCTGGTAATACCCCTGTCACACTACGACGTGACGAGCCAACGTGAGCCTAACGTGATCATTTTTCGTCATGACGTTGGGTTACGTCATGATCACGTCAAAATGACGTTAGAATGACGTCGAGCTACGTCACATTACGTCGTGTTACGTCGAGTTACGTCAAGGTTTTGGACATGTTCAAAACTTTGGACATAGGTCAAACGTAAGGGTTTACGTTCGCCGTACGTTCTGTTCACGTTCAGTGAACGTCAATGACGTTAAACGGACGTTATTTCAACGCTGCTCACTACGTTCAACTACGTTCCACTACGTTGACCCACATTAAACCAAGTGCAAAAGCCTACGAGGCTTAATGGGAACGTCAGGAGAACGTCAGGAAAACGTCAGGAGAACGTCAGGAGAACGTCAGGAGAACGTGCATTCAACGTACGTTCAACGTCTCATTACATAGCTAACGTCATGTAACGTTCTTCTGGCGATGGAATAACGTTCATAACGTTCCGTGAGCGTAGTGACGTTGTCCTCTCTCGTGACTGACGGTATCACTACGCTTTACCAACGTTACGTTCTCGTCCACTACGCTGCATCCACGTTCAACTTGTGCCCAAATTTGCATACTACGCCGAGAAGTTCAACGTTCTTCACGTTCTCCCTACGTTGACGTCATTACGTCGTAGTGTGACAGCCCCATAACATCACTTGGGAAGTGAAAGCAAACACATGTTACAGTATAACCTGGTTAAACCAAGCTCGGTTAAACCAAACAATTGGTTAGTCCAAACTTTTTTTCCGCGGCCCAGCAAAATACTACCATTTATCATACAAAAAAGTTGGTTAAACCAAAGTTGGCTAATCCAAATTATCAGTTAATCCAAACAAAATTGTTGTACCCCAGGCCACATTTTGCCGGACCGCCCAAAAAAGTTTGGATTAGCCGATCGTTTGGCTTGGTTTAAAGGGGTTATACTGTATATACATGACAAGACAATAATCAAAGTGTTCACATACATTGTATATTACATTCATAATGTCCCCGCGTTTTTGTCCAAGCCAAGTCAAAGTCGAAGCCAAAGATTGGTTAAACCAATGATCGGTTAATCCAAACAAATTTCGATTGTCCCTCTTCAAGATTGGTGTAACGGGGTTATACTGTATATAGCATGAATATTCTACATTGGAAGTCCTATGCAGTTCAGTGTATTAGCCAAATCTTGACTGTGAAGATACTATTTTTAATCTCATCAAAGGTCAGCTGCTTTTGACATTTCTGTTTCACTGTTTGCACCCGCTATCCCCCCCCCCCCCGCCCCCCGCCCCCCATACACACACAATAATCCTACTAGAACTTTGGCAACCATCACAGTATTTTCAATGATCGATATAGTTGTACGTGTAGTTAGGGTGCAGCCGAAATTTAGGCTGGAATTAGTTTGTTTGATTAGGTCTCATGTCCTAGCAACATCTATGGTCACATCACGACAGGTACCGACTTGTGATAATGCGCACTCATGGCGACTTTATAGTGCTGCTGGTCACCATGACCCACTATTCTCCAACTGTCACATTATCCTGTCACATTATCCTGACAGTCCTTGTGCATTCCTGTTAATGCAGAGCGTCAGGCTGGGTAGCCACAAATATCAATTTTGTAAGTCATTGGTTTGACTCGACTTGAATTCGAACCCCCGACCTTCTGCATGGGAAGCCAGCGCTCTTACAGATTCTGCCACGGCGTCCAGTGGCTGGAAATTATACATAAATCTAAGTCACATATACAAGTTTACTATTGCTATTCAAATATGTGGGCTTGTCATAACTGATAAATTAATTAACGCAAACGATGATTAAGACTGCCATCGACCGCAAATCTCGAAAAACCCTCTACGATATTTATTTTGTTTATAATGCCGTATTTAAAAAAGAAAAAAAGGTTAATTAAAAAAAAGGGAAAAGGTGGCATTTATGGTTGCAATATTGCTATGGAACTAGTGAATTACAGAATATCATTGTGTTATATGCTGCAAATTATGTTTTCAACAGTTATTGTACTTTACTCTATATATATATATATACATTTGTGTGTCAATAATCCAGAATCGAAAAATGGGTGGAAGACCAGTGCTTCCTCACTGACAAATGACTTATTCAGCAGAATAAACACATTAACTAAAAAAAAAAAATATAATAAAAGGAAAAAAAAGGTGCTTCCAAAGTAACACTGATAAACCGGTTATTGATGTTACTGCTTTTCCATCCATGCATTTTATGCACAACTAGTAACCATCCCCCCCCCCCCCCCCCCACAACTCCCCCCCCCCCCCAAGTGTAGATACAAACCATGTTGTAATTTATGGCGCAGTGCCCCCGTGATGTGGGTAAAGGTGTCAAATCTCGTCATCAATATGGCCTTTGTTGCCAAAATGGCGAAAGATCACCATCACTCACTAAAATGAATGCACGCTGTGCAAACCTCGTCTTAGCTCACGGATGAATATGGGGGCAAAGGTCATCTGGGCAAATACAGGCTCTTAGGGAGTTAGGGGTGTACTGTACACTAAACAACATCGGGTGTTTAATGCATCTACAGTGTTGGCGACAACATGTGAAGAGTTCATGCACAAAACCCCGTAAACGCTAATCCAAAAATTGAATTAAAATAAAGGATTTTTACGTGAAGGTAATTTTAATTCTCACTAATTCCACTTTTCTTGTGATGAAATGGTTATGGAGCAATGAAGAAGAAAATAGGATTGTAAAAAATTGAACCTTTTGAAGGTTTGACGACAATGTTCATCTCAATTTTAGGATTGATGTTTATAGGGTTTTGTGCCTGACCTCCTCATATAGTGGAACCCTTTTCGAACGTGATCATTAGAGGGTCGATTAAAAGATATAGCGAAAAGAAACAGCGTCTCGCTAAATCAGAGTTCAGTTTACTTAATTCACTTTGAATTAAAGATGCATAGTCCGATGGTTTTGAGTTTCTATCATTTTCTGAGATAAGTATCTTAGGTTGATGATCATAATATAACTTACTTTAATTTGAAGAAATTCTTTTAATTAAAAATTGCTAGCTTTTGAGATATTTGAAGTGCAAACATGCCAAATTAATGTTGGCAAGCACGCCAAAATTCTGACACCATTAAAGAGGTGCCATAAAATTGACTCAACATTCCCTTCTATGTGGCAACAAATTCTTGATAACCAGTATCTACGTTACATATGTGTTCTCTGTGGCGGAGTGGTTAGAGTGTCTGACTTTTTTCTAGGTCGGACTCCTAATCTGAAGGTCAGTGGTTCGATTCCCTGTGCCCCCACCTCTGCCAATTTGGATTTCCACCGCTGTGTATAACTTACAGCGTCATCAAAGGCCAGTTGCTCTCATACCATGTCTATGTGGTGTGGGAGGTTAAAAATCCCTTGGGTCGGTAAAAGTGTAGGCTCGGGAACTTCTATCGACAAACTGTCTAATGGTGAAAACAAGCCTATTCAGGCTTATCCATGATAGGCAGTATAAATCTTCAACAACAACCAGTATCTAAATTACATATGTACAATCAAATCTAGAAAATTCTCTTGGTTTTGAAAAGTTGATGATTTTATCAGACTATGCAGCAGCTTTAAAGAATTCTGGGGCCAATGACTCATCGCGCTGCATCCGATTTCGCATTAAATCTGGCTTTCAATGTGTCGTATCTTACAGATATGGTCACTTGAATTTATGTATTTCTTACACAAATATTTAGTTTACTTAAAGCTGCATAGTCTGATGGTTTTGAGTTTCTGTCATTTTCTGAGATAAACATACTAGGTTGACTGTTATAATCTACCTTGCTTAAGTTTGAATTAATTTTGATTTTAAATGGTTGACTTTTGAGATATTTGAAGTGTGAGCATGCAAAATTAATTTTGGCAAGCATGCCAAAACTTTTAGCCCATAGGCTTCTGCAGTACCAAGTTCTATTAAATTGCCTCAGTATTCCTGTTTATGTGGCAGGAAATGTTTAATAAGTACTCCACTAGCTGAGTTAGAATCTCTTAGATATGTAGAACAACATCTAGATAATGGGGAGCTTTCATTAGCCATTTCTCTCACTATGCGCTTGGTGGCAGCACCCGTTTCCGGTCCAATCAAATCTGTATGTATTTTTTGGTCCATTGGCAGCAAGCTAGTTTCAGGTCATCTCAGCTCTTGTTTGAAACATAGAATATCAACTAAAAAATATATATATAATAAATAAATAAAGATGTTAATCTGTTATCCAGCATTGCAGTTGCATCAATCTAATCAGCACATCTTAAGCCATCAGCCACCTGGTCACTCAGACTAGTGTTAGAGCCATAGCCAGTGTAGTAAATGACTGATTGTTCTGTGCGGAATTGTATGTTTCATAGCTCAAAATGCTGAACTATGGCTAGTTTTGTCTTAGATATTTTCATCACATCATTATATTGCATGTGTGCATCCATGTTTATGCCAACTTGTTATGTATTTCTATTAATTTTGAATAAAGTCAAAGTTTTGCCCTATATGTATCGGCAAACTCAGTGGCCATACGCATTTGTTTGGTTAGAATTGATTGTATGTTTCTTAACTCAAAATCCTTAACTATGGCTAGTTTTGTCTTAAATATATTCATTTTATCATTATATTGCATGTGTGCATATATGTTTATGCCAAATTGTTATGTATTTCTATTAATTTAGAATAAAACCCAAGTTTTGCCCTACGTGTATTGGCAAACTCAATGGCAAACTGTTATTGCAACGAAAGCTCCTCATTGCTTTGGTTTTGAAACATTTTTGTTTTCATCGGATTATGCAGCTTTGATCAAAAATCCATATACTAGAAATATCAGCTCAGTCTAATGCCCTGGGCAGATTAGTCTCCATCGACCGTGTTAAGACTCAGACAGCCCACTCTGTGACTTCATGCAGGGAAAGTATGGACGGAATTACAGAGGGTATAAGACGTAGTTAAAGGGCTTCAAAATCACCACCAGTCAAAGTAGGCTTTGTGATATTCTCCCTGGGGAACTTTATTGCATGTGAATTCGTTCTTTATGTCCCATATCTATAATTAGAAAAGGAAAAGTAAAGTTTGTTTCATTTAACAATGCCTCTAGAGCGCATTGATTTTTAGCATCAGCTATTGAATGTAAAACATATATGGTCATTCTGACATATTTCTTTGGAGGAAACCCGTTGTCCTCACATAGGCTACTCAGTCTGATAAGCAGCACTAAGGGGTCTTTTATAAGCACTTTGTCACAGACCGGACATCCCATAGCACAGTCTTTGATGAACCAGTTGTGGACCACTGGTTGGAATGGAAAATAACCCAAACTGCAATTGGGTCCACCAAGCAGGATCGATAGGATGACTGACACCTTCATTGGTGGACACTCTACCGCCTGAGCTACATCCCGCTCCCCATCTATAATTAGTGACCCATGAGACTTTAGTTCTATTCCATACAGAAAGCCTTCAACTATGTGTTCCCCGGCCTACTTCACTATATCAGCTCGACCAGACGGGATGGCCGAATGAGTTGAGCGCGCATCTCACATTTTCGTAGATCGTGTGATTTGAATCCACAAGTTTGAACCGTAGTCGAGTGGAACCAATGACTTAAAAATGTATACTTGTCACTTCCTAGCCAGGTGCTCGGCATTATTAGGATAGGAAAAGGACTAGTTGGCTCAGTGTCAGGATAATGTCACTGAGTGGGATATCAGGTTATGGTGCTGGCAGCCTGATCTCCCAGTGGGGCAGCACTATAAAGGCACCATGAGTGCGCACAGCCAATAAGTCGCTACCCATCCTGATATGACCTTAGATGTTGCCAGGGTGCAAAACTCCAACAACCAACCAACTATATCAGCTGAGGGCTGAATGATGACCTTAATAGACCCAACTTGATTCATTATTTGATTGTTTTCATTTTCCTTTTTTTCCAGGTGATTTTATTTAGTTTTCATTTGATTTTGGTTCTTGGAATTTTATTTCCTGGCAAAATCTACGGTAATATCAGGAGGGATACCGACCTGTGACAGTGTGCACTCATGGCAACTTTAAAGTGCTGCCACACTGGGAAATCAGGCCGGCAACACCATAACCTGATATCCCACTCAGTCACATTATCCTGACACTGATCTAACCAGTCATTACCCTATCCTAATAATGCCGAGAGCCTGGCTAAGAAGCGACAAGTGTCAATTTTGTAAGTCATTGCTTTGACCGGGAATCGAACTTCCAACCTCCCGCACGGGAGGCCTACGCTCTACCGATTCAGCCACCATGTTCTGTCCATCATCTGATTTTGTTTATTTTATATTATAATTTTTTCTATGTGATTTGATTTGTCTTATTTTCCTATTTTACCCTCTTTTTAAAATATTATATTCGCAATTGTCAAGCCTTGAACTTTAGAAGCCTATACGTTGCAGACAGGGCTCCTAGATAAATCTCTATAGTGGCCCTTCCCGCCCATTTGCTTGCCTTAGCTGGGGAAAACCTCTCGGATGTGCTTGAATTGAAACAAATAGCCTCCCACGTTCAGGTCACCCGTGAGCACACATCGCTCACTCACTAAGCACATCCTCAGTCGCCACACCACGCTGCGCATGCGCTGCGCATGCGCTGAGCATATTAAGGGCCCCAGCGACTCTAAATGATTGGAGAGTGATACAGTGGGCCGGAACGCCCGGAATTCAAAATGGCCGACCTATTTGTTCCCGATGTGCAGTGCGCAGTGTGTGCGGTGTGTGTGCAGTGTGTGTGCAGTGTGTGTGCAGTGTGTGCGTGCAGTGTGTGCGGTGTGTGTAGTATGTGTGTGCAGTGTGTGTGCAGTGTGTGTAGTGTGTGTAGTGTGTGTGTGGACAGTGTGTGTGTAGTGTGTGTAGTGTGTGTGTGGACAGTGTGTGTGCAGTGTTTGTGTGCAGTGTGTGTGCAGTGTGTGTAGTGTATGTACTGTGTGTGCAATGTGTGTGTGAAGTGTGTGTGTGAAGTGTGTGTGTGCAATGTGTTTGAAGTGTGTGTGTGAAGTGTGTGTCCAGTATATGTGCAGTGTTTGTGCAGTATGTGTGCAGTGTGCGTGCAGTGTGTGTGTGGACAGTGTGTGTGCAGTGTGTGTGTGGACAGTGTGTGTACAGTGTGTGTGTGTGGACAGTGTGTGCAGTGTGTGTGCAGTGTATGTAGTGTGTGTGCAATGTGTGTGTGAAGTGTGTGTGTCAAGTGTGTGTGTGTCAAGTGTGCGTGTCAAGTGTGTGTGTGAAATGTGTGTCCAGTATATGTGCAGTGTGTGTGCAGTGTGTGTTTGTGTTTGTGTGTGTTTGTATGTTTGTGTGTGTTGTGTGTTTGTGTGTTTGTGTGTTTGTGTGTTTGTGTGTGTTTGTGTGTGTGAAGTAGTTTGAGTGCAGTGTGTGTGCAGTGTGTGTGCAATGTATGCAGTGTGTGTGCAATGTGTATGTGAAGTATGTGTGCAGTGTGTGTGCAGTGTGTATTCAGTGTGTGCAGTGTGTGCAGTGTGTGTGCAGTGTGTATTCAGTGTGTGCAGTGTGTGCAGTGTGTGCAGTATGTATTCAGTGTGCGTGCAGTGTGTGTGTAGTGTGTGTGCAGTGTGTGTGCAGTGTGTGTGCAGTGTGTGTGCAGTGTGTGTGCAGTGTGTGCAGTGTTTGTGCAGTGTGTGTGCAGTGTGTGTGCAGTGTGTGTTCAGTGTGTGTGCAGTGTGTGTGCAGTGTGTATTCAGTGTGTGTGCAGTGTGTGTGCAGTGTGTATTCAGTGTGTGTGCAGTGTGTGTGCAGTGTGTGTAGTGTGTGTGCGTAGTGTGTGTGCAGTGTGTGTGAAGTGTGTGTGCAGTGTGTGTGCATAGTGTGTATTCAGTGTGTGAGCAGTGTGTGCAGTGTGTGTGTGTAGTGTGTGTGCAGTGTGTGCAGTGTGTGTGCAGTGCATGCAGTGTGTGCGGAGCATGTGTAGTGTGTGTATGTGCAGTGTGTGCAGTGTGTGTGCAGTGTGTATTCAGTGTGTGTGCAGTGTGTGCGTAGTGTGTATTCAGTGTGTGTGCAGTGTGTGCAGTGTGTATTCAGTGTATGTGCATTGTGTGTGCAGTGTGTATTCAGTGTGTGTGCAGTGTGTGCAGTGTGTGTGCAGTGTGTATTCAGTGTGTGTGCAGTGTGTGCAGTGTGTGTGCAGTGTGTATTCAGTGTGTGCAGTGTGTATTCAGTGTATGTGCAGTGTGTGTGCAGTGTGTGTAGTGTGTGTGCGTAGTGTGTGTGCAGTGTGTGTGAAGTGTGTGTGCAGTGTGTGTGCATAGTGTGTATTCAGTGTGTGAGCAGTGTGTGCAGTGTGTGGGTAGTGTGTGTGCAGTGTGTACAGTGTGTGTGCAGTGCATGCAGTGTGTGCGGAGCATGTGTAGTGTGTGTATGTGCAGTGTGTGTGTTCAGTGTATGTGTTCATGTGTGTGTTCAGTGTGTGTACAGTGTGTGTGCAGTGTGTGTGCATTGTGTGTGTTCAGTGTGTGCAGTGTGTGTGTTCAGTATGTGGGAAGTATGTGTGTGCAGTGTGTGTGCAGTGTGTGTGCAGTGTGTGTGAGTGAAGTGTGTCTGTGCAGCGTGTACAGTGTGTGTGAGTGAAGTGTGTGTGCAGTGTGTGTGTGCAGTGTTTGTGTGCAGTGCATGTTCAGTGTGTGTATGTGCAGTGTGTATGCAGTGTGTGTGCAGTGTGTGTGCAGTGTGTGTGCAGTGTGTGTGCAATGTATGCAGTGTGTGTGCAATGTGTATGTGAAGTATGTGTGAAGTCTGTGTGCATTGTGTGTTCAGTGTTTGTGTTCAGTGCATGTGCAGTGTGTGTGCAGTGTGTGTAGTGTGTGCATGGTATTTAGTTCCCTGGCTGCTGTGTGCTTGAATCATTTCGACTAGTTTCGAAGTTAGGAACTGTCATTTTCGTTATGAAATTGTAAATGGAACAATTCCACCAGGAAACCACCGCTGGAAAACTGAGAAATCGCGCCACCTGGCGGAGTGCGGAGCATGTGATAAGCAGTTATCTATAGGGTATATAGAAATCGTTATTAGTATATTACCCTGTTTGAGAACAGACGGGATGGCCACATCGTGTATATGAACATTTTGAATAAAATAATGTTTTAAAAAAATGTTTAAAATACAAGTTTAAAAAAAAGAGGCTATTCTCACACCCACTCGTCCAAGCACTTCTTGTAATCAATATCTCATTAATTTATAGGGAAGAAATTTGAATAAATGGCTCTCCTAGATAATGACATTGAATCCCGTAATTAGCGGCCCCCTCTGGTGGGATTTAACCCCATTCACAGCGCCACCTATCAGCATATTTCCCCACTCCACACACCGACACTCTCTTCTAGCAGACTCAACTAAGGGACAATTAATATTGTCGTTGGAATGATATAAACAAAGTGAACATTGTGCAGATCCATATGTCGGTCATTCCGGGGCTATCGTTTTAACAATTAGCCTACCTAGGCTCCTTGATGCAATCACCCTGCACCAGACGCGATGGCCGAATCGGTAGGACGCAGGACTCCCATGCAGGAGAATCGGTAGGACACCAGCCTCCAACCACCAACCACCACCCTCCAGCCTCCAACCACCAACCACCAGCCTCTAACCACCAACCACCAGCCACCAACCACCAACCACCAGCCACCAACCACCAACCACCAGCCTCCAACCACCAACCACCAGCCTCCAGCCTCCAACCACCAACCACCAACCTCTAACCACCAACCACCAGCCACCAATCACCAACCACCAGCCTCCAACCACCAACCATCAGCCACAAGCCTCCAACCACCAACCACCAGCCTCCAACCACCAACCACCATCCACCAGCCACAGCCACCAGCCACCAACCACAACACCAGCCTCCAACCACCAGCACCACCACAGCCACCAGCCACCAACACCAACCACAACCACCAGCCACCAGCCACCAGCCACCAACCACCAACCACCAACCACCAGCCACCAACCACCAACCACCATCCTCCAACCACCAGCCACCAGCCACCAGCCACCAGCCACCAACTACCAACCACCAATCACCAGCCTCCAACCTGCAACCACCAGCCACCAGACTCCAGCCGCCAGCCACCAGCCTCCAGCCTTCAACCACCAGCCACCAGCCACTAGCCACCAATCACCAACCACCAGCCAACAGCCACCAATCACCAACCACCAGCCTCCAACCACCAACCATCAGCCACAAGCCTCCAACCACCAACCACCAGCCTCCAACCACCAACCACCATCCACCAGCCACAGCCACCAGCCACCACCCACCAACCACCAGCCTCCAACCACCAGCCTCCAGCCTTTAACCACCAGCCACCAGCCTCCAACCACCAGCCACCAGCCTCCAACCAACAACCACCAGTCAACAGCCACCAGCCACCAACCCCCACCCACCAGCCACCAGCCACCAACCACCAGTCACCAGCCACCAGCCAACACCCACCAACCACCAGCCACCAGCCACCAGCCAACCGTGACCAGCCACCACCCACCAGCCTTCACCCTCTGCCCACCAACCGCCAACCACCAGCCACCAGCCACTAGCCACCAATCACCAACCACCAGCTACTAGCTACCAACTACCAACCACCAGCCACCAGCTTTCAGCCACCAGCCACCCACCAACCACCAATTACCAGCCACCAACCATAAACCACAAACCACCAACCACCAACCACAACCCACCAACCACCAACCACCAGCCACCAACCACCAGCCACCAACCACCAACGACCATCCACCAACCACCAGCCACCAACCACCAGCCACCAGTCACCAACCAGCAGCCACCAGCCACCAGCCACCAGCCACCAACCACCAGCCACCAACCACCAGCCACCAACCACCAACCACCAAACATAAAACACCAACCACCAACCGTAAACCACCAACCATAAACCACCAACCACCACACCAACCACTGACCACCAACCACCAACCATGAACCACCAACCACCAATCACCAGCCTCCAACCACCAACCACCAACCACCAGCGACCAACCACCAACCATAAACCACCAACCATAAACCACCAACCACCAATCATAAACCACCAACCACCAGCCACGAACCAGACAAAGCTTGGTGGCACATGGGTATGCTCCAAACGAGCACCTTATAATCCATGATTGCAATGTGGCTAACTTTTAAAACTTGGTGGCACATGGGTATGCTCCAAACGAGCACCTTATAATCCATGATTGTAATGTGGCTAACTTGTTAAACTTGGTGGCACATGGGTATGCTCCAAACGAGCATCTTATAATCCATGATTGTAATGTGGCTAACTTGTTAAACAGACACATGGGTCGATTCTTGGTTAACGCCAGAATCGGTAACAAATCTGAAAATAATTTGAAAATAATCTAGCAATAAATTACCTCTTCTCAGTGGAAATGTAGCAGATATTAAAATTCAAACAATATTTGTATTCTCATTGCATGGCATAACTTATCCTGGACATTGATCTATTAACAACTTAAAGCAGCTGGTTTTACCTACTCAGCAGCCTACATAAGTTCAGGCCGTGGGATCATCGATAAATTTACATTAACTATAAATTCTATATTTTTATTATCACTGCACAGTTAGAAAATAGTGGAAAACTTTACATTGGTGGGGGAAAAAACGATGGAATTGCTATGCCAGCTTTGTTCCCACGGTCTTGGTAGACGCACATTATTGAGGTCCCACAGAGTGAAGGTTCTGTAGGTGAAATAGCAGGGTGTAGGGTCATCGGGAGTCGTGGTGGGGGGGGGGGAGGGGGCTGCTTCACTAAGTTGCGAATAGATCACAGCTATCTCTGCCCATGGGATCACTGGTTAAGGCCGACGTGTCATTCACATAAGCTGCGATGCCTAGGAATGGGTTTGTTTCGCAGTGCCCACGCATACAACCACGGTTTTCATCAGTAAAGACGAATGAGGCAAAGTAAGATGCTGCATTCGCAGGAGATGCTTCACACCAGGCAGGACCTGCGTTGCTCAGTTAGTTAGTCAGTGTTATTCAACTTCACTCATGTCAAAGAAAAGCTTGTTTTATTTAACGACACCTCTAGAGCGTATTGATTTTAGCATCATGGGATATTGGACGTCAAACATTTGGTCATTCTGACATATTTCTTTAGAGGAAACCTGCTGCTGCTGCTACAGAGGCTACTCTTTCCAATAAGCAGCAACGTGTCTTTTATATGTACATTCCGATAGATAGGACAGCACATACCATATCCTCTGATGAACCAGTTGTGGACCACTGGTTGGAATGGAAAATAGCCCAAACTGCAAATGGGTCCACCGAGCAGGATCGATAGGATGATCGACATTTTAAGAGGTGGACACGCTACCACCTGAGGTGCATTCTTCCCCCCTCATTCATGTCATGCAGAATGCCACCTAATCACTGACTTCATTGCTTTATTTGTGCTAGTCCTTATCCCCCTAACATTGTTCTATATGGTAATCTGTTCTGTTTCTATAGGCACATGCAGTTACATAGTTACATAATCTGATGAAAACATCAATTTTTCAAAACGGAATCATTTATCTAGATTGTATTCTACATATCTGACTTAGATACCAATGCACTTTTTAATCATTTGTTGCCACATCGAAGGGAATACTGAGTCAATTTAATAGAACCTGTTACTGCAGAAGCCTACGGTGACAGAGTTTTGGCAATTAATTTGACATGTTTGCACTTCAAATATCTCAAAAGGTAGGTCCTTAAAATGAAGGTTAGTTCAAACTAAGGTAAGGTAGATTATAACAATCAAATTAATATATTTATCTCAGAAACTCAAAGAAAATTAAAGAGAAACTCAAAACCATCGGACTATGCAACTTTAATACGGGTGGATTCCTCCAGGGATTAAATTAGGCAGTTACATATATTGATTACTTGCTAGCATCAGGCAGTAGTCTGCACTGACCTCTCAGGCAAGAAGCCACATAAACAGTTGAGTAGGGTAATTGCATCAGGGAGTCTAGGCGTTGTAATGGTCAGGATACTGGCCCCAGTTTGAGTCTCGTTTTGAGCATGATGTTCTTTTGTTGTTTTTTTGTAAAGTATTTATTCAACTGAATATGACATTTGTCAGTGCCGGAGCACTGGTCTTCCGGCCATCTTACTATTGAAATTTACATTCTAAATAATCTAAGTTTGGTCAGTCCTGTATTAGTCACAGCACCGATCCTGTAGAATTAAGGGAGTAGCTCCTGCTGCATAATGTACAGCACCAGTCACTGTGGTTCATGCAAAAATGGGGAGCAGCACCGAGTAGAAGATGCATACTCGGGGCAACTCAAAACAATTGTTGTGGGTTACATTTCTTCTCTTATAAAACAAGCTAAGTTTATAGTTGACAAGACATTTTGTCTGTCTTATATAATGTTCAATGTGTTTAAACAGATTGATAGTTGTGTAGGATGTCCGGTGTGTTGATGGTTTGTTCATGATGGTTAAGGGTGGTGGCAGGGGAGGGGGGCCCATTGGGGTGGGTGGTGGGGGGGGGCCCATTGGGGTGGGGGTTTGTTTGCAACACCACCACAACACTGGTGCCATTACCAGGATTATGTGCATACTAAGCCCTATGAAGGGTGTTGAAGCTGCCTTGTGTATGTATATGTAAGTGCATTTACTGCATGTGTCTACTCGTGGCCATTAAATGACTTATGGACTTAAACCATTTAAAGGACTTATACTTCCAAGGGGACGAGTGTAGTAGTCTGCACAGATCTCTCAGGCAAGGTGCCACATAGCCAGCTCGGAATGGATAGTGTGATGAAAATGGGAAATATTGTGCCTAGAGCAGGAATAGAACCCAGATCTCTTGCATTCCGAGCCAGTGTGCTAACCATTATACCACCTAGATTCCCTGATGTCATCACCCTATCCACGCCTACCTGTCTATATGGCTCCACGCCTGATGGCTTTTTTTAAAAGGAGTTTGGTGCGGTGACTGTGCAGGCTATCTTTGTGGAGCAGCCCACCAAGCTATCTCTGTGGAACAGTCCACCAGTCTATTTTACGGAACAGCCAATCAGGTTGTCTTTGTGGAACTTCCCATCAGGCTATCTTTGTGGAACCAACCACCATGATATCTTTGTGGAACCAACCACCATGTTATCTTTGTGGAACAACACATCAATATATCTTTGTAGAACATCCCATCAGTATATCTTTGTGGGGAAACCCCATCATGCTATCTTTGTTGAACAGCCCACCATGCTATCATTGCTGAACAACCCACCAGGCTATCTTTGTGGAACAGCCCACGTGGATTCTTCCTGATGTCTGCGGGTTGATCCATAGTCCTTGAAGCCTCACAAGTGGCTTCATTTCCTGACGGTCCAAGAATGGCTCGGTACCCTCCTGAGAATTAAGCATATCTACCCCCTTCCGGTAATCTGTTGCTATGGAAACAGGAGCGAGGTTGTCTAAAATAGGCTAGGACAGAATCTGGATTGTCATAACGGAAATTGTGTTGAAGGAACAGGATGGGGGTGGAGGCTGAAATTTATGAGTTCTCTGTGACGGTCTTTGGAATATAAATGTATATATATATATTTAACCGTTCGGCTATTCCACCCCCGCTTAAGGCAAGCCTACGTGTTAATATATAATTGTTTCCATGTGAATTTCCGGGCCTGCCGCCGGGCCGCTGTCGCCTCTCGTCCCGCCGCGGTTGACCGCCTTCACGCTAACTTGACCCGGGCTAGAAAGGTGGCTACTATATCACTGGAGGTGGGAAGTTCGACTCCATACAGTCCATGGGGTGGAAGGCCCTTAATTAAATACGTTTATACAACAATCGAATACCAATATCAGGTTGACCATAGCGGTTAATAATATAAGACTGGAGAATAGTGTAGTGGTCTGCACTGACCTCTTAGGCAAGTAACCACATAGACAGGTAGGCGTGGGGAGTGTATTGATATCAGGGAGCCTAGGTGGTGTAATGGTTAGCACACTGGCCCGGAATGCAAAGAGATGTGGGTTCGAGTCCCGCTCTAGGCACAGTATTTCCCATTTTCATCACCCCCATGACACTGGTTGCCGTGATCAGGATCCTGTACAAGCTTTGCGCTGTATGGTTGTTGAACCTACCCTGTGTATGTATGTGTTAGTGCATTGCCTGTATGTATGTAATTGTAAGCATTACAAGACTTACAATTCCAGGGGGACGAGTGTAGTGGTCTGCACTGACCTCTCAGGCAAGTAACCACATAGACAGGTAGGCGTGGGGAGTGTATTGATATCAGGGAGCCTAGGTGGTGTAATGGTTAGCACACTGGCCCGGAATGCAAAGAGATGTGGGTTCGAGTCCCGCTCTAGGCACAGTATTTCCCATTTTCATCACCCCCATGACAATAGTAAAGAATGCAAGGAACGTTCCAATTACTTCTTAAGCGCACACGGCTTTATTCTTACCCTAACTAACAATGTAAGAGTTCCTTCAAAGATGAATTTCACTGAATAACGACTAAGTACGTTAAGTATATCCCCTCCCGTATTTGTTAAGTTAAATCAGTTTGGAATTTCGACAATAAAATCCTAAATCTCGTCTAAAACATCAGAGCATGCAGAAACACGTCTGATGGGTCGGAGCCCGAGCGCTCGACCCTCCATCATTGCTAGGAAAGTTGCAATTGACGTCTCCTAGCAATGCGTTACAGTAGGGAACCCGGCCCCGCAAATGGTGGCAAATGCGAGCCTGGTGAGTAGCCCGCATTTCAGAATGCGAGCTAATCAGCCCAACCCGCATTTCCATCGGTCGAGTAGTCTCGCCCACTTCACATATATATATATATCAAAGGGTGGTTAGGTTTTAAGGACATTCTGATCACTACTCCTCTGTTAATCGCCGCTGCCAATGCATATCATCATACTCCACTGATGCTTCACCATATATGGGTTATTAATATCATGTATTTTGTGCACACCATACCCATTTCTTCTTAATTTTGCTGGTTTTTACTAACTTTGGTCACTTCAACCAGAGTGACATCCATTTTGAGTCACGTAACCGCGAGTTTTGTTAACTCTGCCATTTGCTAGCACCACTAATATGGTCTACCACCTAATGGTACAGATGAATTCCACCAGAGGCACTATATTGAAACAGTCAGAGACCGTCAATATATAATGACAGTTCAACACACTATTGGTCCAGGGATTGATGCAGAGCCTCACTTTAACCCATGCACAGCACGGATTCGGATTAAAACTAGTATATATATATTACACAGCCTCTTACACATATATATATATATTATATATATATATATGTATATATATCCAATACAAAAATATTAATGATGGTGACAAAATGGGTATGATAAAGTGGATATAAAAAATAGGGTATAAATATTGGACCTAAAAAACCCGTATAGAATTAGCTATAAAATGGTTATAAAATTAGCTATGAAATTTAATAACCTTGATATTGTAGTAGTCTGCATTGACCTCTCAGGCAAGGAGCCACATAGGCAGGAACCAATAAATTGTCACTGCACTTAACCGACATCTACTTGGTTGAAATATTGTAGAGGTCAATACTTCTTTCATACCGAAAGTCTAGGCCCGGCTGACCGGTTACAATGTGATCCAGAAACCGCCAACAGAACGGAAACCATTTTTACCCACGTTATGGAACACCCAGCTATTCCCTTAAAATAATATATGTATAAGATCTTATACAGGCACAATAATAGCTGAAACATGAGGATGGATTATGCCCTGTGTTGACCCGATACTGTAGTCACAGTATTTGCACTTGAGGAGAGCTGAATGGAGTTGTTAGTTCTAGTCTTTGCCACTTGTGGCGCCACCTGAGGAGTCAATGGTTTAGAGATACGAGCAGGGTTGGCAGCTGGAGTTGAAGTGACGGGGAGAGAGGAGAGTTCTGGGATGGGCATGTAGGGGGCGCCACAGGCGGTCATATTACATGACCAAATTAAGACATTCCTTGAGTCCTCTAACTATTTAACCTACCAGCAAAACGACTTCAGGGAAAAAAAAGTCCACCACCGGGGCACTGGCCTCTCTACTGGATGAACTTCTGTCAAACATAGACAAGGGTGATCTTACTATTGAGGTCTTCCTTGATTTCAAGAAGTCATTTGATATGATCGACCACAAAATCCTCATGCATAAAATAGAATGAGCTGGGATAGGTAATAGAGCACATAGCTTCCTCACAAATTACCTCAGCATTAGAAAACAATACACTAAACTAAGTGATACCAACTCGACCACCTGAGAAATAAAAACAGGAGTTCCACAGGGTTCCACTCTGGGACCCCTACTGTTTTTAATATTTATAAATGACCTACCTCTAGTTTCCAACAAAGCATCTTTCACATTATTTGCCCATGATGCAGCACTAACAATACACAACAGTGACCTTGCTATAGCCGCAACTGAGGCTGGAATGGTGCTGGATGGAGTGAATACATGGTGCCATAAGAATAAACTAACACTAAATGGTACTAAAACTGAGTACATAATCTATGGAACCAAAGCCAGGAAGGCGAGGGCCCGGCCAATACAACTGCAGATGGGTGGCTTAGTGCTCCGTGAGGTGAACTCCTGTAAGTACTTAGGCACAACTCTCAATGTGACTCTAAGTGGTACCCAACAGCTGGAAAGACTTAACCAAACACTGGCACTAAAAATGAACACATTCAGAAAAATAAGGACCTATGTAACTGAGCATAATGCACTGCAGCTGTACAAGTCAACAATATTACCAATTATAGACTACAATGATATTATCTATGGATTACTAACGAAGCAGCAAGAGACCAAATTACAAAGAATGTAAAACAGAGCTCTCAGAACAGTATTCCGAGGCAAGATACTAAGTGTGGTTGAAATATATAGCAGGGCTGTACACTCTGGATGTACGTAGGAACCTACACATAATGACGCTAATGTATAAACATGCAAGTGATGACGAATACACAACCAGGGTAATGAGAAGGGGGACATTGACCCTACTCTGGGTGGCCAACCTTAATACAAATAAGTTAATCAGAGCTCCGATTTAGAAAGGAAGTGTCATGTGGATTGAACTCCCAACCAAAACCGGAGAAGCGGGTTTATCCTTGCCTTTAAAAATGCATGCAGAGCTCACCTGGTTATTCAGGCCCAAAACCTGCCACTGCAAATATATAATGCGACCTACTAAATGACCCATTGACTTCGCGCTCTCTCATGCCTCCTCTCTCCCTGCCTGTCTGCTCCCTACCCATAGAACTCTCCCCCCCATCCATATTTTGACAAACAACTATTATAACTCAATGACATAATAACATTCAAGACCCACTATCACCAATGAATAACTACATCTTCAACCAGCAATGCACGCAATATAAACCACTATACATGAACAACATGGCACTATTAAAAAACTAACGGTTTTTAAAACCAAATCCAGCTGATATACGAACACAGCATATGATTTAACCACTAATGTACATTACTGCACACTCTATCTTGATGCATATACCTTGCACTATGTTGAGTACCTATGCTGTACACTATACAGCATAGACTGCTCTCCCACTTTCTTTTTATGTTCAGAATGGGTTGTGCTGCACACAATGCAACATATTCCACTTCCCCTATGTACAAATCAAATGTGATCGCTCCAACGGCTGGAACACCAGTGCCTTGGCGCTGACAAAATATGTATTCAGATGAATAAAAAATATTTATAAAAGAAAACACAACTCATTCAGCCATCCTGTTTGGTCACCAATGTCTGTATATGCATTGTGTGTGGATATTAGCGATCTAGCTAAAAGGGGAGATGGACGCTCAAATCATTCGGCCATCCTGTCTGGTGGGAGGGGGGAAGGAAGAGGGAAGAGAGAGGCGGGTCGCTCTTCCACCCCACCCCTGCCGTGAATCAAACACAACGAATCAAACACAATGCGAGTATTGTGACCAATGCGGTTTCCTTGGTTTCCAGCGTTGACAAGCGAATCATCTTTCAGCACTGAAGTGCACCTTGCTGCGGGCGCCCAGACAACCGGTGTAGAAGGAAATCGCAAACCCTGTAAATCGCAAACCTCCACTTGTGATTTCCTAGGAAATCGCAAACCCACATACGATATATGGGCATGGGGGGTTTGCGATTTCCTAGGAAATCACATACCCCTCCATGACATCACAAACCCCCCATGTTTGGCAGACTTAAAGCAAGCACATGTGCTTTGTGCAGGTTTGTTTTGCTTTTAAAATTCCCACAATGCACCATGACACTGGAATTACGAACTGGTCTATTGTAAAAATTGTATTTATGCAAGCATGATTAAGCCACATTTATTTTTATATAAGGGGGATCCCTCACAAGATGGATTAATTGATTATTTTTAACTTCATGCCTGTCACAGCAAGAGCCATATTCACTGTGATCACTCACAAAAAGGATAGGGGAACAGGTCATTTTTTCTGAAAGATACTAGACTATATCATTAAGAAAAGCCAGTACAACTATCTGTATCATTATCCTACATGACGCTGATGTGAATAAAGGCCAGGGGACCAGGCTACCATTTTCAGTGCGTGTGCGGTCGGAATTACAAACTGGACTATCGCAAAGATGTTTTCATTAGGATTAATCCATCTTGATCCTCCTTGAATCCATTTTATCACCCCAGATCTGGTAGAAGTTCAAAATCAAACATATAGCTGCCATGCTTGGGGTTATAACTGCTACAAAGCATGGGGGTTTTTCGATTTCTAGGGGCGGGGTTGTGATATCCTAGGGAATCGCAAACGTTGGGGGTATGCGATGTCCAGGGGTTTGCGATTTCCTGCTACACCCGATCAGGCTTCACAGATCCGGCGTCCTATCACATGCAACACCCATGTTTGAACAATGCGTTCCAGGCGACGACAACGCTGATTGCAAGTCGACGGGCAAAGACTGATAACCAGATGAAGACAAGAAACCACATGTTGTTTTTAGTGTGTTTTTGGAAGTCGGCAGGCAAAGATTGATAAACTAGAAGAAGATAAGACACTACATGTTGCTTTTGTTGTGTTTTTGGAAGTCGGCAGGCAAAGATTGATAACCCGATGAAGACCAGGTACTACATGTTGTTTTTAGTGTGTTTTTGGAAGTCGGCAGGCACAGATTGATAACCAGAAGACAAGACACTAGATGTTGCTTTTGTTGTGTTTTTGGGAGTCGGCAGGCAAATACTAATAACCGATGAAGACCAGGCACTACATGTTGTTCTTGGTGTGTTTTTGGAAATCGGCAGTCAAAGATATATTTTCAATCTCAGCAATTCACATGCCTTACTATACTCGGGTAGTCTTTCGCTTGAGATTTTATTTTCATTGGATTTGCAGTTGCACGCTTCCAATCTCTATAAGTCACGTGCCTTACTCTAATCGCTTAGTCTTTCACCCGAGGCTAGACTTTCATTGGATTTGCATATTTCCAATCATTACATGTCACATGCCTTACTCTAATACCTTAGTCTTTTGCTTGGGGTATGATTTTTATTGGATTTACACATTTCCAATCTCGATGAGTCATATGTCTTACTCTAATCGCATAGTCTTTCGCCTGAGGTTTTTCCCCGGGTGATGCATGCTATGGCGTTCTGTGAACCCCTATGGCTCCTGTCAATCACAGACTCCCAGACCAGAAGCACAGCTCCCAGCGGAACCGGAAGTTAATCTCCACAAAGGCTGAACAGACCACGTGACCGACACAATTGACGTAAGTGGCGAGATTACATGCGTCCCGATTATGGTGGTGTGGGCAAGTATATTATTTAGAAGTTTGTTAAATTTGAAAGTACAATGAAACTCCGATTTTACTCGCCCTGACTTAATCCAAATTTGAATATCACGTGATGCTTTATCACACCCAGAATTATTTAATTCAATGGTTGGTTGTTGTTGGAGTTTTACATCCTGGCAACAGCTAAGTTCATATCAGGACAGGTACCGACTTGTGACAGTGTGCACTCATGGTGACTTTATAGTGCTGCCCCACTGGGAAATCAGGCCCCCAGCACCATGACCCGATATCCCACTCAGTCACATTATCCTGACACTGAGCTAACCAGTCCTTGCCCTAGCCTAGTAATGCTTAGCGCCAGGCTAGGAAGAGACAAGTAAACAGTTATTGCTGCATAGAAAGGGTTTACATCTATTTAATCGAACCCATCACTGCTGAAGTAGGCCAAAATTAATTCATTTGAAATATCTTTCAACAGTTAACCATTTAAATCAAGTCTTCAAGCCAAAGATAAGTAGAAATTTTGTGTGCATTAGTTAATTAAACAGTAGAAATTTCCAATGCGGACAATTGGTCTTCCTCAAGCCACTGCGCCTTGCCCTATCATAGGAATGCAGAGCGCCAGGCTAGGTAGTGATGAGCATAAATTGCCAGGGTTCGAACCAGGGAGGTGGACGCTCAACTCACTCCACCATCCCATCTGGATGTATATAAATAGAGACTTAGAATGTGACTTCAGTGTGTGGCGGCTACAGGGAAACTTTAATGAATCAGCAATTTGCGCCTGTTTGCATCTTAAGACTTTGGTGGTGGAGGGGGGGTGGCAGAGAGGGGGGGTGTGATTTGTGAGTGCTTTCAATTCCATGTTTTGGTAAAGACATTGATGGTTTAATTATGAAATAGTACATTATATATATTATTTGCGCTAAGTAGTGATAGTAATAATAATAATATAACACAATTAGGACAAGAGTCATATATGTAAATGGAATGAGTAAATAGACTCTGGCTGGCCTCTAAGACCCCAATCTTTAATAAAAAGAAAAATTCAGGTAGAAGTGACCAACCGGTGTTAGGACAGGAAGCACTTGCTGACCAGCTGCCTTGCTTACCTGCCCCAACAAGCAATATGGCTCCAAGCCGCTCTAGCTGTACCATAGAACCTTCCAGAATCAGCACACAATAGATTCACTTTCACCGCTTATATAATATTTGCATGAAGGTAAACGTTTATACATACACATAAAGATTATATAGAAGTAGATTATGTGAGGTATAAACCTATTGTGCAAATATTATTCATGTATGTAATTATCCTGTCTTCTCTTATTACTCTTCTTACCTGCTCCACTCCTGTTAACCCCTTGATGATATGTTCTTCTGTAGTTGGGGTACTGGAGGTGGGGTGCAGCCT
Organism: Branchipolynoe longqiensis; assembly: GCA_030323885.1. NCBI lineage: Eukaryota > Metazoa > Annelida > Polychaeta > Phyllodocida > Polynoidae > Branchipolynoe > Branchipolynoe longqiensis. The sequence goes on from CM059192.1 coordinate 30,216,331, forward strand.
GGGGAGCTGGAGGTCTGCCTGCAAGCAGAGCCCCTGCTTCTCCTGACCTCCAGGGGACGCTTCCCCCCCTACTACCGGGCCACTTTGCCTCTGATTGTGCTCAATAAAAATGTAACGGTAGGTCTTTAGGGCCAGCCAGAGTCTTAGGCTCGATTCATTAACCCTGTCTTGTCCTCATCTTTCTTATGGAAGGAATTAATAATAATGATCAACCTAATATATTCATCTTTAAAAAAACATATCACAGAAACTCAAAACCATCGGACTGTGCAATGTTCAAACTAAACATGAAACAACTACATTCCGCTTGAATCAAGGGCCCCTCATTTAAGATGCCATTAACCCTAACAACCAAGTACACTTTCTTTAACTTATTTGGAAGTTCATCAAAGAGCTTTAATTAAGGTCGCGTCGTTTGCAATGACATCCACAGAAGTCCATGTTTTAACTACACTGGTTCCGGGCATTCTCTTAGGATCCCTCTCCGTGCCCTGCTTCGGCTTATGTCCCAAGTGAATGACGCTGGGTCCCGGCGGGGATGGGCCTGGCTTGTTTTAAACGCTAGCGTTGTCTTGATGGATTTTAAATGGAAGGGAGGGAGGGGATTGTGGGGGGGTGGGGTTGTAGGGGGGGTGAGGATGTGTAGGGGTGAGGGATGTGTATGGTGGGTGAGGGGATGTAGTGAGGGAGTGGGGTGAGGGTGGGGGTGGTGAGGGGTGTGTAGGGTGAGGGATGAGGGGGGTTGAGGGGGTGAGGGGTGAGGGGAAGGGGGTTGGGGGAGGTGTGGGGGTGGGGTGGTGAGGGATGTGTAGGGGGGTTGAGGGATGTGTGGGTGGGGGTGGGTGAGGGATGTGTAGGGGGAGTTGAGGGGATGTGTAGGGGTGGGGGTGGGTGAGGGATGTGTAGGGGGTTGAGGGATGATGTAGGGATGTGTAGGGTGGAGTGTGTGTAGGGGTGGTTTGAGGATGGTAGAGGGAGGGTGTGTAGGGGTGAGGGGATGTGTAGGGGTGGGGGTGGGTGAGGGATGTGTAGGGGGTAGGGGATGTGAGGTGGGGGGGGGTGAGGATGTGTAGGGGGTTGAGGATGTGAGGGGTGGGGGTGGGTGTGGGGTGTAGGGGGGTGAGGGGATGTGTAGGTGGGGGTGGGTGAGGGATGTGTAGGGGGTGGGGATGTGTAGGGGTGGTGTTGGGTGAGGGATGTGTAGGGGGGTTGAGGGGATGTGTAGGGGTGGGGGTGGGTGAGGGATGTGTAGGGGGGTTTGGGGATTGTAGGGTGGGGTTGGAGGGATGTGTAGGAGGGGGGGTGAGGGATGTGTAGGGGGGTGAGGGGATGTGTAGGGTGGAGATGGGTGTGGGGTGTGTAGGGGTGGGGTGAGGGATGTGTAATGGTGGGGTGGCGTGAGGGATGTGTTCGGGTGGGGGATGTTTAGGGGGTGAGGGGTTGTGTAGGGGTGGGGCTGGGTGAGGGATGTGTAGGGGTGGGTGGGTAAGGGATGTGTAGGAGGTGAGGGGATGTGTAGGGGGTGAGGGGATGTGTAGGGCTGGGGGTGGGTGGGGGGATGTGTGCGGTGAGTAGGTTGAGTGAAGGGATGTATGGGGGGAGATGAGTGAGGGTGTGGGGAGAAAATAACGAGGGCGGCGGATGGGTGGGTGGGTGAGTGGGTGGTGTGTGGGTGGGGGTGGGTGGGTAACCGCTCAATCATGCTTGTAATTATAGAAGTTCACAACCAAATTAACAATTGTTCTCCCCCCCCCCATGTGAAGATCAACAATAAAAGCTTATCCCACTAGAAGCGCTAAATTTCCAATCGGGGTTAAAGGTGCATAGTCCGATGAAGTATCAACGTTTCAAAACCAAAGCAATAGTATAGATTTGATTCTACATATCTAACTTAGATACTGATGCACCTAGTAAGCATATCTTGTCAAATAGAAGGTAATACCGAATCAATTTAATAGAACACGTTGCCGCAGATGCCTATGGTGTCAGAGTTTTGGCATGCATGCCAAAATTAATTCATCATATTTGCGCTTCAAATATCTCAAAAGATGGCAATTTAAAACCAAAGTTATTTAAAATTAAAGTAACATAGATTAAAGCAATCAATTTAATATCTTTATCTCAGAAAAATGACAGAAACTCAAAACCATCTGACTATGCAACTTTAATGCTATGTGGCTGAGCGGATAGGGCGGGGCCAAATTGGCCAAGAATTAAGATCCATAATGGCAGAGTTTAATTATAAATAAGGACTCAGAATGTGACTGCAATGTGTGGCGGCTATGGGAAACTTGAAAGAAATCAGCAATTTGCGCCTGTTTGGATCTTAAGACTTTGTGGGTGGAGTGGGTGGTGGAGAGGGCGGCCGGGTGATTTGTGAGTGTTTTGAATTCCCGGTTCTGGTAATCACAATGATGGTCTAATTATTAAATAGTTACATCATGTTCCGGATTCTCATAAAGATGACAAACTAAACTAAGACTAGTATATGTGATTTGTTGTTGGTGTTTTAGAAAAGGGTTTATTAAAGATGTGTATTATTTGAGTTTTCAAAATTTGTTTCATCATTTTAAATTAAATACACCAAGTTGACAAGTACACCCTGCTCGCATTATACATTCTATAGCAAACCATTTCATGCGTGATATATGATGATGTAGCTCGACTCGGTGGTCGAGAGGGTAGAGCACAGGCTTAACATGCGGAAGGTCGGGAGTTCGATTGTCGGTCGAGTCAAACCCATGACTCACAAAATTAATACTTGTCGTTACCTAGTCTGGTGCTCGGTATTACTAGGCTAGGGCAAGGATTGGGTAGCTCTGTATCAGGATAATGTGAATGAGTGAGAAATGTGGGTCATGGTGCCAGCAACCTGGTGTTTTCTTTTTGTCGTTTGTTTTTGTAAATATAGTTTATTCATTGAATAAAGAATCTTGTCAGTGCTGTGGCACTGGTCTTCCAGCCATGTGACAATACAGTTATTTACAATATATGCATATGTAGTCTGATATTGTCAACAGCAGCTAGCCCAAATCAGCTGAAATAACAATATCAAACATTCAAAGACTTACATATGGTATAGTTTGACAATTCACATACAAAAATAGCAGTTATATGTTGTATTCCTACACACTTGTTACATACATGTGTATTGATTAGACCTTTACATTACGGAGTGGTTAGATGCATAGTTTCCCTTCATAGGTTTGTATGCCTACTATGTTGTGAATTGCAAAACTATCATGTTGTTGGAGTTAGCATTTTGAGATGGAGTGAGTGTTAGTAGAATGGCTTGTTTATTCTGTTTGATAGAGTGTGGTTAGCTTACAGGGCTATGCTTAAAAGGTTAATACCTCAGGTGTGTTTTTTGACTACATGAAGTAGTTTGAATAAGTAGGTTGTTGGTAATGATGGGATAAACAATGCTTGGAGGATTGTACGTTTCAGTCATTTAGTAGTCTAGTACAGACTTTATTAGTGTCTATGTTTATACAAAGACCCTATAATACCAAGACGGCTCACTCAGCTTGTACTGTGTAATCAAAATGATCAAACGCACCACTTGGTGTGCTGGCTGTTCCCCCGGCTAAACAGATGCTTTATTATATGCACAAATGTATATATGAATGTGAAAGATGTGTGATGATGGCAATGAGGACGACGATGATGTGTGCCTGTTCATAGCAATTTCATATTGATGTGTATTCACGCTTACCCATCTCATGCATGATATAACCGTATGTGTTTACATGTGAAACACCAACCAGCAGCTGGGTTGATCAAACCCACCACAAGGTGGCACCGCAAAATTTACATCACATGGGAGAGATAGGGAGTGAGCCGTCCCAGTACCATAGGGCCCCGGTCTATAGCAATCCTACCAGACTGATACACATTTCCGAATTTGCTGGGCAAATAATTTGTACGGTGGATAACTGGGTTTGTTGGCAGCAGGCAAAGGAGCACGTGGGGTGGTGGGAGGGGGTGGGGTGGCCATAGGTGCTTATAATAGATAGCTAATTAAATATGGCGACCTCATCACTAGGCCTGTAGAAGGGCCTGATTGGCTTGGTGAATTCTTACCAGGTTCTTGAATTCTAGTTGTGTTTGTGCATGTCTAATTCTGACTGGGAGTTCATTCCATAATTTGCTGCCTTTGTAGATAGGGGCTCTTGTCAGTCTATTTGTGAGTGGTTTAGGAACTTTGAGGAGTGTAGCATCCCCCTGCCTGGTAACTCTGGTAGTATGGTCTATGTAGTTTTCATCCTTGGCTCTGATAAACATAAGAGATAGCAGATGTGCATCTCTCCTTTGGCTCAGGTATGTGATATTAGATCTAGTGTGCATCTCATTCACTGAGAGAACTTTGCCCCTATATACTGTTCTAAGAGCTCGGTTTTGAGTTCTCTGTAATTTATTTTCTTGTTGTTTTGTTAAAAGGCCATAGATTAGATCATTATGATCTATTATTGGCAGTATAGTTGCCTTATACAGTTTGAGCGCTGTGTTCTCACTCATGTAGCATCTTATTTTTCTAAAGGTTGTCATTCTCATACCAAGAATTTGGTTCAGCCTCGATAGTTGCTGGTTCGCATTCAGTGTAGAGTCAAGTGTGGTTCCTAAGTATTTGTACGAGTTCACTTCTCTTAGCACTGCATTGCCTATAGATAGCTCTATATTTTGTGCGTGTGATTTTCTAGATTTTGTTCCAAATATCACATATTCTGATTTTTGTGTGTTTAAGGTAAGTTTGTTATCAGCACACCAAATATTGACCTTTTTTAACACCTTGTTTACCATAGTAGCTGCCAGAACAATGTTTTTATTGTGCACTGTGAGGACAGCATCATCCGCAAAAAGTGTGAAATTAGCACTGGTATCAACATGCTGTTAACATGTTGGTTGTAGGAGTCCTGGCAACATCTAAGGTCATATCAGGATGGGTACCAACTTCTGGCAGTGCACACTCATGGCGACTTTATAGTGCTTCCCCACTGGGAGACCAGGCCACCACACCATGACCTGATATCCCACTCAGTCACATTACTGTGACACTGAGCCAACCAGTCCTTGCATTATCCTACAAATGCCGAGTGCCTGGCTAGGAAGCAACAAGTATCAATTTTTAAGTCATCGGTTCAACTCAACCAGGATTCGAATCTCATTCCAATCCGTGGGTTCGAATCCCACGATCTACCAAAATGAGGAGGCGGACGCGCAACTCATTCGGCCATCCCGTCTGGTCGGCCAGCAACCTGGTCTCCCAGCGGAGAAGCACTATAAAGTCACCGTAAGTGCTCATTCTCATAAATCGGTACCCGGCCTGATATGACCTTATATGTTGCCAGGACGTAAAACTCCAACAACCACCCAACCACCACCACATCCCAACCCTTATGATGGTGGTTGGTTGTTGGAGTTCTACGTCCTTGCAACATCTAAGGTTACATCAGGACGGGGCCTTTATGATGAGTAGTGCCAGAACTCATGCCTGAAGCGATCCTTGTAAACCACCCGTTCATGAAACAATGCATCACTGTGCACAAGACTCACCAGTCACGGTCCGCTGCACCCTTCGTCTATTCCATTACGGTCGTCAGCATCTCGAATTATGCACAGAGCGGAAATGACATACTCACTTCCGGTTTCAATCAGTGCTAATGGTATGCGGCTATCACGGCCGGCCGCCGGGTGGTAGAATCAAGGAGTGCCGTCATAAAACGTGGTATGGGAACTGCCGGAGCTGATTAGCACAGGTCAATATTCCTCTTCTCACACAAACAAAATCGGTAATGGCTTTTGTTTTATGCTTTTTCATCGACGTTGAACCAGGTTGAGAGTCTTGTTTGTGCCTGAGGTTGGTGGTGAGTGAAGAGGGCGTTTGGTTGGCTGGTAGGGGGAAGGGGATGTGGAGGGAGGGGGTGGAGAGGGGAAGGGGTGGGGAGTGGAGAGGAGGGGAGGGGAGGGAAGGGGAGAGTCAGAGAAGTGTGGATGTGGGAAGGGCACGAAGGGAAAGAGGCGGGGGGAGGGAGAGAGAATGGGAGGGGTGGGAGAGGAGAGGAGGGGAGGGGAGGGAAGCGGAGGGGAGGGAAGGAGAGAGGAAGGGATGGGGAGGGAAGGGTAGGGAAGGGGAGGGAAGGGGAGAGAGAGGAGGGAAGCGGAGGGGAGGGGAGGGAAGGAGAGGGAAGGATGGGGAGGGAAGGGGAGAGAAGAGGAGGGAAGGGGGGGGGGAGGGGAGGGAAGGGAAGGAGAGGGGAAGGGAAGGGGAGGAAGGGGGGGAGGGGGAGGGAAGGGAATGAGAGGAAGGGAAGGGGAGGGAAGGGAAGGAGGAGTGAGGGGGAAGAAAGGAGGAAGGGATGGGGGAAGTAGGGGAGGGAACGAGAGAGGAGGGAAAGGGGAGCGAGGGGAGGCGAAGGGAAGGGAGAGGAGGGGAAATATTGAGAATGGCGAGGAGGGGAGGGGAGGAGAGAGGGGAAAGGGAGGGGAATGGGTGAGTAAGAGAATTGTGGATGGGGGATAGGCGGGGGGAGGGGAGAGAATGGGATGGGAGGGAAGGGAAGGGAAGGGGAGGGAAGGGGGGGAGGGGAGGGAAGGGAAGGGGTGTGGCGAGGCGGGGCGGGGCGGGGTGTGGCGGGGCGGGGCGCGGCGGGGCGAGGTGTGGCGGGCGGGGTGGGGCGGGGCGGGACGGGACAGGGCGGGGCGGGGCGAGGTGTGGCGGGGCGGGGCGGGGCGGGGCGGGGCGGGGAGAGAAATCTGGTTGGGACAATCTCACTGCACATTACCACCAGTGTGGTTTTTATGGGAGCTTTTACGCTCTCCCAAGAGTACCATTTTTCTCATTCCAATTTGGACCAATCAGAATGCAGATCAATAAGTTCTATGGGAATCGACATCCTAACAGGATCCAGGGAGCACAGGTTCTAACTATAGAGTGCAGTTACCATGGACACAAGACACCATAGTTCTACTTGGAAGCAAGTGAGCAACATCAGTTATCCCGTGACGTCATGCCTTGCTGAGTTATCGCATTTATACAAACTACAGGTGCTTAGACAGCCTCTGACCCCCTGCCTCCATACTCTTGGCTCATGAAACTAGGCTAACCAATCAGCCAGCTAACCAATCAGCTTACTTCCCGTGTTATCATTTATCTAACTTTTATGTCACCTTGATCTTCGCCTTTTATCGCCTAAGGGCTCTTTGTCACACCAATCAAGGACCTTACCTCTACTCTAGCCTTACCGGACGCGGTGGCCGAATCGGTAGAGCGCAGGCCTCCCCTGCGGAAGGTCGAGAGTTCCCGCGTCGAGTCAAACAAATGGCATAATTATGATAGGGCAAGAACTGGTTGTCTCGGTGTCAGGATACTGTGACTCGGTGGGATATCAGGTCATAGTGCTGGCAGTCTGGTCTTCCAGTATGGCAGCACTATAAAGTCGCCATGAGTGCGCACTGTCATAAGTTGGTACCCGCCCTGATATAACCTTAGATGTTGCCAGGATGTAAAACTCCAACAACCACCCAACCGATCTACTCTAACTTGCTTCTCCTTCTGCTTCCCTTCGCGAATCAATGGAAGCTATCACTATCTTTCCCCCGGTCTTCAAGCAAACATTTTCCAGGAATACCAAGTAGCGCCCGAGCATTTCCGAGTACCACCGGGCAGTTCCGAGCAAATCCGAGTACCGCCGAGCAGTTCTGTCCAGTTCCGAGTACGAGTGAGCAAATCGAGGAACCCTGCAGTTTCGAGTACATCTGACTAGTTCCAGGTGATGCCGAGTACTGCTGCTAACAATAATGTATCCTTAGGGCGCTTTCATTAGTAGGAGCTATTCTAAGGCGTGTACAAGACAATGCATCCTACATTATTATATATTTACAATTCTTTTCTTTTTTTAAATTGAAAAATAAACAATAAACAGGTGAGCTTTTTTTTTCCTTTTTTCCCCTTTTTTTTCCCTTTTTCCCCCTTTTTTTCTTTTGGTACATTAGTTGTTTAAGCAGGGGAAATTTCAATCACGGACAATTGGTCTTCCTAATTCCACTGCTCCTTGCCCTATCCTATTAATGCCAAGCACCTGGCTAGGAAGCAACAAGTATAAATTTTTAAGTCATCGGTTTGACTCGACCAGGATTCGAACCCACGATCCCATGATCTACCGACACGGGAGACGGATGCTCTAACTCATTCAACCATCCCGTCTGGTTAAGGTTTGAGAACAGATTTGTTGTTGCCAAGACATGATGGATTTTGACAACCAATTCCATAAACCGGGACCTGCACAGAAAGCACAATCTCCATAAGGTTTCAATCTAGACACATATACATGTAGTGATATCTGACTGCATGATATGAGAGTTAGGCCGACTGTTTAAGGACAGGACATTGCAGTGTTATTTAGGGACTTCACCACTGGTAGCTTTATAGGCGGTTAATAAAACCTTGAATTCAGTACATTTATGAGCAGCTCTGAGCAGGTCTAACCAGCTATACCTGCTATGACCAGCTATACCCAGCTATGCCCAGCTATACCAGCTATGACCAGGTATGCCCAGCTATGAGCAGCTATGACAAGTTATGGCCGCCTATGACCAGCTATGACCAGCTATACCCAGCTATAGCCAGCTATGACCAGCTATACCCAGCTATAACTAGGTATGACCAGCTGTACCCAGCTATGGCCAGCTATGGCCAGCTATGACCAGATATGACTAGCTATGCCCAGCTATGACCAGCTATGACCAGCTATGCCCAGCTATGCCCAGCTATGATCAGATATGACCAGCTATGACCAGCTATGACCAGCTATGCCTAGCTATGACCAGCTGTGACCAGCTATGACCCGCTATTCCCAGCTATGCCCAGATATGACCAACTATGACCAGCTATGACCAGCTATGACCAGTTATGTCCAGCTATGATCAGCTATGACCAGCTATGACCAGCTATACCAGATATGGCCAGTCATGGCCAGCCATGACCAGCTATGACCAGCTATGCCCAGCTATGCCCAGCTATGCCCAGCTATGATCAGCTATGCCCAGCTATGCCCAGCTATATCAGATATGACCAGCCATGGCCAGCCATGACCAGCTATGTCCAGCTATGACCAGCTATGACCAGCTATGACCAGCTATGCCCAGCTATGCCCAGCTATATCAGATATTACCAGCCATGGCCAGCCATGACCAGCTATGACCAGCCATGATCAGCCATGCTTAGCTATGACCAGCTATGACCAGCTATGACCAGCTATGACCAGCTATGACCAGCTATGACAAGCTGTGAGCGAGCATCCGCAAATAGTTGCGAGCAGCTCCGACAGTACCGCCTAGTAACTCCGAACAGTTCCGAGCATTTCAACTTGAGGTAGGCTTAGTTCAGCGTGACGTCACCAGGCGGCGCGGGGATGATGAAATCAGCGGGCCCCGGCAAGCTGTTGCCAAGGTGATTCCGAGCACATGCAAGACAAGATTCCAATATAGATGTGGCTGCGGGCATATGGCTTTTAAACCGGATGCGAGTGGGAATGGTGTAAGTGCGCATGTGCGCGTAGTACTAACAATCCAAGCACTCAATTTTCCAAAGATTTAACATCACCGTTGGGGTTTCTTTAACCTTTAGTGTTCATTGCAAATACTTCAGAGAAGCAGAGTGAGAGAATTTTATTCAATAATGACGATTTGTCTGTTTGTTGTTGCTATATATCCGAGCAACATCTAAGGTCATGGCAGGACGGGTACCAACTTGCAACAGTGTGCACTCTTGGCGACTTTAGAGTGCTACCCCACTGAGAGACCAGGCCACCAGTAGGATGACCCAATATTCATATTCCACACTGTCATATTATCTTGATACTGTCCTTCTCCTGTCTTATTTATGCCAAGTGCCAGGCTAGGTAGTGACAAGTATCAATTTGATAAGTTATTGGTGTGATTCGGCTGGGATTGGAACTCCCGACCTTCCCCATGGGAAACCTGTGATCTACCGATTCGACAACCGCGTCCGGTGGATGATAATGATGATAACGATAATGATTATATCGATGAATATGATAATAATGAATATATATATTGGAAATTAGAATTTTAGAATTAAAAAGAAATAGCTACCTAGACAGGTAGACATGGAGAGGGTGATTGCATCAGGGAGTCTAGATCATTTAATGGTTAAGGCGATAACCTGGAATACCAAGAAGTGTGAGCCTGAACGCTGCTCTAGGTGCAATATTGCCTATTTGTACCACCCGCTATGACACTAATTATGTGAATATGGTCACGTGAACCCTCATAGTTACTACAATATTTATTTTGCTCATTCATGATGGTTTGCTTTGAGGGCTTGACCTTGAGCCAATCCCTTTAGGACTCAAGTTTTCCTCCTCCCTGGTCGAGTCAAACCAATGACTTAAACATTAATACTTGTCGCTTCCTAGCTCAGCGCTCGTCATTATGAGGATAGGGCAAGGATTGGTTGGCTCAATGTCAGGTTAATGTGACTGAGTGGGATATCAGGTCATGGACCTGGCAGCCCAGTCTGCCAGAGGGGCAGCACTATAAAGTTGCCATGAGTGCACACTGTCACAAGTCGGTACCCTACCTGACATGACCTTGGATGTTGCGAGGAAGCAAAACTCCACGTAACCAACCAACCCTCTCACACCCGCCCTTTTCCCCCTCCTAATATGACCTTAGATGTTGCAGGACATAAACCTCCAACAACCAATCCCACCTTCTTGGCGAGAGTGGGGAATGCGGTGGTGAACTGTTCATATAACTGTTGGTATAACTGTTGGTATAAGTGTTGGTCTAACTGTTGGTATAACTGTTGGCATAACTGTTGGCATAACTGTTGGCATAACTGTTGGCATAACTGTTGGCATAACTGTTGGCATAACTGTTGGCATAACTGGCTCCATTGAAGAGCTACATGTGTGGGTGGATGGGGGGAGGTGGCGATACATATGTCGTGGGGGTGATGAAAATTGGAAATATTGCGCCTAGAGCGGGACTCGAACCCACATCTCTTTGTATTCCGGGCAGTGTGCTAACGATTACACCACCTAGGTTCCCTGATATCAACACACTACCCATGCCTACCTGTCTATGCGGCTCCTTGCCTGAGAGGTCAGTGCAGACTACTACATTCATCCCCCTGGAATTGTAAGTATTTTAATGCTTACAATTACATACATACAGGCAATGCACTTACACATACATACACAGGGTAGTTTCAACAACTATGCAGTGCGATGAAAATGGGAAATATTGTACCTAGAGCGGGACTCGAACCCACATCTCTTTGCATTCCAGGCCAATGTGCTAACCATTACACCACCTAGGCTCCCTGATAGCAACACGCTACCCACGCCTACCTGTCTATGTGGCTCCTTGCCTGAGAGCTCAGTGCAGACCACTACACATACTTATCCCAGTACATTCCAATACAAATACATTCAGGCTACCAACTCTCAGGCTCACACTCACTGCTGCCCCCTACCGGCCGTCCGTTGAAACCACTGCAGAAACTCAATGCCTTGAGCCTCAGTAGTAAATTACATGCTTATTCCATATAAGGCTGCTTTTCCACCCACCCACTCCACCCTGTAATGTATGTAGTTGTACGAACACCCCCAGCATAATACTACGTCATGAATACCTTCTAAATAAAGACAGTTGCAAACTAGAACTCACAGTGTCGACATCAACATATATTACATGGTGTCAGATGTGGAGGCAATGGTGCTTTCAGGCCCATTGTTTCTGGTAGGTACCAGGCATCGGCACCCGGGCACCAACCAACATGTCATGCAAGTTTATTGTACCAGGCATCGACACCCTGGTCGCAGAGACAGTAACAAGTACTTGAACTTCAAGTTGAAGTAGCTGCAGCGCACCGGGCAGCAACTCCCCGGGCACCAACAGAAGCAGCACTGACAAATGACACGAATGCACAGATACCTGAAAAGATGGCCTACGGATGCACACATGCCTGAAAAGATGGCCCACAGATACACAAATACCTAGAGGTACAGACACAGATGCTAAGAAGCACAGATGCACAGATCATCGACAGAGATGAAGGAAAACGGCCAAAACAAGGACGCACAGGACGTCAAGCCAGCTAGCAACCGGTAAGGCAGCGAGCAGTGAACACGGAGCGCCGAGAAGCAAGCACCAGATGCCAGGCCACATGTTGATAGATAATTCCGTCATAATATTGCTATGGACTAGTTATTGATGATGGACATTTTAAAACTGCAACTAAAAATATTGTATATAAAGCATATTCAGATATGTAAATTGCACAGGTGCAAGTCATACGAACACCCCTAGTCACGTCATGAATATAGAACATAAACCAGGTCAGTGAATGAAACAAAGTAGCAGTTAGTAGTATGCTTTGTTAAAGCTGCATACTCCAATGAAAAATGTATTAATGATAATAGCATATAATGCTTATACTGTAGCGTGTATAAATCACTATTACATGTCCTAATAATTTAGGAATGTTAAAAAAAAGAAAAGAAAACAACATTGATGTATGGTTCCATCATTTAATATTGCTATGGACTAGTTATTAATGATGGAAATATAAAAACTAAAATATTGTATCATATGAAACTTAGTACATACATTCATGAACACCACTATATTGTAGGATGTCAGAGTTTAATGGTCACGTGTGTTCCAATATTCTCACAATGAAAAAGGCCTGTTGATGAACAAATACTTGTTTTTATAAAATGTTAACACAACATGCAGTTATGTAATCTGCAAACTCTACAATTGTGTAAAATATTGGTTATATAGAAACCGGAGTAAGCCAAGTATGCTAAACCTACCAAATGATACTGATATTTGTAATGTTGAATTTAATGTCATATACATTTGTAAGTTAATATTATATTAAATGATATTACACCAGTACCAAACAACCAACGTATACAGTCAAAAGCACACACAAAAATATAACCACACAGAAATTAATAAAACATTCTAGTGTTAATAAAATAATATATATATATAAAAGGTCAAAGAATGCAGACCAAAACATAGTATGTCGATTGTAACATTAGAAATTAAGAATAGTTTGGTTACATTAGACTGTGCAACTTTAAAATGTTGCCAAAATCTTGAAGTTCCATCATCAATGTCTAGACAGAATACTAGACCACTTCAGTAATTGCAACAAAGTAACAAGTTGAAGCATCCCTTGAAAAGCTGTATAGTGCCATGAAGCATGAAATGTTCAAAACCAAAACAATTATCTAAACAGTATTCTACACTTTTTGACAGCAAATTTGCATCAAATTTGTAGGAAATTGCTTATATATAAAAATGAAAGGAACATGAGTATGTAAAGACTACCAAAATATACTGATGTGTCTGGTTTGGAATATACTGTCCTATTTAAAAATGCTATAGTTACATTGGATTGTGCCACTTTAATAATTTCGCCCAAATCTTGACGTTTTGTTTCATCAGATTATAATTGGAACAAGACATTTGACAGTCAAGCAAGTGTGATGCTACAATAGCAGTACAATAATAACGTCACACATTTAAGATCAAACAAAGAATTTACAGAACACATTCACACATAAGAAATGACACATGAAGGTAACTGAGTATGCATTTTGTTAGTATTTATAAATGCTTTGTTTAAGTTATCTGACATGTCATAGATGTTATCAAATAACTATTGACTCAATACTTTATATTTTTAATGTTCACTGATGCAATTTTTATAATAGGCAAGTGACATGCTAGAAAAGCAGTACAATAAGAACTACATGTAGTTAAGATCAAACAAAGAATGGACACAACACATGCAAACATAAGAAATGACACATGAAGCTAACTGTGTATGCATTTTTGTTTGTTTTTATAAATGCTTTAAGTTGTCTTACATGTTGAAGATGTTATCAAATACATATTGACTCAATACTTTTATAAACAAAAAGAAATTAAAAGAAATGTTCACTGATGCAATTGTTATAATTAAGCATGAAAAATGAAGTTGAACATTTTGGGAAATTTTGTTCATAAAATACAATATTGAATATTGTGATAGTCTCATATGTTATATACGAAATGTTACCATTAATTGTTAAGTTCATTGAAAATATAAATGGTGTTTGACTTTAAAGTACACTCAAAATAGGTACACAACATTTATTGACAAATCTTTTTTTTTTTTTTAAGAAAAAGAGGAAAGATGTTGCATTAATGTGAATATTAATATGAAACAATTGTAACCCATTGATCTCGATGTTAGTTAATATATAACAGGCAAGTTTAATCAAAATGTATTAATTAATTTAAGTATGCAATGTATATCGTTATGTACCATTGAATCCACCAAATAGCCGTGCACCAAAAACATTATTGGTTGATATTAAAATATCTGGATATATAGTTAAAAGGGGAAGATGTAATGTATGTAGTTGTACGAACACCCCCAGCATAATACTACGTCATGAATACGTTCTAAATAAAGACAGTTGCAAACTAGAACTCACAGTGTCGACATCAACATATATTACACACCCCACCCTTACACTTACGCCCACCTCCCCGTAAACCCCCCACCCCCACCGCCTTGGTACCGAGCTCCAGCGAGGGATTAATCAGGGGGGGGGGGGAAAGCACCTGATGTCCGCCTGTGTTGTCATGAGAAATTAATTTGGCAATAGTGATGGAAGTTAGTATTATGTTGTCGACGGTGGTGGGAGTGCGGGTGTGGGGGAGGGATTTGATGGTGGTTAGCAAGTCATCCATATTTATACATTTTTATTTTCACTGATGGAAGGTAGTGTAGTGGTCTGCACTGACCTCTCAGGCAAGTAACCACATACACAGGTAGGCGTGGGGAGTGTATTGATATCAGGGAGCCTAGGTGGTGTAATGGTTAGCACACTGGCCCGGAATGCAAAGAGATGTGGGTTCGAGTCCCGCTCTAGGCGCAGTATTTCCCATTTTCATCACCCCCATGACACTGGTTGCCGTGATCAGGATCCTGTACAAGCTTTGCGCTGTATGGTTGTTGAACCTACCCTGTGTATGTATGTGTTAGTGCATTGCCTGTATGTATGTAATTGTAAGCATTACAAGACTTACAATTCCAGGGGGACGAGTGTAGTGGTCTGCACTGACCTCTCAGGCAAGTAACCACATAGACAGGTAGGCGTGGGGAGTGTGTTGATATCAGGGAGCCTAGGTGGTGTAAT
Source organism: Branchipolynoe longqiensis (assembly GCA_030323885.1). Lineage (NCBI taxonomy): Eukaryota > Metazoa > Annelida > Polychaeta > Phyllodocida > Polynoidae > Branchipolynoe > Branchipolynoe longqiensis. Next base: position 30,231,564 of record CM059192.1, read on the forward strand.
GGTTAGCACACTGTCCCGGAATGCAAAGAGATGTGGGTTCGAGTCCCGCTCTAGGCGCAGTATTTCCCATTTTCATCACCCCCACGACAGTAGTATTATGTTGTCGGCGGGATGTGGGTGGAGGGCGGGGGGAGAGATTTGATGGTGGTTAGCAAGCCAATCATATTTATACATTTTTATTTTCACTGATGGAAGCTAGTATTATGTTGTCAGCGGGATGTGGGTGGGGGTGGGGGGAGAGATTTGATGGTGGTTAGCAAGCCAATCATATTTATACATTTTTATTTTCACTGATGGAAGATAGTATTATGCTGTCGGTGGGGTGGGGGGGATGGGGGGTGGAGGGTTTTGATGATGGTCAACAAGCCAATCATAATTATACATTTTTAATTTCACTGATGGAAGGTATTATTATGTTGTTGGCTGGGTGTGGGTGGGATGGGGGGAGGGTTTTGATGATGGTCAACAAGCCAATCATATTTATACATTTTTATTTTCACTGATGGAAGGTATTATTGTGTTGTTGGCTGGCTGTGGGTGGGATGGGGGGGGGAGGTTTTGATGGTGGTTAGCAAGCCATTGCTATTTATACATTTATATTTTCACTAATGGAAGGTAGTATTATGTTTGTCACTAGATGATGGGGTTGATGATGGTTACTAGCCTATTCATATTTACACATTTCTATATTCACCAATTCTGCTGAATATATATATCCGTCAAATCAAAGAGAAAACTGAAACTTGTCGCCTCCTTGCCTGCTGTTCAGCGTTACCAAGATAGGACAAGGACTGACCACCTGGCTGTCAGGATAATGTAAATGGAATGGGATTTCGAACCCATGTTGCCAGTGCCAGAGCATCACAATTGGCAGCACTATAAAGTCCCCACGGGTCCATGTTGCCCCCTATCGGTCATTTTGTGCATTAGTGTATCTGAATTTACCGACATAAATGGCAATGGGGGCTCATATGATGGACTACGACAATATCATCAATTGTAGCTATTCATTATAGCAAACTATTAAAAATACGAAACCACGCACTGTTAGTCAACACAGCTTTCATTGTTTTGGTTCACTCACCTGGAAAGATAGAAAATAACCACATGGCATTAATAAAATTAATTATTAATTTCGCAGACACTCAATTGTTGTAAATATGAACAATTTAAGCTATGAAAGTGTCACATTTTCTAAACAAAATAACTTCCTTAGATTTGATCCTAGCTACCCAACAAAGATACCAGTGCACTTCCTCAGCACTTGTTGCTGCCTAGGATTAGTTAAGCCAATTTACTAGACACTGTGTCTGCACTTCAAATATTCAAGGGGGAACCTCCCCCTGAATGTATTGGGTGTCAGTCCCCACTGACACTCAAACACATTTTACTAAGTTGCATTGATTTTTTGGCCCTGCGCCAACGGTTCTACACTGCAGGCAGTATGCATGACCTTTTTACTAAGGTAAAACAGGAAAACATTTTAGCCTTTTTGAGGGCAGCTGGACTGTACCACCTTATATAGTTTACTAAATGGATTCTATTAATTATTAATGAAACTTTTCTTTTTCTATGGGAATTTGTTTCCCTTGACCACAGATATATGATTGTGAGCTTTCTAATTTAATTAGTGTCTATTGGCACATAATTGATTGTCTGCTTTTACATGTAAAAGCGATGGTTTGAACAAAAAACAAACATTTCTCGCCGTGAATATGGCCTATGCTGCCGACACGGCGTAAAGCAACCACCAATCAATCAATCAATCAAGCACTTCAAATATCTCCAAAGTGAATCACTTAAAATCAAAGGGTACTTGAAACTAACACGAGGTAAATTGAAATGTAGTTTGTTTGTTCAGATGTTATGAGCTAGGAACATTTAAGGTCATATGAGGATGGGTTATATTATAATGATTAATCAAATATATTTATCCATAAAAGTAAAATTACAGAAACTCAAACCCATCGGAAAATACAACGTTGAGAATGGTTGAATTATATATTAGTTAAAAGTACATTTTAATTTAAGCCATAAAGAACAAAGTAAAGAGTGTGTAATTTAATTCCATCAGAAACTGAAGTGAAAAATATCGACGAGGTATGCATAATTGTGATCATCAGCATATATAAAATACCATTCAATAAATATATTAATAAATTGAATAATTCAATGTATATATAAATGCAAGGAACATTAAAGCAATGTCATTAGGTATTCTTCACAGTGAATAACTATAGAATGATTAACACATATCCAATCTCTATGTATTCTCAGAAAAATAGTCATTATTTCCAGAATATAACATTCTGATGAAGGGAAATCCTATCTAACAACGGGCTAATGAATGTGAAGGTCGCCAAGAAGTAAGAATAGACGCCTGTCTGTTATATTATGGATGGAGGAGACCAGTCCGCCGAGTATTGCCAGTTCCGCTGGTCCCTCAGTAATGACTGCAGCTGCAACTCGACACGCCGGGTCACAGCTTCAGCTTAAGGCCCTGTCACATTACAATGCATCTCGCAAGCGCGCGGCCAATGCGTAAAATCACTTTTTTACATCAAGAATCATCAAACTTTTCAGCGTGGGGGGCAAACGTATGGCTAACGTGCTTCTGGGTGAAAAAGGCTCGAATTACGCTCACGGTACGTTCGCAGAATGCCGGTGAATGTTATATACGTTATTCGATCGCCAGAGCTATGCCTCATATGTTACATACGTCAAGACATGATGGAGAAACCTAAACGTATATTAGATGTACATTAGACATATGTTAGACATACGTTAGATGTATGTTATCCATACATTGTCAGTACATGGACTGTACGTTCCCACTGCCTTTAATGTAGGTCAAGGTAATGCAATGTAGTGAACAATGTTTGTCTAAAATAGGTCTAACATACATTGACGTACGTCTAACGTATACATAATGTATGGCCCACCTAAAATCCACAAGTTATCGAACGTTGTCGTATGTCAAAAGTTTTGTGCATGCACAAAACTTTGCCGACACATGACGCCGTATCTCAACTAACGTTGATGTACATTGACGTATACCAACAAGCGCCTAATGCACATGTAATGCATAACGACGTATCCCGCTGTAGCTGGCAAAAATCACATACGTCAGTATACGTTGGGGCGATGCATCATAATGTGACAGCCCCTTTACACAGCGGAAGGTTGGGATGGGCCCCTTCACAGCCCTATCCTTCACTATAGACTCTACACTTATAGTTGCATAATTCATCAACTTTTCAAAAGATAAACACTTATCTAGATTTGAAGCTACATATCCAACTTAGATACTGAGGCGTTATTAAAGCTGCAAAAAATCAACCATCAGCTAATATCACGAGACAATTTGCCACAGAACATGAACTGCAACAGATGATTAACAAAACTACTAGAAGCACACAAACCTCAAATACAACAATTGACCTGGCTTTTACAAATATAAAATATTGTACTACATCTGGTATCCTCAACTACAACATAAGTGATCACAAACCTATTTATATAATAAAAAAAACACCAAGGAATGACCAACAAACCACATCACACTGGGGCCGCTCATATAGAAACTGCACCTATGAGGACCTTTCAACCACATTACGGGGATTTGCTACCAATGAAATATTTTATGAGCAAGATCCGAACAAGTGCTGGGACATGTTAGAAGCTATCCTTGATGGAGCTGCTGACAAACTTTGGCCAATGATTGAACTGAGAATAAGAAAAAACACAGCTAAATACTTAAATGACAAATTACAAGAACTACAACGAGATCGGGACTACTTTTGCCAAAAAGCTGAATTAACCAAAGACCCAGGGGATGCATTCATAGCAAAATGCTTAACTAGAAAGGCCAGGACTGAGGTTTGAAAGGCAAAATCAAGGTACTATCTTGACCAAGCCATCATTCACAACCAAAACCCCAAGAAATTTTGGTATGAACTAGATCAAATAGAGCCTGATCCCAAGCCAAAAATCAGTAATCTAATAAATGACAGTACTGGTGAAACAATACCTGATATTCAACTAGCAGAAGAGATCAACAAATACCTTGTTGATATAGGAGCTAACCTAGCCCAAAAATTTCAACCAAAAGATGATGTCCAGGAAAACTATAAGGTTGTAGTTAACCAACATAGATATGATCTCATAGAAACAACAAAAGACAAGATCCTTACCAAAGTACAAAATCTATCACCATTCAAACCTTCAGGCATGAAGGACATCAGTTCAACCTTTATCAAGGGCACCATCAAGGCTCTGATAGATGAATTTACATACCTTTACAACCTCATAATTACTACTGGAATTTTCCCAGAAAAATGGAAGAGAGCAACAGTTACCCCTATACCCAAGGTAGGTAACCCAAAGTCCTGTAATGAACTGCGACCTATATCCATACTACCTCTCCCTGGCAGAATAATTGAACAGATAATTCACGACCAAATAAAAACATTTCTTGAGGACACTAACTATTTAGCCACCCAACAAAATGGCTTCAGAAAAGAAAGGTCAACGACTAAGGCACTTGCCTCATTAATGGATGAATTGTTGATTAGCACAGACAGAGGTGAGTTTACAATAGCTGTTTTTCTTGATTTCAAGAAAGCTTTTGATACAATTGACCACAAAATCCTGCTATGTAAGATCAAAAGAGCTGGACTGGGAAAAAGATCATGTAGGTTCATATCCAACTACTTAAACAATAGACAACAAGTCACAACAATTAATAATACAGAATCCTCCTCGAGAACTGTCAGAACAGGAGTGCCCCAAGGTTCCACTTTGGGACCACTCCTCTTTCTGATATTTATTAATGACCTACCATTGCTGTCTACCAGTGCTAATTTCACACTTTTTGCGGATGATGCTGTCCTCACAGTGCACAATAAAAACATTATTCTGGCAGCCAATATGGTAAACAAGGTGTTAAAAAAGGTAAATATTTGGTGTGCTGATAACAGACTTACCTTAAACACACAAAAATCAGAATATGTGATATTTGGAACAAAATCTAGAAAATCGCACGCGCAAAATATAGAGCTATGTATAGGCAATGCAGTGCTAAGAGAAGTGAACTCCTACAAATACTTAGGAACCACACTTGTCTCTACACTTAATGCAAACCAGCAACTATCGAGGCTGAACCAAATTCTAGGTATGAGAATGACAACCTTTAGAAAAATAAGATGCTACATGAGTGAGAACACAGCGCTAAACCTGTATAAGGCAACTATACTGCCAATAATAGATTATAATGATCTAATCTATGGCCTTTTAACAAAACAACAAGAAAATAAATTACAGAGAACTCAAAACCGAGCTCTTAGAACAGTATATAGGGGCAAAGTTCTCTCAGTGAATGAGATGCACACTAGATTTAATATCACATACCTGAGCCAAAGGAGAGATGCACATCTGCTATCTCTTATGTTTATCAGAGCCAAGGATGAAAACTACATAGACCATACTACCAGAGTTACCAGGCAGGGGGATGCTACACTCCTCAAAGTTCCTAAACCACTCACAAATAAACTGACAAGAGCCCCTATCTACAAAGGCAGCAAATTATGGAATGAACTCCCAGTCAGAATTAGACATGCACAAACACAACTAGAATTCAAGAACCTGGTAAGAATTCACCAAGCCAATCGGGCCCTTCTACAGGCCTAGTGATGAGGTCGCCATATTTAATTAGCTATCTATTATAAGCACCTATGGCCACCCTACCCCCTCCCACCACCCCACGCGCTCCTTTGCCTGCTGCCAACAAACCAAGTTATCCATGTACAAATTATTTGCCCAGCAAATTCGGAAAGGTGTATCAGTCTGGCAGTATTGCTATAGACCGGGGGCCCTATGGTATTGGGACGGCTCACTCCCTATCTCTCCCATGTGATGTAAATTTTGCGGTGCCACCTTGTGGTGGGTTTGATTGACCCAGCTGCTGGTTGGTGTTTCACATGTAAACACATACGGTTATATCATGCATGAGGCGGGTAAGCGTGAATACACATCAATATCGGATTGCTATGAACAGGCACACATCATCGTCGCCATCGTCACACATCATCATCGCCATCGTCATACATTTGTGCATATATTGTGGCATCTGTTTAGCCGGGGGAACAGCCAGCGCACCACGTGGTGGGTTTGATCATTTTGATTACACAGTACAGGCTGAGTGAGCTGTCTTGGTATTATGGGGTCTTTGTACAAACATATACACTAATAAAGTCTGTACTAGACTACTAAATGACTGAAACATACAATCCTCCAAGCATTGTTTATCCCATCATTACTAACAACCTACTTACTCAAACTACTTCATGTAGTCAAAAAACACACCTGAGGTATTAACCGTTTAAGCATAACCCTATAAGCTAACCACACTCTATCTAACAGAATAAACAAACCATTCTACTAACACTCACTCCATCTCAAAATGTTAACTCCAACAACATGATAGTTTTGCAATTCACAACATAGTAGGGATACAAACCTATCTTTTGGAACTATGCCAACTAACCACTCCGTAATGTAAAGGTCTAATCAATACACATGTATGTATCAAGTGTGTAGGGATACAACATATAACTGCTATTTTTGTATGTGAATTGTCATATTGTATGCCTGCTATTTTTGTATGTGAATTGTCAAACTATACCATATGTAAGTCTTTGAATGTTTGATATTGTTATTTCAGCTGATTTGGGCTAGCTGCATATATTGTAAATAACTGTATTGTCACATGGCTGGAAGACCAGTGCTGCGGCGCTGACAAAAGACTTTATTCAATGAATAAACTATATTTACCAAAAAAAAAAAAATTAGTCCGATGAAATATAAAATTTTCAAAACCAAACCAAATACCTAGATTTGATTTTACATATCTAACTTAGATCCTGATGCACTTATTAAGAATTTATTTCGGCATAGAAGGCAATCAATCAATCAATCAATAGTTCCATCCTCTAGTCGAGGGTTGGATGCAATGGTTCTCCACTTGTCCTGATGGTGTGCTGTTCTGATAGACTGTGAATAATTCAAGCCTGTCCACTGTGAAATATTTGTAAACCATGATGTTCTTGGTCTCCCTCTCCCTCTGCTGCCATTCACCTTCTCTTCCAACAATGTACGGTATATTGAACTCTGACGAATGATGTGGCCAAAATAAATAAGTTCCTTTGTCTGTATAGTGGCAAACAAGCTTTTCTTAGTTTTAATTTTTCTAAGAACTTCTTTGTTGGTGATCTTCTTTGTCCATGATATTTTCATCATTCTTCGATAAGTCCACATCTCAAATGCTGCTAAACGTTTGTACAAGGCAATACTGAGTCAATTTAACAGAACCTGTTACTGCAGAAGTCTTTGGTGTCAGAGTTTTGGCGTGCTTGCCAAAACTAATTTGACATCTTTGCGCTCAAACTATCTCAAAAGTTTACCTTTTAAAATAAAAGTAACTTTGAACTAATGTAAAGTAGATACTAGTGATCGATCTAATATATTTATCTCAGAAAAAATACAGAGATTCAAAACCATCGGACTATGCAACTTTAAGCATTTGGTGCTACATAGAAGGGCGTATTAAGACTATTTATCAAAACATGTTGCTACTGAAGTATATGGGGTCAGAGATTTGACAAGCATGCCAAAATTAATTTGGCATGTTTTCACTTCAAATATCTCCTAAGTTAGTCATTATAAAGCAAAGTTACTTTGAACTAAAGTAAGATAGATTGTAAGGATCAACCTAATATGTTTATTTAAGAAAATGACAGAAACTCAAAACCATCGAACTATGTAACTTTAAACCTAACTTTGCACTTGCACTTTGCACTTTGCACCTACAACTATATGGCACCTGATGACCAAGTTTGGCAGGGTACCTGAAATATATTTCTTCCCAATGTAGATTACAGTGACATTTTTCTAGCAAATAATTGAGATGAGATAGATACAATACTACTTCTTGTATTATTGTGTATGTGTCGGGGATGAAAGTGGTTTCTGGCAACAACAAAAAAACGCCGAAATTAAGTCGAGATTGGTCGTAATGCTCGCATTGCGTTTGATGCGAGGGAAGGAAGAGACCCTCCCTCCGCCTCTCCTGCCGCCGCCCGGCTTTCTCACCTTCTCTGTCATTTGTCCCTCAGCTTTCTCCCACCTCGCCTCCTCTCTCCCTGCCCCGCCGGCTTTCTCACCTTCCCCACTTCTCCCCTCCCCGCTCCTCCCCTTATAAGGCTTCCAGCCGTCCTCCCTGCACAGCTCCCTTTCTTCTTTGGCTCTCTCCACCTCGGACCTTTCCATGGCCGACGGACCTCTCCACGGCCGACGGACCTCTCCACGGCCGACGCACCTCTACCCTCTACCGACGCAGACGCAGACATCATGCCCGGCCGCGGCAAAGGGAAGGGACACCGGGGAGTCCAGAGCGCCGCCTTGGGCACCCCGGGGGGTGCCTCACCAGCCCCCTCCGCCCCGGGCTCGCCCCCGGCGCCTCGCAACCGCCCCTCGGGCGACTGGGCTGCCGGCATCGACGCCGACACGGCCGCCATCCTCCAGGCGCTGGAGCGCATTACGACGCGCCTCGACGCCCTCGACTGTCGCAGCTCCCATGGCCCCGAGGAGACGACCCCGGCCGCTGTGCGGCGGCCTACGGCCTGCTCTTCACCGCCCACCCCGGCGCCTCGGGCGCACGTAGTCGGGGGGCACTCCCACCGCCCCCGCCTCAGGCACTGCTCCCGGGGGCGGTCCATCCGCATTACCAGTGGTACACGCGCCACGCCCTCCAGCCCCCGGCTCCCGCGCCTTCGACCTACGACCAGGATGCACTCGACCACACCCCGGCATCCGCGGCCGACGCCGTGAGGGAGATCCTCGCGTCAGCCGAGGCGCAACACCTCAGGAGGAGGAAAGGGATTTCCCCCAACTACCTCTTTCCCTCCGATCTCGTCGAGAGAGGCCCCGAGCGGAAACCGGTCAAGCGGGGGGAGGCGACCAAGGACGAGTACAGCCTCGCCCTCCTCACCCTCCTTAGCCACCCTGCCTTCCCCGCGCACTCCCTCCCGGGCCTGAACCACCACGCCCTCACAGTTATCCGCGACAACCTCCTCTACCCCTGGGCTACCGTCCGCCGCTACTCGGAGACCGTCTTCACCTGGATAGCGGACGGTAGACTCCCCCACGGGTGGCACGACCCAGTCGCCCTGAACATGGTGAGAATGGAGGTTCTCACCATGCCCGCCCCCCAGGCCGTCCCTACAGCACCAGCCTCCCGAGACGCGGACCTTCCCCGAGGCGCACAGCAGCCCCGGACCAAAGCCGACACCCGCCTCACCTACAACCGAGAGGCTCATGGGGCTCCCTGCGCCGCCTGGAACCGCGAGCCCACCTCGTGCGATCGGGCCCCAGTCAGGGAGGCCCACGGCGAGGCGGGGGCCAGACACCGGCACATATGCGCCTACTGTGCTAACGTGAGGAGGATACTCACCATGCACAGCGAGGCCCTGTGCCTCACCAAACAAGCCCGTGAGCGCCAGACCCCGGCCGCCTCGGCGGATTTTTGATCGGCCGGCCCGGGGGGCCATAACCGGCGCCTCACCTACACCTCTGCCGACAACCCCTTGACCACCACCGACAACCCCGTAACGACCACCGACCGAAACGCCACACGCCCAGCAAAAGCCACCGGCCCGCAGCCGGAAAGCTACCGGAGCCGGACCGCAAGGAGCACCAACGGCTCCCCACACACGCGGCCCAAGCACGGAGCTCTAGGCGCTAACCACCGCAGCCCTAGCCACTCCACCCACAACACCCAGGACACAGCCGGGGACCATCACCTCGTGCCGCAGGCCCCAGACGCCACCCACACTGACCACAAACCCTCCCTAGACATCACAGCCGCCGACCATCATGACCTCCACATCTCCCCCGATGACACCGCCTTCCTCAACCCTCCCGACCCGACCCCGACACCCACCCCCCCAACCCGGACTACTTCGCTGCCCCCCTCTCCGACCCTCGCTGCACCTCCTCCCCCACCACCGCCAACCACCACCTGCGCAGCCCCCCAGGAAACGGGCCTCCCCAACTTTTGGCCGCCCACATCCCGGTGCCGCCGACGTAGGCCCCGGACTCATCACCACATCCAGACCTTCACCCTCCACAGCCTCCGCCTCCGCGCCACCCAAGCCTGCCTCCGCGCCGGGGGGTCCCTCACCCATATCTTGGCCCGGGCCCCTGGACCTCAGAGGCGGTCCACGCCCCGTGCCCCGCCTCGCCCCCTCGGGCGCGCCTCGAGCCCTCTCCTCCGTTTTGGTGGAGGGCTCTTCGGCGCCCCTCACCACGAACACTGAAAGCTCCCCCGGAGCTCCTTAGTCATAAGCTTATTTTCTCGCTCCTATGAGCTTTTCCTCTTCTTGCTCTCATCGCATTGTTTCCTTGTATATACTTTGTTTGTTTTCCATGTCTGAGGTGTTTCAATAAAGCACCTCTTCTCCACCCCCGCCTTGCTTTCTTCCTTTTCGCGCATCGGTCGTAATGCTCGCATTGCATTTGATGCGAGGGAAGGAAGAGACCCTCCTTAGTCGTAAGCTTATTTTCTTGCTCCCTATGAGCTTTTCCTCTTCTTGCTCTCACCGCATTGTTTCCTTGTATATAGTTTGTTTGTTTTCCATGTCTGAGGTGTTTCAATAAAGCACCTCTTCTCCACCCCCGCCTTGCTTTCTTCCTTTTCGCGCATCATTACACCGACGGCGAATTTCCGCGTTTTCGCGGATCCCTCCCCCCCCCCCCTCCCCATAAGATTAGCACTGTCAGGGAATCACGGAAAATGGGAGAAGTCTGGTTTCAACTCTCCTTCTTGTGAATATATTATCTGCCTAACTATTTCTTTGGGGTTTATGTCCTAGCAACATCTAAGGTCATTTAAGAACGGGATTCGAGCCAACCAATTCTTGTCATATACATCCTGATTCCTTAGCAATCTATTTAACGTTAATCGGAAAATATCAAACAAATTGTGGAAATCCGCGAAATCGCGGATATTTGTCATCCCTGATGTGTATGTGTATGTCTATGTGTATGAGTATGAGTATGAGTATGTGTATGTATATGCGTATGTGTATTAACCACCTCACCCACCTCACAGCTGTGACCCGGCGTACTGTCCCCCACCTACACAGTCAACTTGAGGGATCAGCCGAAGTATTCCTTAGGCATATGGATCGAGAGAGACAGAGCGAGACACACATACAAGGTTGGTTTGTTGTTGCTGTTTTACGACCTAGCAACATCTAAGGTCATATCAGGACAGGTACCGAGTTGTGACAGTGCACACTCACTGCGACTTTATAGTGCTGTCCCACTGGGAAATCAGACCGCCGGCACCACACTCCGATATCCACACTCAGTCACATTATCCTGACAGAGAGCTAATCAGTCCTTGCCCTATTGAAATAATGCCGAGTGCCAGGCTAATCATTTAATTGTGCGGGCACAACATTTTTCCTAGTGATTTCTGACTGTGTTAAATAGTGGAAAACCTGTACTGTGCTGTATATTTTAATATGGCAGTATTATTACCAAAAGAGCGGTCGCAGCCAGGTTAGTTCCTCTAGTTCTCGCTAGCCAGAACTGGCGCCCTCGCAAACCCACCATCCCCATCTGCTAGAAGGCGCCACATATGCCATTGCCCCCCCCCCCCCCCCCCCCCCACACCCTCGACCCCTGCTGCTTCCGCCTCCCTGTATACGTCACCACTTCCCAGATTTCTGCTTGCCACCGCAGTGTTTTCCTCTCACAATCACTATCACGTAGCCATGGTAACACACCGTACGAGTGCATTGTTTTATCACGGTGCTATCACCCATTAGCGGTGTGACACTAATTGGACCGTACATCCTGCCTTAGTCGGCCTCTGTTAATATGTCAGCTGTAGTGCCATCTGAGTTACAACAAAATGAATGTTTTATTCACGTGACTTGACGGCTGCTCACCTGTGTGGATTGGGGAGTGTTGGTGGGGGGGGGACTTTTAAAAATTTTTAAATTTATTTTTGATTGAGGCTGTATTTATACTGTCCATAGCATATAAGCCCGAGTACCCAGGCTTGTTTTTAATGCTGGCCAGTTGTAGTGTTGGTGTTATCTTACCACACAGTAGATCCTGATAAGTAATTTGATTGCCTGCATTTCAGTAGCAGATAGATAGTTGGTTAGTATGGTTAGTAGCCTATGTTAGTTTTTTTTTAAATTTTCTTGGCATATATGTATTTTTTTATTTTGTTCTACTCTTATTACTAGACTAGCCTACTCCTATTTACATATCATAGGCTTGTATGTAGCTGTGTGGTGTGTTATCTGGCTACTTTTGACATGGTTACCTTCCATTGGGTGTCCCGCTGGTGGGCCGTGACATATCACATGCCCCTTTGCAGTGCAGCTTAGTGGGGGTTTCCTAGCCTTATTTTGCACAGATATTTTTTGTAAGTTTTTAGGTCAGGAATTTGTCGTTCCTTTACCGTTTGGGCATTCCACACCTTGGCAGCCATTTCCAGCGTGCTTCTCTCATGAGCTTTTATTTGACTTCTGGTCTGCTTTAATAGTGGCACATTATTTGCTTTACTTAAGCATTTATTACTCTACTTAAAGGTGCCTAGTGCTATTGTTTTGACCAGACAGGATGGCGGAATGAGTTGAGTGTTCGTCTCCCGTGTTGGGGTATCGTGGGATTCGAACCCATGGGTTCTAACTCTTGTCGAGCCAAACCAATGAGTTAAAAATGTATACTTGCCGCTTCCTAGCCTGGTGCTCAGCATTAATAGGATAGGGCAGGGACTGGTTGGCTCAGTGTCAGGATAATGTGACTCAGTGGGAAATTGGGTAATGATACCGACAGCCTGATTTCCCAGTGGAGCAGATCTATAAAGTCACCATGAGTGTGCACCGTCACATATCAGTACCCGTCTTGATATGACCTTAGATGTTGCCAGAATGTAAAACTCCAACAACCAACCGATGACTTTGAGTTTCTGTCATTTTCTGAGATAAATATATTAGATTGATCATTATAATCTACCTTACTTTAGTTTTAAATAAATTTTATTTTAAATGGCTAATTTTTGTGATATTTAAAGTATAAACATGACAAATTAGTTTTGGCAAGCATGCCTAAACTATGTTACCATAGGCTTCTGCTCTACCAAATTATATTAAATTGGCTCAGTATTCCATTCTATGGAGTGACACATGTTTAATAAGTGCACGAGTATCTAAATTAGATATGTAGAATCAAATCTAGATCATTGTTTTGGTTTTGAAAATTTGATGTTTTCATTGGACTATGCAACTTCAATCTGCTGACATAGAAGTCCCAGCTCGCAAAGCAAAAGTTCCAGCCATCAAAGTGTTGGATGGCAATTATCAGCTGGCAAATAGTGGGTGACAATTATCAGCTGGCAAATAGTGGGTGACAAATATAGGCTGGCAAACAGTGGGTGACAATTATCAGCTGGCAAATAGTGGGTGACAATTATCAGCTGGCAAATAGTGAGTGACAATTATCAGCTGGAAAATAGTGGGTGGCAATTATCTGCTAGCAAATAGTGGGTGACAATTATCAGCTGGCAAATAGTGGGTGACAATTATCAGCTAGCAAATAGTGGGTGACAATTATCAGCTGGCAAATAGTGGGTGACAATTATCAGCTGGCAAATAATGGGTGACAATTATCAGCTGGAAAATAGTGGGTGACAATTATCTGTTGGCAAATAGTGGGTGACAATTATCAGCTGGAAAATTGCAGGTGGCAAATGTCATGACCGCATGCAAAGTGCAGTTTGTCCAGCAGACGCACTGCTCAGCTTCCAGATTGACAACCCGTGTTGTGAGCTAAGCTTGGTTAAGCTAAGCCAGTTCCTGACCAGTACTCTCGGATTCACAGCCTGTATTAAGTGCCTGTCACACCTTACGTATTGAGCTACGGACATAACCGGACAAAGAATTTTATAGTCCGGTGGTATTCAGTATCAAAATGTATCGAAATGTGTCGAAATGTTGCGCTATGGAGTCAAAGGCCGCCAGACGAAACGAAAGCTAAACAGACATGGAACGGTGAACCGACGGGTGTCAACCGGACGGACCAAACCTTAACTGAAACATAGCGGACTGCTTACGTCACGTGACAGACATGCCGAATACATATAAAAAGCCACCCGGACCGAATTCCCAGCAACAGACTATTCAGGAAGTTAACCGGAGACATTACGGGTGGGTACTGGACATGAACCAGACAAAACGGACTAAACAAACTTAAACCAGTCAACAACCATACACATCAGTTTGGTGGCATCCGTTCCAAGTTTTGTGCATGTTCAAAACTTGCCACCGTACACACCGGACACCACCGAACTGAGAACGGAAATGCTGGATGCTGACCATATATAAACCGGACATTGACGTATTTCACTGGACTTTGTCCGGTTTCTTTCCGTTTCCCCAATCCGGTAAGGTGTAACTGGGCCTTTAGTGTCGTAGTTACTTATATTCTGAGCTGGCACCGTTTTACTACATGTACACTGGCACCCACACACAAACAAAAAAAACACTGACACCAGACGGGATGGCCGAATGATTTCAGCATTCGTCACCCATTTTGGTAGGTCGTGGGATTCGAACCACAGGCTTGAACCCTGGTCGAGTCAATGAAAGGACTTACAAATTTATACTTGTCGCTTCCTAGCCAGGCGCTCACCATAATTGGGATATGGCAAGGACTGGTTGGCTCAGTGTCAGGATAATGTGACTGAGTGGGATATCAGGTCATGGTGCTGGTGACCTGGTATCCCAGTGGGGCAGCACTACAAAGTCACCATGAGTGCACACTGTCACAAGTCGGTACCTGCCCTCATGTGACCTTAGGTGTTGCTAGGATGTAAAACAAGAACAAACAAAACAAACTTAATCCATAGCCCGCAACGTCCCCTTCTTTCACTATACTACTACCATCAAGTTTAGTCTATTCCCTCACCAGGGTGAAACCCCCGTTTTCCTACTACTCACCCCCCTATTTACCGATGTGTTCTCGCCTTATGCAAAGTCCCTTCTCGATATGCTACTAGATTGTTTGTTGTTTGTTTGTTTGTTGGTGTACGTCCTAGCAACATCTAAGGTCATATCAGGATGGGTACCGACTTTTGACAGTGTGCACTCATGGCGACTTTATAGTGCTGCCCCACTGGGAGACCAGGCTGCCATCACCATGACCTAATATCCCACTCAGTCACATTATCCTGACACTGAGCCAACCAGTCCTTGCCCTATCCTAATAATGACGAGCGGCTGGCTAGGCAGCAACAAGTGTCAATTTTTAAGTCATTGGTTTGGCTTGAACAGGGTTCGAACCCACGATCCCATGGTCTACCAACACGGGAGACGGACGCTCTAACTCAATCGGCCATCCCGTCTGGTCTACTAGATTGTAGTTGTACCTCATCTGTGCCTTTTTTATTTTGTTGTTGTTTTCTTTATTAAGCTCAGACCAAAGCCCACCCTGTGCTGTGTTCTCCTTCGTTTATGTCGTAGCAACATCTAAGGTCACATCAGAACAGGTACCGACTTGTGACAGTGCGCACTCATGGTGACTTCATAATGATGCCAGTGTCATACTAGGAGACCAGGCCACCAGCACCATGACCTATTATCCTAATACTGAAGTAACTAGTCCTTGCTGTATCCTAGTAACTGAGTAATGCAAAGCACCAGGTCAGATCGCGAGGTGGAGGATCCTGCCCGAGGCACAATATTTCGCATTTTCGGCGCCCCCCCTCCCACCCCCATGCAAGTAATATTTAAAATACCCATTATAAGTTTTAGCTTCGAACCCACACCCTTCTAATCGGAATGCCAGACTTTAAAGTTGCGTAGTCGTTAAAAACATCAAATTTTCAAAAGCAAAACACTTATCTAGATTTGAACCTACATCAAACTTGGATAGTGGTGCATTTATTAAGTGTTTGTTGCTGCATAGAAGGGAATACTGAGTCAATTTAATAGAACATGTTACTACTGCATCCTATTGAGTCAGAGTTTTGGAAAGCACACCAATATTAATTTAGCATGTTTACATCTCTACTCTCAACTGTCTTCTGGTTACAGAAAGCAAGGGCGCCCTCGTCTCCGGTTCAAGGATACCATCAAGAGAAACCTGAAGCTGAGAGACATTAAGACCGACTCATGGACATCACTCTCACAGCAGAGAGCTAAATGGAGAGCAGCAGTCAAGTAATGAAAGCAGTCTTTGTCGCTTCGTGACCGACAGCATGATGATGATGACATTTCAAATATCTCCTAAGTTAGTCATTTTCAATTAAAGTTACTTCAAACTAAGGAAAGGTAGATTATAACGATCAACCTAATATATTTAGCTCTGAAAATGACAAAAACTCGAAACCATCGGACAATGCAACTTTAAAATACCCATTATACCGACCCCCCCCCCCGCCCCCAAGGGGGAGGCTAAGGACTAACATGTGTATATATAAGCCGTGTTCACACCAGCGCGTTAAGTCGCCTCAACTAGTTCGCCTCCTATAGTTCGGCTCACATTCGCCGTGTGGACGCGAACCTAAGGCGGATTAGGCCTGATTCGCCTCAACTAGTTCGCCTCATGTAAACCACGTTGCGAGGTAGCTTATATGAACCGAACTAGCTTAGGTCGGCCCAACTTCCTAATGTGAACGGTATCGGTTTACTTGAAGCGGCTTAAGCACGTCACAGTCGAGACCTGAGTTTGTTGACTTTCCGGTAAATTTGCTCTATGAAACTGCCAGCTGTGCACAGATATTTTTTTCATCATTTATTTTTAGGGTTTCACTGCCCAGCAGAAGTTTTGACCGTTCCAAAACAATATGATTCAGTCGAAACAGATCTAGGTCGAACCCACACTCTCTCATGCCGACATCGACTAACCGAAACTGGTGCTGGTTAGTATGGACTTGCTCATGCGCAGATATCGATTTCCGCCTTAAACTGCCCTGAGAATACTGCATGTGTGGAGACAACACTAGTTCGCCTCCTCTAGTTTGCTTTATCTAGTTCGGCCTAAAGTTGTGGGTGTGAACACGGCTATATATACATAAACAATAGCCACACTCATTGAGAGGCAAGATGATTTAAACAGAATCCAGCAACCGGAAACAGCATAGGGGGCCGCCATTTGCAATGAAACACGGAAACGGAAACAGCTCGTCGAACTTCGCTACGCAGCAAACACAATGGACGACAGCAATTGGTTAATAATATACTCATATTGAATCAGATAATAATAAATCAATAATTCTCTGAGCATTTATATGTATGTCAATAGACTAGTTCATAATTCTGAATGTCCATGTTTATGCCAAATTGTTGTGTATTTATTTTGAATAAAAATCGGAGTTTTTCCCTATGCCGACACTCAACTACACGTATCGTCTATAGACAGGTTCGTAATTCCGACTAATGTGGGGGGGGGGGGGTCGGTCCTAAGCATTGCTTATTCATTTTATGTCTTTGGTTTGAACCCACTGCCCACTACTCGGAATCTCAGAGCTTTCACCAGATGTTGACTGGATGAATTAGCAATGTGGTCCACAGCATACGCCTCACTAACTGGGTCTGAAGGGTGGGCAAGTGGAGGCCATTGAGCTGTGAGCTGAGCGTTGAGGGTAGCTGTAAGGCGGGGCCAGCGGCAACATATTACAACTTAGGAGCCAATTCACACCGGAATCAGTCAAAGGGTCCCGGAAATGGGACCAGACTGGGTGATGCTGCTGGAGAGAGGCTATCGAGTTGAAGGCAGGTGGCCACATCTCACAAACAACATTTACAAATTGAATAATCAGCAAACAAGCGACAACAATAATTCAGCTGTTGTCACTTTGCTTTTCTCACCAACCTGTTATTTTCAATGTGTGACCTGGCACCCTAACCCACCACAATCAACACTTGTTGTTTGCAATGTGTGAACTGGCACCCTATTCCACCACCATAAGCACCTGTTATTTGCCAATATTTGAGCTGGCACCCTAACCCACCACCATAAGCACTTGTTATTTGCCAACATGTGAACTGAAACGCTAACCCACCACCATGAGCACCTGTTATTTGAAATGTGTGAACTGGCACGCTAACCCACCACCATTAGCACCTGTTATTTGGAACGTGTGAACTGACACCCTAACCCACCACCATTAACACCTGTTATTTGAAATGTGTGAACAGGCACCCTAACCCACCACCATTAGCACCTGTTATTTGGAACATGTGAACTGACACCCTAACCCACCACCATAGGCACTTGTTATTTGCAATGTGTGAGCTGGCACCCTAACCCATCACCATCATCACTTGTTATTTGCAACATATCAAGTTGGTGCATTGTTTTCTATGCGGAAAGTTGGATTACTTCATATACCGACTGATGAGGCATCCATAGATACGGCAGTTTACAATGCGCATAGTGCAGCCATATTTGTGCAGCCTATACGGACACTATCTATAGCTGTGTTCACACACACAATTTTATGTTGACTTAGACAAGTCGATTTATATGAATCGATTTAGTGTCGTGTTCACACATGCAATACTTTTAGCCGGAAATTGATATCTGCGCATGAGCAAGTCCATACTAACCAGCGCAACTTTCGGTTAGTCGACGTCGCCAGTAGAGAGTGGGTTCGACCTAGATCTGTATGTACTGAACCATATTGGTTTGGAACGGTCAAAACTTCTGCTGGGCAGTGAAACCCTAAAAATAAATGATGAACAAAATATCTGTGCACAGCTAGCAGTTGCATAGACTAAATTCTATAATATGCGCTTTTGATCGACCGGAAAGTCAACAAACTAAGGTCTCGACTGCGCATGTGCGTGATGCGCTCAAGCCAAATCGATTCATATAAACTACCTCACGAAGGTAGTTTCCATGAACCGATTTATATGAATCGATTCAGCCCTAAATCGACACAGCATCGCATTCACACAGCAAATGTGCGTCGAACTAGGCAAGTCGATTTATATGAATCGATATAAAGTGCGTGTGTGAACACAGCTTTAGGAATCCCAGCCAGAGAGAGTATTTATTGCACAATTGCTATGTTGAAATAATGATGCCTTCTGTTTGGCTAAATGATATGAGTACTATAGGAATTCCATGGGGGATGTAGTTATATAGAGGGAGTGCATGTGACATCAACACTCAGTGGTCAGCCATCTTGGATTACACTTAATAGTGCTCCCTGTCTTATACCAAGAAGACCACGGCCACCACTGGGCCTACCTAGTTGGCAGCTGCCGAAGTATGTGGCACCATCTAGCGAGTACTGCCCAAACCTTTCTAATTCTTTGACAGAGCATCCAACGTGTCAACATACTGCACTTTAGCAACAATGTGAGGCTACATGATTAGAAAAATACTTCCCCTCCATCAAAAAATCCTTTTCCCCGAACTTTTGAGGCCAAACTGCTAAAAAAAAGTGACAAATAAACTAACAAATCGGTAAATAAACACAATGTAAACAGTTGCAAGCCTTTCATATGTAATCCAATATGGCCGCCGGAAGTTGTCTCGTGATGTCATTACACCCCCTCTATAGTGAACAGCAATACAGGGCCACGTTCACGGTCCGTCTCGGCGATGTCTCGGCGACGTCGTGGCGATGCTTTTTGGCCTATTTGCGTTCAGGGTGCGTCTCGGCGACCCCTCCCTTTTCAGATAGGAGACAAAAAGTGCCTCGAAAATGGCCGCCATATCCAGTGGTTTCAGCCTATCACAGCACAGCTTTTACATTGCAAATGGCCACCGCCTATGAGGGGGCTATTTTTGAGACAACCAACTGCTTTTGTCGTTCAGACTGGCGTGACGTCATGCCCATCGTCGAGGCGCCTCCGAGACGGACTCTGAACGCGGCCCAGGTCATATCAGGGTGGGTGTCAGGGTGAGTTTTATTATATGGCTGAAAGACCATACCTTATAATCATCTTTTTAAAGTCATTGGTCTGATTCTATGGTGTTTCGAACCCACGACCTTCCGCCTGGAAAGCCAATTCTCTTACACACTCGGCCACCCCGTCCAGTGAAAATGACAACAAAACTTATAATAACACTAACATCAACACTAGCAACAGCAATAACAAAAGCAATGATGATGACGATAGAAAAGAAGGTGACAACAAAAAGGGCAATAAGAACAGTAATATCCACATTTCCTCAGGCGTGGTGCCTAACACACACCTCGTGAGGTGTGAAGGGAAGGGAAGATAACGGAAGGGAAGGGAGGGAGGTGATGGGAGGGAAGGGAAGGGGAATGGTAGGGAGGGAAATGGAGGGGAGATGAAGGGAAGGGGGAAAGGGAAAGTTAGTGAGGGAAGGGGAGGGGAAGGGAGGGGAGCGGAAGGGAAGAAAGGGGGAGGGAAGGGAAGAACAATGGAAGGGAGAAGGGAAAGGAGGGGAAGGGAGGGGAAGGAAGTGAAAGGTTTGATTGATTGATTAGTGGTTGCTTTACACCATGTCGGCATGTTTGTTTTTTGTTCAAACCATCGCTTTTACATGTAAAAGCAGACAATCAATTATGTGCCAAAAGACACTCATTAAATTAGAAAGCTCACAATCATATATTTGTGGTCAAGGGAAACAAATTGCCATAGAAAAAGAAAAGTTTTATTAATAATTGATAGAATCTATTTAGTAAACTATATGAGGTGGTACAGTCCAGCTGCCCTCAAAAAGGCTAAAATGTTTTCCTGTTTTACCTTAGTAAAAAGGTCATGCATACTGTCTGCAGTGTAGAACTGTTGGCGCAGGGCCAAAAAATCAACGCAACTTAGTAAAATGTGTTTGAGTGTCAGCGGGGACTGACACCCAATACATTCAGGGGGAGGTTCCCCCTTGAGCAGAAAAGCATGTGTAAGCCACGAGTGGCCAATACGGCAGCGGCTAAGGACCACTTGGTCCCGCCGACCTCCCGCATGAGTCTGTGGTGGCTTTCCCACAGATGGTTCAATTTCTTTAAGTTTATTAATGTTTTCATCCCACTCATGTTGCCATTTGGATTTTATGTGGGTGGCTATTAGTGGTTTCAGATCAGAGTGAGGGATCAGACACGGTTCAAGATCACAGTTCAGGGCCTTCTTCGCAGCCCGATCAGCTCGTTCATTTCCTTGTATGCCGGCATGGCCAGGCACCCAGCACAGGTGGATGTCATACCCATCCGTTGTCAGTTGGTTCATTTTATAAATGACCCTTGCTAGAATAGGGTGATTCGTTTTCAGTCCAGCAACAGCCAGGAGGCAAGAGAACGAATCACTGTATATAACATAGTTAGTGTCGTTGGATACCTTGATACACTCCAACACGAGAAGGAGTGCTCGGGCTTCTGCAGTGAAAATCGAGCTCTGATCAGCCAAACGTATGGCAAACTTTTCCCGTCGGCAGACTGCCACAGCAGCTACCCGGCTTTGGTCTTTCGAACCATCAGTGTATATGGAGAGGTGGTCTGCAAACTGGCCCTGGATCTCGGCATGCAGTCCTTGGTACTCGAGTGGATGTGTCCCAGACTTCCTCAGTTCCGTGACTCGGAGGATAACCGATGGCTTTCTCAATGACCACGGGGGATGTTCTGGGACTTTGGCATCCTCCAACACGTCCAAATCCACGCCCAAGGCCTCCAAATGAGGTTTCATTCGGAGCCTCAGTGGCCGGATGTAATTCGGCCTGGCTTCATACCTGGATTGTCATGTTGCTCGAATAGACAATTGTGTGCAGGATTCAATGCATTAGTTTTTATCTTGACTACATATTGCATGGCCAGTTTGATTCTCCTGTTGTTAAGTGATGGTTCATTGGCTTCGACGTGAAGGAAAAGGGAGGGGAAGAGACGGAAAGGGATTGAAGGGAAGGGAGGGGGAAGGGGAGGAGAGGGAGGGAAGGAGAGGAGAAGGGAGGGGAAGGGAGGGGAAGGAGTGGAGGGGCTGCTTAGCCGGTAAAGGCGCTGCTTATAAATAAGAGGCACGGTAGTGTCCTGGTTCATGATGTACTCGGGTCACGCCCAGCCAGTGTGTGACGGTAATTGTTGATTAACCTGCTGCACCCGATGGACATAAACAGCGTTCGTCGGGTAATCACACGCCGCTCCCTTCCCGGCATCCTCTCGGGTGATCCGTCCTCCACGGCCCGTATCGGAAGTGGTACAGGAAGTGTGGGGTTCACCCGCCTCCTTTCTCTTTGTCTCCCTATCTCCCCTCTGTCATTCTGTCTCTTTCTCTGCCATTCTGTCTCCTTCTTTCTCCTCTCTCATTTTCTCTCCTCGCTCTTTCTCGCTTTTTATATCTCTATTTATCTCTCTTTCTTTCTCTCGCTTTCTTTCTCTTTTTCTTTTTATCTTTCTTTCTCTTTTTCACTTTCTCTTTCTTTCTTTTTCTTTCTCATTCCTTCTCTTTGTTTCTCTTTCTTTCACTTTCTTTCTCTTTCTTTCTCTTTCCTTCTCTTTCTTTCTCTGTCTTTCTTTTTCTTTCTCTTTCCTTCTCTTTCGATCTCTTTTTCTGTCTCCGTCTCTCTCTATCTGTCTCTCTCGGCCCCTCTGTATCTTTATCTCTATGTTTCTCTCGCTTTCTCTTTCCAGCTTTCTCTTTCTAGCCTTATCTCTCTCGATTTCTCACCAAATGAACAAACTTCAAAGGGTAAGTAATTGTAGTATCTTTTATTTGAATTCTAAGCTCAATAAAACTGCTTTCTGAATACATTATCAAGGTAAGATGAGTAGTCGTCAAAGGGCTCTATATCTCCCACTCTGAACCATCGCGTCAGGAAATATAAATTGTGCTTGTATGTTGGAGTATAACGTCCTGGTAACAGTTAAGGTCATATAAGAATGGGCTATAAATTGTGTAAATAGCTCCAATAATGTATAGTTGAAATACCATTGCCCCGGTGTTAACAAAGGTAACGTTCTTTGGTGAATAAAATTACATTCGCCAAAACTACAACAAAAAAGAGTTAAAATGGATAGATAAATAAATAAATAAAAGAGTAAAAAGTAGCTAAACTGAAAGAGATACAAACAAATATTAAAGAACAGTTAAAATGGAAAATATTTTTTTTAAAGAGAGTAAAAATGAAAAAGATAAACAAGAATAAAAAAGAGTTTAAATTAAAGAAATAAAAAGGAGTAAAAATGAGTTAAGATGACGTGCCCGGATCTGAAGGCTGTGACTTGAAGCCCCTTGTAGTGCTTGGTAAAAGCTACTCAACACCATCTTCTGAAGACAGTGCATTCCTCCCTCCCCAACACCACCTCCACACATCCACACACACACCTCCCCCAGACACCACCCTGTGAGCTGCGTGTGGTGTTGTGCATCTCCCGCTGTTTTAGTCATAGAGCTGCTCGGGGACAACTCTGGAGCAGCTCACGACATGCTCAGAGCGACTCGAATCCGATTAGAATTCGCTCAGCGTCAGAGCTGCTCATACTGTCTCGCCGTTCCGCCATCGGTGACGCCCAGATCATGTGAGGAGGTTTCACTTTTCATTTCTACCCTCTGTCATTCCCTGCGTGAACATTTCACTTCATAAGTATCGAAGAAGAAAAAGTCATGTTACCTGGGTGAGGTTGGTTGGTTGGTTGTTGGAGTTTTACGTCCTGGCAACATCTAAGGTCATATCAGGATGGGTACTGACTTGTGACAGTGCACACTCATGGTGACTTTATAGCACTGTCCCACTGGGAGACCAGGCCGCTGGCACCATGACCCAATATCCCACTCAGTCACATTATCATGACACTGAGCTAACCAATCCTTGCCCTATCCTATTACTGCCAATCACCAAACTAGGAAGTGACAAGTATAAATTTTGTAAGACATTAGTTTGACTCGACAGGGAATCGAACTCGCGATCTCCCGCACGGGAGGCCTGCGCTGTACCGATTCGACCACTGCATCCGGTGGCAAGAGAGGAATAAGGTGAGCTGCAGAGGTGGTACTATGTATAGGGCATATGAAAGGGAAGAGAGGGCTCAGGAGATTTTAGGGGGAGAGAATAGAGAGGAGGGACACAAGATGGATCCCTATATCTGATATTGCCTGATAGAAGGCCGCTGCATTCTTAATCTTCTCCATCCTTCTTCTATAATTCATTGCCAATGAGACAAAGGGTATTTCATTACTATGTTTCATGGCAGCAACCTGGTGCTTGGTGGGGAGGAGAGGCAGGGATAGGGGAGGGCGGAGAGGGGAGGAGAGGGGAGGAGATGGGAGGAGAGGGAGGAGAGGGGAGAGAGGGGATGGGGCAGGGTGAAGAGCGGAGGGGAGGAGAGGGGAGAGGAGGTGAAGGGAGGGAGGAGAGGAAGACAGTATGAGGGGAGGAGAGAAGGAGGGGAGGAGAATTAGACAGGAGGAGAGCAAGAGCGGAGGAGAGGAGAGGGGGAGAGGAAGCGGGAAGGAGAGGAGGAAAGAAGGAGGGGAGGAGAGAAGGAGAGAAAGAGAGGAAGAGCGGAGGAGAGGAAGAGGGGAGGAGTGGAGTGGGGAGGAGAGGAAGGCAGGAAGGCAGGAAGAGAGGAAGAGAGGAAGAGAGTAACAGAGGAAGAGAGAAGCAGAGGAGTGGAGAGGAGGAGACAAGAGTGGAAGAGAGGAAGAGAGGAAGGAAGGAAGGAAGGGAGGAGGGGAGGAAGGGTGGGAAGGCTTGCATTGTGTGATTGTGAGAAAGAGTGGTCCAAATACATTCGGCCTAATGTGGAAGCTGTGTAATGGAGGGGGAGCAGTGTGAGCAACGGTGCCGGTGATAAATGACTACACCGCAGTGCAGTACACAGGCGCACCGGGACTGCAGCCAGCGGCGGCCGGCAATGTGTGCGTAGTGCGGCGGTCTGTGCGGGGGGGGGGAGGGGGGGGGAGGCAGAGGAGGATATTCGGTGGGTGCAGTTGTCGGGGTACTGGCATGTGTGGGTATAAGGGCACACGGGAGTGTGTGGTCGTGTGTATTTTCTTGTTGTTGGTAAAACAGTTTATTCATCAGAATATACATTTTTTCAGCGCCGAGGCACTGGTCTTCCAGCCATTTACATTACATTGTAAATAGGTCAGCGGGTATTTAGGTGGGGTATATTGACCCTATTCATGCGCGACCTAATTAGGCATCAGAACGAGGCTGAGTAAGCGTCAGTATTGGAAATGGCCATAAGACACTGCTGTGTGCCGATGTGTATGAACCACTACATAAATTAAATGAGTAAAATTTGAAGATATTAACTTTTGAAACTATCATAATCATTTTTGCATACCTTTTTTATATTTATTGGTCAATTTTCATGAAGATTGAGTGATGATCAGATGCATTTCAGTAGGCAATGTCAACAAAGTCACTCACCTTGGCTGCCAATCTTTTCTTAAATTCAAAATTGCATAATTTTCTTAATATAGATATATTAAAAAATTTTATTTTAACACTTTTAAAGCTTTTATTAATTTGTAATTACTAAGACTAGTTGTTTAACTGTGTTGCACAGATAACTATGCTGACAGTGCTGCATTACATGATACCACCATAACTAGGCAGACTTGAAGTTGACAGTCACATTGTAGTTACAGAATGGGAAAAATCACCATGCAAGCATCACCCAATCTTCATGAAAATTGGCCAATAGATAGAAAACAGGTATGCAAAGATGAATATGTTACTTTAAAAAATGAATCCCCTCAAATTTGAGTAATTTCGAGAGGTTTTGGTCAACAAAAAAGTATTCACATGACTTTTCATACAGCGGTGCCTGACAGACGCGTAAGTGCCCTCGGTCTGGTTTCAACATGGCCGCGGCGTGAATAGGGTGAATTATTAGATTATGAAGGAGGTTAGTGTGTTAGTGGGTTAGCCATAATAAGTTCAGTATATGGGCCTATGATACTGGGATATGTGGTGTGCATGTGAGGGTGGGATGGTTGTTGGAGTTTACGTCCTGGCAACATCTAAGGTCACATCAGGATGGGTAGTGACTTGTGACTTATAGTGCTGCCGCACTGGGAGACCAGGCTGCCAGTGACATGACCTGATATCCCCCTCAGTCACATTATCCTAACACCGAGCCAACCAGTCTTTGCCCTATCCTAACAATGCCGAGCGCCTGTCTAGGAAGCGACAAGTATCAATTTGGTAAGTCATTGGTTTGACTCGATTGGGAAATGTGAACTCCTGACCTTCTGTACAGGAGGCCCGCACTCTACCGATTCGGGGTGTATGAGGGTGTGTCATGTGTATGTGAAAGTGTGTGAATGTGAGAATGTAACTGTGTGAGTGTATAGGTGTGCCTGTGTGTGAGTGAGCATGGACGATCAGACACTTCCAAGCTTGTTAAGCACATTCCTGCTGATGCAATGACAAACAATAGGGACATTATTAGAATTTCAAAATACACCCCTGTTATTTCAAACTAGACCTTCTGCTGGCTGACCAGACGGGATGGCCGAATGAGTTGAGCGTCCGTCTCCTGTTTTGGGAGATCGGTGGTTCGGAACCCATGGGTTCGTGGGTTCGAACCCTGGTCGAGTAATACTAATGACATAACAATTGGTACTTGTTGCTTCCTAGGAAGGCGGTCAGCATTATTAGGATGGGGCAAGGACTGGTCAGCTCAGTGTTAGGATAATGTGACTGAGTGGGATATCAGGTCATGGTGCTGGCACCATAAGTGTGCACTGTCACAAGTCGGTACCCGTCCTGATATGACCTTAGATGTTGCTAGGATGTAAAGGAACAAACAAAGGTTCTGCTCTCTGAATAATTCTAGAAGCTTCCACTACCCGGAAATGGCGCTCCCAAATTCCCTCCCATACCACTAGGGGGAAGCATCTACCAATCACAGATGTCCATGGATCCCCCAATGCACACACACACCTCCTTGTCTGATATCTCTTTCAGGATAAAACTTTGCACTGAAAGAAAAAATAAACCTGTAAAGGTACTTATCTTCAAAATGCTAGCATTACATTCCGCATGCAGGTATTGCAGGTATAGCAATACTTCAGGGAGTTTGACGCCCCTGCCTTGCAGAGTTGTAAACCACTGCCTTGTGGTACAGGTTCTTGACAGAACCGAAGGCTAAGGGAGCAAACCCTAAACAGAAAACCATGTCACTGTGGCAGCATTAAGGGCGGTTGATGTATGGAACTCCCAACATCTCCCGACCAGCCACTGCAGGGACAAATAGTTTTACGCCTGTCTTGACATGTTCTTGCCGGTGTGAAACCTCTATTTGCTCCCCGAGAGAGTGCCGCTGGTGACTTGCAAAAGCCAGCAGCACTTCAACACTTTTGCAGGCAACTTTCATGAAATGAAATGGAGAGCGGCAGTCAAGTAATGAAACCAGTCTTTGTCGCATCGCAACCGACAGCATGATGATGATGATGACATTCCGCATAATCTCATCTAAACATCAATATTTTTTACGCCAAAACACTTAGGTAGGTTTACTCTTACATGTTCAACTTAGACACTGATAAACATGTGATGTGCCGTGTTGTGCTATACGGCCGGTTCCTCCTCACCTCTATGTCATACAATGCGCAGAGTCTCGGTTCCAGATGACTGACTTTTGTCATGTAACCGCCACACTCTCATTCTCCGACATTCGTTTGACTAAGCATTTACAACCAGCCCGATGTGAAGCATTCATGCTTAATCCTTTTGGTAATGACCGTCCGACATTAATTAGTGTTTTTACGCGAATACAAATAAATGACCAGACGGGATGGCCGAATGAGTTAGAGCGTCCGTCTCCAGTGTTGGTAGATCGTGGGGTCGTGGGTTCGAACCCTGGTCGAGTCAAACCAATGACTTAAAAATTGATACTTGTCACTTCCTAGCCTGGTGCTCGGCATTAATAGGATAGGACAAGGACTGGTCGGCTCAGTGTCAGGATAATGTAACTGAGTGGGATATCAGGTCATGGTGCTGGCGGCCTGATCTTCCAGTGGGGCAGCACTATAAAGTCGCCATGAGTGCGCACTGTCACAAGTCGGTACCCGTCCTGATATGACCTTAGATGTTGCTAGGAAGTAAAACAACAACAAACAACAAACAAATAAATGGACACAACCCATTCACAACTAGGTGTCGTCTGCTGGTAAAAAAAAAAAGATTAATTTGTGGGTGTTTTTTTGTTACCCCAGACATGCTTTTTTTGTTGTTTCTCATTGTTTCTTTTGTTTCTCATTCCTTGGCGATTTGCTTTGTTCATATTAATTCTTTTCTCTACGTTTTCTTGTAATGTTCCATCCACAGTGTTTTAAGTTTGCTTAGTGTGTTGCAGTATATATCATTAGGGCTTGAAGACAAAGAAGGGTGTTTTTTTTGTGGGAACATTAGATGTTTAAGCAGGGGACATTTCAGTTGCAGACGACTGATCTTGCTCATTCCACCGCTCTTTGCCCTATCCTAATAATGCCGAGTGTCTGGCTAGGAAGTGACAAGTCTCAGTTTTTAAGTCATTGTGTATCGAATCAGAAGATTGCGAGTTTGAGCCTCGTCGTGGTCCCCAGTTTTGTAAAGTCCAATGCTCGAATCTGTGGTTGTGTAGGCAGGCTAAGGTGAAATCAAATCAGACAAAGAGAAAGGAAGAGTATAAAGTGTAAAGAAGAAGAGAGAGTCCAGCCCTCTGGTGTATTATTTATATGGTTACATGGGTTCATTGTAGAGTATCACCCTACCCCTTTCCCCTAATGGGAAACAAGCATTCTTGGCCCTACCAATAGGGATCCAGCTTTCCTGGTCCCCATGGATACCAGTGGTTTGCCCACGACAACAAGCTGTATGGCCCTATGGCCACAACCAACCTTGACCTTTGAGTGTGGCGATCCCTATCCCAGCAGAGGGGCTAGGCCCTGAGGGCACTCACACCCATACCTGCCAGCACCACTATGTCTATTTACATCCCACTCAAGCACCACCAACCCAAACATATATATATATATACATACATGTACCTGGTCACGTACACCGATTAGTAATAGAACATTTGCATTCCCGCCATGCCGATTATCAGAATATTTTACAATTGCTTTGACTCGACGATGATTCGAACCCTCGATTCCACGATCTACCAACACGGGAGACGGACGTTCTAACTCATTCGGCCATCCGGTCTGATGCTTCGGCACTGATTACATATGTTATTCAGAGGAATAAAACCACTCGAATAACAACAACAACAACAAATGAATGAACTTTTTCTTTGACCGATAGGATCGGAAGGTGGACATCCGGCAAAAGAACCTTACAAGCAATTCACCTGAAAGTATATGACTCATTTAAAAATTACTTTTGTATGTGTGTGTGTTTGACTTGAGGGGCTTGGCATTAATAGAGGTTGGGCAAGGACTGGTGAGCTTAGTGTTAGGATAATTTGACTCAGTAGGATACCGGGTCATGGTTTGTTTGTTTGCTTGTTGTTGTTTTACGTCCTAGCAACATCTAAGGTCATATCAGGACGGGCCCTGGTGTTGGCGGCCTGATTTCCAGTGAGGCAGCATTCTGAAGTTGCTATGAGTGCGCACTGTCACACGTTGGTCCCATCCTGATATGACCTTAGATGTTGCCTGGGGATAAAGCTCCAAATATCTATACATGTGTATACACATATTTACATATATATACATATAATGCGTTAAGGCCAGGCGCAGCTGGCATACAGTGCACAGGGCCGCTCACAGGGGGCGCCACCGTGGTCTATGTCATAATAACAGGGTCAGCTAGATAGGATAAGTGCTAACTATTACATAGGAACTGAGATCGGTAGTGTCCTTTTTATTCCATAATGGATTATAGAGCACATACATATATACATATATACATATATACATATATACATATATACATATATACATATATATACATATATATACATATATATACATATATACACACATATATATACATATATATACACATATACACGCATACACACATATATACACACATATACACATATATACACATATATACACATATATGTAGTGGTCTGCACTGACCTCTCAGGCAAGGAGCCGCATAGACAGGTAGGCGTGGGTAGTATGGTGATATCAGGGAGCCTAGGTGGTGTAATGGTTAGCACACTGGCCCGAATGCAAAGAGATGTGGGTTCGAGTCCCACTCTAGGCGCAATATTTCCCATTTTCATCACCCCCATGACACTGGTTGCCGTGATCAGGATCCTGTACAAGCTTTGCGCTGTATGGTTGTTGAACCTACCCTGTGTATGTATGTGTTAGTGCATTGCCTGTATGTATGTAATTGTAAGCATTACAAGACTTACAATTCCAGGGGGACGAGTGTAGTGGTCTGCACTGACCTCTCAGGCAAGTAACCACATAGACAGGTAGGCGTGGGTAGTGTGTTGATATCAGGGAGCCTAGGTGGTGTAATGGTTAGCACACTGGCCCGGAATGCAAAGAGATGTGGGTTCGAGTCCCGCTCTAGGCGCAATATTTCCCATTTTCATCACCCCCATGACACTGGTTGCCGTGATCAGGATCCTGTACAAGCTTTGCGCTGTATGGTTGTTGAACCTACCCTGTGTATGTATGTGTTAGTGCATTGCCTGTATGTATGTAATTGTAAGCATTACAAGACTTACAATTCCAGGGGGACGAGTGTAGTGGTCTGCACTGACCTCTCAGGCAAGTAACCACATAGACAGGTAGGCGTGGGTAGTGTGTTGATATCAGGGAGCCTAGGTGGTGTAATGGTTAGCACACTGGCCCGGAATGCAAAGAGATGTGGGTTCGAGTCCCGCTCTAGGCGCAATATTTCCCATTTTCATCACCCCCATGACACTGGTTGCCGTGACCAGGATCCTGTACAAGCTTTGCGCTGTATGGTTGTTGAACCTACCCTGTGTATGTATGTGTTAGTGCATTGCCTGTATGTATGTAATTGTAAGCATTACAAGACTTACAATTCCAGGGGACGAGTGTAGTGGTCTGCACTGACCTCTCAGGCAAGTAACCACATAGACAGGTAGGCGTGGGGAGTGTGTTGATATCAGGGAGCCTAGGTGGTGTAATGGTTAGCACACTGGCCCGGAATGCAAAGAGATGTGGGTTCGAGTCCCACTCTAGGCGCAATATTTCCCATTTTCATCACCCCCATGACATATATATACATATATATATACATATATACATATATACACATATATACACATATATACACATATATACATATATATACATATATATACCTATATACACGTATTTACAAATATATACAAAATATTATATACACACACATATAAGGTATGAAATCTGGCACCGAATGCCTGCCCAGTGTGAAAATAGGCTAAACCCACACAACCTGACAATCCTGAATATACTTTTCTATTATTTCCACATCCAGCACAAAATTCTAATCTCACAATAGCTTTCTATTGATCTGAGGAAAACTGTATCCTTAAATCCAAAAAGCATTATCCATATATATCACCATACTACCCACGCCTACCTGTCTATGCGGCTCCTTGCCAGAGTGAACTGGTTGGTTGCCAATTAACATGCTGGCCCGCCCCAAGGCCTTCTTTGGGGCAGGCGCCCTATTTCAGGAGGTCACGTGGTGCTGCCTCGAGTGTTGTGGCTTATGGCCTTCTCTTGTATCAGCCAATCAGGACACTTTTACTGAGTGGCACCTTGTGGTTTCTGGCCATGTGGTAGCTAGCTTATAAACAGTGGACAGTTGCTATGGTAACTGACCTGTCAATTATTAGCTCAACTAGTTTTGACTAGATTTGTCTATTTGAATTTGAAATTCTCAAGAATTAATACTATTTTTAAACACATAGCATAGCATTGTTTGTTTATTCTGCTCATAACGGTTAAGCGCATTCACTTGTTTTCGCTGCTGTGCAGTAGTGGTCATAATCCATATAGATTGATTTCCTTTAAGCTATAGTTTCTGTAAACTTGTTTATGGTGTTTCCAATTAGTTTGTGTTTGTTATTATATTTGTGTGTATAGTTTGTTTAGTATGGTGTCTCCTATTCGTTTTTGATATTTTCTGGGTTACCTACTGTTTATCCCTGAACTATTACTTAGTACATATTTCTATATCTCATATAGGAATGAATAACCAGCTAGTTCTAGAGTGATTTTCCATATATATATATAGCTATACATTTAAAAGAAAACTAATTTGATGGGATGTTTATGCTGTCCACAGCATATAAGCTCGGATGATCGAGCTTGTTTTCAATGCTGGGCAGTTATTGGTCTATGTTTCTTAATATTATGGTTTCCTACACTTAATTCTAGACTAGTCTACTCTATTTACATATTATAGGCTTGTACGTAATAGGTAGTTGGTTTATATTTGGATTTGATGTTATCTGGCTGTTTTCTGGCAAGGGGTTACCTCTCATGGGTTGTCCAGCTGGTGGGCCGTGACATATATAAATATATACATTGTGCAATGTGACAGAGCCCCGTTGGGTCTGAAGGCAGAAGCTGGTTGGTTGGTTGTTGGAGTTTTACGTCCTGGCAACATCTAAGGTCATACCAGGACGGGGAAGGCAGAGGAGAAGGTGTTAGATTGCTATCCTAGGCTCTTTATATATATATATATATATATATATAGTCTGACTGGGGGTTTAAACAAACATGGTCCGTCCTGTCCTGAGAAGAAATATTAACTATGTCTGGCAGATGAGAGTTGCAAGGTGGTGGCCAGTTGACAGGGTGTTGATAGTGCTTTTGTTGGCGTCAGGACCAACCCAGAGGAGTTGGGAGGCTTGGGGCTGTGGGGCTGGGGGAGCGGGGTGTTGGGGGTGGGGGGCTGGAGGGTTGGGGGGGGGCTTCTCATAGCTACCCTCAGCCATGCAGGCATCATCTCAGTAAATACATGTCTCCACCGAAAACAAGGCGGGTGATGCGGATTCCGAGGGACACCAGTTTGACAGGGACACTTCCATTCAAATGCATTGTTAACGGCCGTGAGCAAATCTTCATACAGAAGAAGTCAAATATGTCCCAAATTACACCATCTAGAAATAAACCGCTTGGAACACATATAGAAAACATGTTTAGCAAAAAGATTATATTAAATTGATACGGGTAGGGTTCTGGATTTCTATTAATTTGTAATAAAATTGACGTTTTGCACTGCGCGTACTGTCAAACTCAAGGCATTGTCAATGGCCGTGAGCAGTCTTCATACAGACAATACAGAAAAAGTGAAATATCTCTAAAACAACACCACCTACAAACAAATCGCTTGGTACACATATAGAAAACATGTTTAGCAAGCACATTATATTAAATTTATAAGGTTAGTGACGATGCTGTTCGATTTTTACGCGTGTGCAGAAGCGATGTGTCCCTGGGAAACTGGTGTCCCTGGGAAACTGCAACACGGGCAAAGGAAGAGGTGGAAAGACAACATCAGGGAAAGGACACGCCTGGAGTCCGGCAAGTCCCAGAGGGCTGTGGAGAACAGAAAAAAGAGAGAAAAATAACTGTTTGCAAAGTCATCTGTGGTGCCCTGATGACCCTTGTGGTTAAGGGATTAATGATGATGATGACGATGATGATGGGTATACACTTGTGACACTGTGCGCTTGTGACAACAATGACCCAATATCCCAGTCAGTCACATTATCCTGATGCTGAATAAACCAGTCCGTGTCCTATATTTTTAGTTCTGAGCACAAGGCTAGGTAGCAACATCTGAGACCAGACGGGATGGCCGAATGAGCTGGAGCGTCCGTCTCCCGTGCTGGTAGATCGTGGGGTCGTGGGTTCGAACCATTGTCAAGTCAAACCAATGACTTACAAATTGGTGCTTCTCACTTCCTAGCCAGGCGCTCCGCATTATTAGGACAGGGCAAGGACTGGTGTGCTCAGTGTCAGGATAATGTGACTGAGTGGGATACCAGGTCATGATGCCGGCGGCCTGGTTTCCCAGTGAGACAGCACTATAAAGTCGCCATGAGTGTGCACTGTCACAAGTCGGTACCCGTCCTGATATGACCTTAGATGTTGCTAGGACGTAAAACAACAACAAACAAACACACAGCAACATGCATCAATTGTGTAACTCATTGATTTGACTTAGTTGATGTTCAAACCCACAGCCTCCTGCACAAAAAGCCAACCAGCGCTCTGAAGCAATTCAGCCATCCTGTCAGGTGCCACCGAATTGGAGTACAGGTATCGAAGTGGATTTTTAATATGCAAACAGGAATAGAGGAATTTAAAAAAACTAAATGGCTGCCGTGTCAGTTTCCTCTACATGCCTGCTCACACACCAGGTAAAGGGCATTGAAACTTAACACTGCCACGTTCCCACCTAACCACTCCAGGCTGTGTGGGTGCTTGTAGATGGGGGTTTGTTTGTTGGAGTTTTACATCCCGGCAACATCTAAGGTCATATCAGGACAGGTACCGACTTGTGACAGTGCACACTCATCATGGCTGCATAATGCTGCCCCACTGGGACATCAGGCCACCGGCACCATGACCTGGTTTCCCACTCAGTCACATTATCCTGATACTGAGCTAACCAGTCCTTGCCATATCCTAGTAATGCCGAGTGCCAGGCTAGGTAGCAACAAGTATATATTTTGTAGTTCATTGGTTTGACTCGACTGGGAATCAAACTCCTGACCTTCCGCACGGGAAGCCTGCGTTCTTACCGATTCGCCCACTGCATCCGGTGTAGATGAGGGGTGTTCTGAGTGTCGGGTGGTGGTGGGGGGGGGGGGGAGTGATACTAGATACATTATGAATGCCCTACCAAGGCCCTATGAAGCCCCATGAAGCCCCATGAAGACTCTCAAGATTCCCCCTGGAGAGCCAATGGCCGACTCAAAATTCGCCGATAACCCCTCCCCCCTTAAATATAATACCAGATTGACCTTACTGAACACGTGATCAAATTGAGTATGCTGCATCACGTTCAGTCTGCACTTATATATATGTACAGTAAACCAGCCTCATTGTGTGATTATCAGAATTATGCGAGTATAAATATTGGAAGTTTTATCTCCCTCCACTACAGTTCGATATTGGCTTGTTCACTGACTCTTCCCTATTCAACTGGTGGCGCCACCAACGTATATCCATCTCACTAACTACTTCTCACTGCCTGTGTTAGTTTAATATATATATATGATATATAAGCATTATGCGAGTATAAAGGTACGAAAGGGATTATATGTTTATTTCCTACCTTATTACTGATGGGGTGGCTTATTTTATATATGCCCCCCCCCTTCAACCACGTGACCGGTGGCTCCACTGCCGGAACGCTTCTATACTGGACGCTGCACTCTCACTTGCGCCCGAGAATATACAAATAACTTCCATATATATAACAGTTAGTTGTTGCGGAAATAATGTTTTTGATCTTCGATATAGTTCGGTGATTCTGTAGTGAATGTGCGTCTATGCGGGTGGGTTGAGAACAGACGGGGTGTGGGTGTTGGTGTGTGGGGTGTTGGGGTGGGGTGTGGGGGTGGGGGGTGGGGGTCTGGGGTGTGGGGTGGGGGTGTGTGGGGGTGTGGGGATCGGGGGTTGTCTGAAGTGGTGCATGTTGATGGTAACATGTGGGTGGTTGATTGATTGATTGATTGGTGGTTGTTTTATGCCGTGTCGGCAGCATAGGCCATATTCACGGCGAGAAATATTTGTTTTTTGTTCAAACCATCGCTTTTACATGTTATCATCATCAT
Source organism: Branchipolynoe longqiensis (assembly GCA_030323885.1). Taxonomy (NCBI): domain Eukaryota; kingdom Metazoa; phylum Annelida; class Polychaeta; order Phyllodocida; family Polynoidae; genus Branchipolynoe; species Branchipolynoe longqiensis. Next base: position 30,267,325 of record CM059192.1, read on the forward strand.
GCTGTTGGTCGCAATGCGACAAAGACTGCCCTCACCACTTGACTGCCGCTCTCCACTCAGCTCCCCGCTGTGAGAGACGCGTCCATGAGTCGGTCCCAATGTCTCTCAGCCCCAGGTCTCTCTTGACGGTATCCTTGAACCGGAGATGAGGGCGCCCTCCCCCCCCCCCCCCCCACAATGAGAAGACAGCCGAGAACAGAGTAGCTCGTCCGACGACATCCCCATGAGGTGTCCAGTCCACCGGAGACCCCCCTTGACCAGAAGATCTTCCACAGAGGGCAGCCCCGCCCGCCCGAGCAAATCAATCTATGATCAACACTAATCAACACCCCATGTCCACTACCATGGGTGGTGGACATGGGGTGTTGATTAGTGTGATGTGTGGGGGTGTGGATGTGTGGAGGGGGGGTGTGGAGGGGGGTGTGGGTGGTGTCTGAAGTGGTGCCTGTTGATGATAACATGTGGGTGGTGGAGATGAGGTGTGGATTAGTGTGCTGTGTGGGTGTGTGGAGTGGGTGTGGGGGTGTGGGGGTTGGGGGTGTGGGGGTGTGGGGGTGGGGTGTGGGTGTGGGGTGTGGGGTGTCTGAAGTGGTGCATGTTGATGGTAATATGTGGGTGGTAGAGATGAGAGGTGGATTAGTGTGATGTGTGGGTGTGTGGAGGTGTGGAGGTTGGGTGTGGGGTGTGGCGGTGTGGGGGTGTGGGGGTGTGTGAAGTGGTGCATGTTGATGCTATTATGTGGGTGGTGGAGATGAGGTGTGGATTAGTGTGTTGTGTGGGTGTGTGGAGGTGTGGTGGTGTGGAGGTGGGGTGTGGGGGTGTGGGGGTGTGTGAAGTGGTGCATCTTGATAGTAACATGTGGGTGGTGGAGATGAGAGGTGGTCGGGTGATACTGGTAGTGAAGTTGATTTAGTCAGTTATTTGTTTCTTGGGGCTTTACATCCTAGCAACAGCTGAAGTCATATCAGGACGGGTGCCGACTTGCAACAGTGCACATTCATGGTGACTTTGTACTGCTTCCCTACTAAGAAGCCAGGCAACTGGCACCATAATTCGATATCCCACTTAGTCATTTTATCCTAATAGTGAGCTAACCAGTCCTTGCTCTATCCTATTAATGTTGAGCAGCAGTATAGACAGCGACAAGTATCAATTGCGTAAGTCATTCAATTGACTCAGCCAGGGGTCACCACCACGACCTTCTACACAGTATACCAGCCAGCGCTCTTACCGATTCGGCTATCGTGTCTGGTTTTCTAATATGACATGCGGAGAGTTCAGTTGAAGAGGAGCCCCTAACCACTATGCTAACAACCGGTACTGGCGTCGTAGCTATGCCATCCCGAACCAGCTGCACGCTACTACCAGCATCACCACCCAGCATCACTCCCCGCCGAATCGGTAGAGCGCAGGCCTCCCATACGGAAGGTCGGGAGTTCGAAGTCCAGCCGAGTCAAGGCAATGGCTTATGAGATTGATACTTGTCACTACCTAGCTTGGCGCTCGACATTAATAGGATAGGACAAGGACTGGTTAGCACAGTGTCAGGATAATGTGACTGAGTGGGATATCGGGTCATTTTGCTGGTGCCCTGGTCTACCAGTGGGGCACCACTATAAAGTCATCCTGACATGACCTTAGATGTTTGTGTGTTGTTTGTTTGTTTGAGTGTTACGTCCTGGCAACATCTAAGGTTAGATGACCTGAGATGTTGCTAGGACGTAAAACAACAACAAACCAACTCTCCGTACTAACAGTCCTGCACTGTATACCCCCCCCCCCCCACACACACACACATGCGCGTGCACGCGCAGGCCATTAACACACCTGCCACTCTCCTACCCCACCAGTGAGAGGCCACGTGATCACCCTTACTGTCACGTGACGTCTGTTCCTAATGGTCAATAAACACTTCTTCGCGGTTCGGTTTGTGAGCCTCGCTTTCAGCTAGGATATGTGTCTCTCTCTTTCTCTCTCTCTCTCTCTCTCTTTCTCTCTCGCGCTCTCTCTGTCTTTGTCTCTGTCCCTCCACATTTGAGCTGGTCAGAAGTAGTGCGCAGTTCTTCCGATAGGTGGCTCACAGTCATTAGGGTAAGTGGGTGTGTTGGGGTTTTTTGTTTGTTTATTGGAGCTTCACATCCTGGCAACATCAAAGGTCATATCAGGACGGGTACCGACTTGTGATAGCACACAGTCAAGACAATTGTATAGTGCTGCTCCACTGGGAGACCAGGCCATCGGCACCATGACCCATTTTCCCACTCAGTCATATCATCCTGATCATGAGCAAACCAGTCCTTGCCCTATCCTAGTAATGCCGAGTGCCAGGCTAGGTAGTGACAAGTATAAACTATGTAAGTCATTGGTTTGACTTCACTGGGATTCAAACTGCTGACCTTCCCAAATGGAAGCCTGCACTTTTACCGATTCGACTACCGCGTCCAGTGCGTAGGTTCGGGGTGCGTAGTAGTATGTGAGTGCATGTAGAGGGTTGGGCGGGATGCCTTAACAGTTTATACTTGTCACTACCTAGACTGGTGTTCGGTATTATTAGGATAAGCAGTAGATTGAGGGATACCAATTGTCTCCTGCTTAAAGCTGCATAGTCCGATGAAATATCAAATTTTCAAAACCAAACCAATTATCTAGATTTGATTTTACATATCTAACTTAGATACTGATGCACTTATTAAGCATAGAAGGCAACACTGAGTCAATTAAACAGAACCTGTTACTGTAGAAGTCTATGGTGTCCGAGTTTTGGCAAGCTTGCCAAAACTAATTTTCCTTGTTTGCACCCAAAATATCTCAAAACGTTTACCATTTAAAATAAAAGTAACTTTGAACTAATGTAAAGAAGATACTAGTGATCGATCTAATATATTTATCTCAGAAAAAATATAGAAATTCAAAACCATCGGACTGCGTTCATCGGGTTATGCAGTTTCAATGTCCTTCTGACATTCAGAGCACGTCACGTGATATTCCCAGCACGTTACGTGACATCCACAGCGCATCATGTGACTACTTGGACCATGTCACTTCTCGGATCAGCAGACCCAGGGATGAAAGTGGTGTCGAGAAAGATCCGCGGAAATCAAGCCTAGATTATTACAGTTACACTGACCGACGTGGATCTTTTCCCATAGACTTAGCACTGTCAGGGAATTGCGGGAAAATGCCGGAAGTCAGGTTTCAACTATCATTATTGTGCCTATATTATCACCCATACCTAACTCGTTCTTGTTTGGGTTTTATGTTATAGCAAGATCTACGGTCATATAAGAACGGGATTTGAACTACCCAACTGTTGTCATAGGCATCCTGATTCCTTGAAATTTTGTTTAACGCTAATCTGTAAATATAAAACATCGCCGAAATCGGCCAAACCGCCGAGATCTTTCACCCCTCCAGATATGACGTAGGACGCCATGTTTATTATTGCGTCACGACACCTCACATTAACCACCAACAACCCTCCCTCCGAGAGATGCTGTGTTCTTCAAAACGAGGCCATGCACGCCGTCAGATGGCGCCACCAGTTGGCGAGAGAGGGAGGGAGGGAGGGAAGAAATAAGGGAGGAAGGAAGGGAAGGAGGCAGGAAAGGAGGGAGGGATGGAGGGATGTTGGAGTCGAGGAAGGAAGGGAGGGAAGGAGGGAGGAAAGGAGGGAGGGATGGAGGGAGGGTGGGGTCGAGGGAGGAAGGGAGGGAAGGAGGGAGGAAAGGAGGGAGGGATGGAGGGAGGGAGGAAGGGAGGGATGGAGGGAAGAGGGCGCCACGTGTGCTTTTATGATACCAATGCGCATGCCTAAGATGGTCCCCGGGACGTGCTAAGAAGTGGCCCGAGTCGCTGACCTTGGGTGGTCGCTTCTTCGGGTAGTTTCACCAAGTGTTCACTCGGACGCGGTGGCCGAATGGATAAAGCGCATTACCTCCAGTGCGGAAAGTCGGGAGTTCGATTCCTAGTCCAGTCAAACCAATGACTTATAACATTGATACTTGTCGCTTCCTAGCCAGGCACTCGGCATTATTAGGATGGGGCAAGGAGTGGTTAGCACAGTGTCGAGATAATGTTACTGAGTGGGATATGGTGGCCTGGTCTCCAAGTTTAGTTGCAGTATGATGTCTCCATGAGTGTGCACTGTCACACTCCTGTGTTGATATGTCTTTAGATGTAGCCAGGAGGTAAAACTCCAAAAACAACCAACTGAGTGTTCAAACCACAAACTAACCCAAACTATACCCCCCCCCCCCCGCCCCCACTCACACTAATCATGGTTCCGGTACGCCTGGTAACCAGCGGACGAGGAGCTTCCTCCTCCCGTGTCCGAGTAAACAGAAGCTACAAACATGTGTGATGACCTTTAGTGTCACATCGGGCCATGATGACCTTTCAATCCCATGCCAGACGGGATGGCTGAATGAGTTGAGCATCCGTCTCCTGTCTTGGTAAATTTGTTGTTTGTTTGTTGTTGTTTTACGTCCTAGCAACATCTAAGGTCATATCAGGACGGGTACTGACTTGCGACAGTGCGCACTCATGGCGACTTTATAGTGCTGCCCCACTGGAAGACCAGGCCACCAGCACCATGACCTAATATCCCACTCAGTCACATTATCCTGACACTGACCCAACCAGTCCTTGCCCTAGAGTGAAAAGTAAGAGAATGAGACTCTTCAATTTATTGGCTTATATAGGTTTTCCAGAATTCAAGATGGCCGTGGTCACATGATTCAATTCATCAATCGCAGTACAATGCAGTGGTCACATGACTTAATCCTCCAATTAGAATACAATGCAGTGGTCAATGATCATAACAATACCATGTGGGGGGGGGGGAGGGGGCATGTGAGGTGACTCTTCCAAAGACTGTTCCTAGCCAAGCTCGGAAGTGACACTCCCTCCAAAGACTATTCAATTATACAAATTCCATACCTAATGAATAATAGTTTACCAATTTCACACATCCTCCATATGCCTTTGGGTTTTTATATATTAACTTTTATCATTATATAGACAGTTTGCAATTTATTATAGTACTTTCACCTCGGTTCACATGTATCAAATCGGACAATTTTACACTATTAATGGTGAGTGTGTGTAGGTATGTATCGTGCAGTATATGCTGGTATCGTACTAATCTACCATGAGGTACATGTAGAAGCCACCAACCCGCCCCACCGTCCCCGCTCCCCCCCCCCCCCTCACCACCACCACCAACCCCCGCCTCCACCCACTGCCTGCCGTTGCACCTGCAGACTGCCAACCCCTCCGACACCATTGTCCCAAGCCCCGCCCTCCCACATCACGTGGTCATTGTGATGTCTGCGGGCACGTCGTACTAACATTTACACATACACACATATACAGATATGCATATACATGCGTACACATATAAAGACATATATACACAAACACACATGGTGATGCACACACATACACATATACACACATATACATGTATGCACATACATACACACATGCACATATGCACATATACACATACACACATGGTGATGCACACATACACATATACACACATATGCATGTATGCACATACATACACACATGCACATATACAAGTATACATGTATGTACATATACACATATACACATGCACATACACATATAATATACACATCTACACATGCACATATGCACATACACATACAGACATGCACATGCATACATACACACACAAATACACAAAGTCACATATACACATACACACATACCCATATACGTATACATAAAGAAACACACACTCACAGTTATATGTACTGACACACACTACGTTATATACTCACACACACTCACACCCACCTGCATACTCACACAGATATATACACGCACACGGACTCACATCCACATACACAATACACTCCACATACCTGCAGACACTCACACAGCTATTAACAATCACACACTCACACCCACCTACATACTCACACAGATATATACATGCACATGGACTCACATCCACATACACAATACACCCCACATACCTGCACACACTCACACATCTATTTACAATCACACACTCACACCCACCTACACCCACCTACACCCACCTACACACATACACAACAACATGTATACACATATATACACATACTCACAGATATGAACACTCGTACACACTCCACCAACCTACACACTCACACAAGTATATACACTCACACACTCACACCAACCTACACTCACCCACACCCTCTACATACATACACACACGCACATACTCACTGTTATACACTTTTGCATATTCCCATCCACTTACGCATGTACACACATACACACACATACAATTATATACACTAGTTCATACTCCCATTCACCTACACACGTACATACATAGACACACATACAGTTATATACACTAGTTCATACTCCCATCCACCTACACACGTACACACATAAACACACATACAATTATATACACTAGTGCATACTCTCATCCACCTACACACGTACACACATAGACACACATACAGTTATATACACTAGTGCATACTCCCATCCACCTACACATGTACACACATAGACACACATACATGTATATACACTAGTGCATACTCCCATCCACCTACACATGTACACATACACATGTACACATACACACATACACATAGAGTTACATATACACTCGTGCATGCCCCTACCCACATACACACATAGTTACGTATACACTCGTGCATGCCCCTACCCACATACACACATACACATACAGTTACATATACACTCGTGCATGCCCCTACCCACATACACACATACATATAGTTACATATACACTCGTGCATGCCCCTACCCACATACACATATACATATAGTTACATATACACTCGTGCATGCCACTACCCACATACACATATACAGTTACATATACACTCATGCATGCCCCTACCCACATACACATATACACACATACAGTTACATATACAGTCATGCATGCCCCTACCCACATACACAGATACACATACAGTTACATATACACTCATGCATGCCCTTACCCACATACACATATACACATACAGTTACATATACAGTCATGCATGCCCCTACCCACATACACACATACACATACAGTTACATATACACATAGTTACACATATACACATAGTTACATATACACTCATGCATACCCTTACCCACATACACATATACACATATACAGTTACATATACAGTCATGCATGCCCCTACCCACATACACAGATACACATACAGTTACATATACACTCATGCATGCCCTTACCCACATACACATATAGACACATACAGTTACATATACAGTCATGCATGCCCCTACCCACATACACAGATACACATACAGTTACATATACACTCATGCATGCCCCTACCCACATACACATATACACACATACAGTTACATATACAGTCATGCATGCCCCTACCCACATACACATATACACACATACAGTTACATATACACTCATGCATGCCCCTACCCACATACACACATACAGTTAAATATACAGTCATGCATGCCCCTACCCACATACACATGTACACATATACAGTTACATATACACTCATGCATGCCCCTACCCACATACACATATACACATAGTTACATATACACTCATGCATGCCCCTATCCATATACACATATACACACATACACATACAGTTACATACACTCGTGCACACTCACACACGTACACATGCCACACACATGCACATACTCAGAGCTATATATATATTCGTACACACTCCCACACACATACACATGTACACACTCATACACATACACATAGTAGACCTTACACACCATAATCTACTACGCAGAAGGGCGAGGGAGCGGGAGTGGCGGCGGTTGGGGGAGTGGGAGAGGAGGTTGGGGAGAGTGGGACTGAGGGAGAGTAGGGGCTGGGGAGAGGGGGAGGGGGTAGGAAGGTGGGGGAGTGGGAGAGGAATGGAAGAGGGGTGGACGGGTGGGGGAGGGGCTTGAGACGGGAGAGTGGAAGGATTGGGGAGAGGGAGGCCCTTCTACAGGCCTAGTGATGAGGTCGCCATATTTAATTAGCTATCTATTATAAGCACCTATGGCCACCCCACCCCCTCCCACCACCCCACGCGCTCCTTTGCTCCTAACCAAGTTATCCATGTACAAATTATTTGCCCAGCAAATTCGGAAATGTGTATCAGTCTGGTAGTGTTGCTATAGACCGGGGGCCCTGTGGTACTGGGATGGCTCACTCCCTATCTCTCCCATGTGATGTAAATTTTGCTGTGCCACCTTGTGGTGGGTTTGATCGACCCAGCTGCTGGTTGGTGTTTCACATGTAAACACATACGGTTATATCATGCATGAGACGGGTAAGTGTGAATACACATCAATATGGGATTGCTATGAACAGGCACACATCCTCGTCGCCATCGTCACACATCTTTCACATTCATATATACATTTGTGCATATATTATGGCATCTGTTTAGCCGGGGGAACAGCCAGCGCACACAAAGTGGTGGGTTTGATCATTTTGATTACACAGTACAGGCTGAGTGAGCCGTCTTGGTATTACAGGGTCTTTGTATAAACATAGACACTAATAAAGTCTGTACTAGACTACTAAATGACTGAAACGTACAATCCTCCAAGCATTGTTTATCCCATCATTACTAACAACCTACTTACTCAAACTACTTCATGTAGTCAAAAAACACACCTGAGGTATTAACCTTTTAAGCATAACCCTATAAGCTAACCACACTCTATCTAACAGAATAAACAAACCATTCTACTAACACTCACTCCATCTCAAAATGTTAACTCCAACAACATGATAGTTTTGCAATTCACAACATAGTAGGCATACAAACCTATGAAGGAAAACTATGTACCTAACCACTCCGTAATGTAAAGGTCTAATCAATACACATGTATGTATCAAGTGTGTATGAATACAACATATAACTGCTATTTTTATATGTGAATTGTCAAACTATACCATATGTAAGTCTTTGAATGTTTGATATTGTTATTTCAGCTGATTTGGGCTAGCTGCATATATTGTAAATAACTGTATTGTCACATGGCTGGAAGACCAGTGCCACAGCGCTGACAAAAGACTTTATTCAATGAATAAACTATATTTACAAAAAAACTAAAAAAAAGTTGAATGATGAGGGGGGGGGGGGGGGGGGGGGTAGGAAGGGGCGAGAAAGAGGACGTCCGACAGTAATGAAGAGGGTAGGTCGGAGAGAGGGGCGTTGGCAAGAGGGGAGAGATTGGAGAGTGGGGAAGGAGGTTGGGAAAAGAGGAATTGGGAGGGAGTAAGAGCTGGAGGGAGGGGGAGTGGGAGAGGAAGGGGAGATGGGGTGCGAGTTGGGGAGAGAACGAGGAGGTAGGAGGGTGTGCAGGGGTAGGGGAGGAGGGGGCGTGGCAGCTCTCTATCCCTGATTCAACGTTCACACCCATGTAACCCTGTTTCCACTTGCGCACACCCAGCCGGGCACCAGCTTCCACCAGTCACCTGCCTCAGCAGCCCCAGCTCTGACACACCGTACCGTGCGCATGCGCGCTCACGTCGGGAACTCACGCATGTGCATGGGAAAGCCCTGCCCGTTAAGGACCTCCTGCCCATACACAATTAATTAATGCTACCTCCTCCAATATCCAAACCCAAGGCATTCTCATTATTCTCGTCTCTCTGAACCCACACACCATCCCCACCTCCATCCCCACCTCCACATCAACTCCTATCCCCAACCTCCACCACCAGCTCCACCCCCACCACCACCTCCACTCCCACCGCCACAGCCACCCCACATCCACAACAACCCTCACCTCCACCACCACCACCTCCACCCCAAGCCCCACCTCCACCGTCCACTCTCAGCTCAAGCCCCAGCTCCACCCTCACACCCATACCCACCTCCACCCTCCACCCTCACCTCAGCCTCCACCCCGACCTCCACCCCACCTCTACTCCTACTCCCACCTCAACCCCCACCTCCACCTCCACCCAACGTGCACCCCCAAGTGCACTCCCACCTCCACTCCCACCTCCCTCAACCCCCACCTCAACCCAGCTCCACCCCAACTCCTCTTCCTTCACCCTCACCTCCACACTCACCCCAACCCCTGGTCCTCGACCACCACCACCACTCACCACAACCACCACCACCTCAACCCCACCTCAACCCCCAGCTCCACCTCAACCTCCACCCTCACCACCACCTCCACACCCACCCCAACTCCTAGTCCTCGACCACCACCACCAACCACCACCACCCACCACCACCCACCACCACAACCCCCACACTTACAACCACCACCTCCTCCTCCACCCGCACACTCACCACCACCACCACCTCCGCCACCACACTCAACCACACCCATCCACCACCCACCACCTCCACCTCCACCAACCACCACCACCACCCCACCACCACCAACACCCACCACCAACCACCACCACCACCCACCACCACCACCTCCACCCCCACAGTCACCACCACCACCCTCAACCACCCACCACCACACCACCCACCACCACCACCACCCACCACCCACCACCTACCACCGCCACCCACCAAGCAGCATCCACCACCTCTCCATCAACCTCACTCTCCAGCCGTTGGCATTGGCAGGCTGCCAGATATGCTGGCGGCCTCGGCCCGATACGGCCGATGTATGGGGCTGTCCGGTTGGGAATTGCCTATATATGGACATGTGTAGATATGTTGTTGTGTTTGTTGTGGCCGATATAAATGTCACGGCAAACCTTGTTTTGACAACAGCCGAATCCAGGCATTGTTGGAGTCAATGCATGTCGATGACTAACCAAAGTCAATGACCGCATGGTCCAATATGCTTTTAAAAATATGAACTAATTTCAGTCCTTTGATTATTTACTGACCAGACGAAATGGCTGAATGAGTTGAGTGTCCGTCTCCCATTTGGGTAGATCGTGGGATCCTGGGTTCCAAACCCTGGTCGAATCAAACTAATGACTTTAAACAAATTGATACTTGTTGCTTCCTAGCCTGGTGCTCGGCATTATTAGGATAGGGCAAGGAGCAGTGGAATGAGGAAGACCAATCGTCCACGATCGAAATTTCCCCTACTTAATCAACTAATGTAGAAACAAAACAAACAGTTCTTTGACCGATTGCTAATTCAGTATGAGTGATAAATAATGAGTGTATATTTGTTGGTTCCTGTAGGACACAAATTATTATGTTATATGGTTTGTGTGTGGTCTACTCTACTGTATGGGGCTGAGACATGGACAATCTCGAAGAAAATGTACAAACGTTTAGCAGCATTTGAGATGTGGACTTATCGAAGGATGATGAAAATACCATGGACAAAGAAGATCACCAACAAAGAAGTTCTCAGAAAAATTAAAAATAAGAAAAGCTTGTTTGCCACTATACAGACAAAGAAACTTATTTATTTTGGCCACATCATTCGTCAGAGTTCAATATACCGTACATTGTTGGAAGGGAAGGTGAATCGCAGCAGAGGGAGAGGGAGACCAAGAACATCATGGTTTACAAATATTTCACAGTGGACAGGCTTGAATTATTCACAGTCTATCACAACAGCACACCATCGGGACAAGTGGAGAACCATTGCATCCAACCCTCGACTAGAGGACGGAACTATTGATTGATTGATGCCATGTTAACATGGTTATTACTTCTCGGAACAATGTTAACTCAAGCAAACCCTATTACCTCCCCGCCTATGTGGTGGTTTTGAGTTTGTGTCATATTTACTTACACCAAGATCCATATATTAGGTTGTTCTACCTTAATTTGGTTTGAAGTAACTGATGGTTAAACGCCATGTAGACGATAAGAGCCATATTCATGGCGAAAAGCTAGTGATTTCTATTCTACACAAAATTCCGAAATGGTCAAATTGTAATATGTCGGGACTCGGCCGTCTGAACCCCAAACATTACTAGTCTCCACGGGCGTGTTCATCAACCCCTGTTCACCTACTGGTGACTTATCACCCTCACTCCTTACCAACTGCCCACACAGATCTGCATGACTTTTGCTTGTGTATATCAGAATCAGTGCCTACAGCCCATTGAACCTGAGTCCAATGGTTGTTGCACACGGTTCAGTGTCTTTTGAATAGATGTTGCTCATTTGAGTGTAGAAAGTAGAGTGTGTCTCCTTCTGGTGTCTGTGTGTCAGGTATAAGGAATGCAGGTGACTGGGCTCACACAGCCAGCCAATCAGACACCCCCTACAGCCTGGGGGGGACGCCCTAATAGGAAGCTGCTGTCACTCAAAACCAACTGTAGGTGGTGTCCATAATGCATGCAGGATGGGTGGGTGTGCTTGTTCATTGGCCCCGTGGTAACAGGTAGTTGCAGACAGTTACATCAAACATATATCAATGCTTCTCTCCCTCAATGCACTCTTTCTGGTGCATGAAGGGAACATTTCAATAATTATTAACCGTCTCTCAAGTATGAACATTACATCACAATCTCGGTCACTATGTGTTATCACATTTCCACATAAGCGCTTATGTCACAAAGCAAGTGGGGCACCCATTGCTTCTCTGTTACATAATCCTGGTCCCCACTCCGTCGCCTGAGAATAATAATGTTCTTTGCCAATATATAAATCCGAGCCGAAAATCCGTATATTTTTACAAAATGATAGCAAATGATAGCAAAAACCATCCCTGATGCAATTTTGAGGTGTTACTGTATAGGGCCTACACATACAGACACATCCCAACACCACCACCATCATAACAACAACAACAGCATCAGCAGTATCATCCCAGTATCTTCCACCACACTTCACCAACCTGTGAGATATGACATGATCAGAAAAGCCTTCGAGTTCGGGACTAAACGGGATCAGGCGGAAATTGAGCAATCTGCCAGTATGTACCACGCTAGCCTAATGAACAACAACTCATCCGTGCACTATAGACCACCACCACCCCCCACTCCCCCTCCCCCTCCCCCTCACACTCTGCGCCCTCCCCCCACCCCAGTGCACCCCCCACTCCACTGAGTCCATACTGCCCCCCCCCCCACAGATGTATTAGACATAGGTATATCACACATAGGTTGTTTGGTTGGTTGTTGGAGTTTTACGTCCTGGCAACATCTATGGTCATATCAGGACGGGTACCGACTTGTGACAGTGCACACTCATGGTGACTTTATAGTGCTGCTCAATTGGGAGACCACACTGCCAGCTCCATAACCTGATATCCCATTCAGTCACATTATCCTGACACTGGGCCAATCAGTCCTTGCCCTATCTAACTAATGGCTGGCGAGTACCTTGCTAGGAAGCGACAAGTATCAATTTTTAAGTCATTGTTTGACTCGACCCGTGGGTTCGAATCCCACGATCTACCAAATCAGACAAAGCTATTTTAGACTTAGGTATATTAATAAGAATTCGTTTATTTCGAATGGGAAAATATAAATTATAATGTAGAGATATATGCCTACATATATATATATATATATATATATATATATATATATTCAATTTCCATTAAAAAAAATATACGATTGCTAGCAAATTAATGTCCCCTCCCCGCTTCCAATATTACACGTAGAAAGGAAAGCAGGGCTGAGAGGATTTCCCAGGAAAGCTTCTTTCGCTGATTTAATTGGTGGCGCCCCCTGTGCAACCAAATGGAAACTACACGTGATAGCCAGACTGCAGTCCTTTATCTAATATAGGTCCAGTCCTTCCCGTAATACCCACATGCGAGCACACACGCAATGGACACTGAAGGAACCCCCATTTGTTTTGTACTTATTTTTTGCCTGGCTTTGTTCGCGAGTAAATAGCACGAATTACCATAGGCTTCATTTTGCGTGGTCAAACCAATGACTTAAAGGATTTACGCTTGTCGCTACCTGACCTGGTATTCGACATTATTAGAATAAGGCAAGGAACAGTGGAATGAGGAAGACCAAATGCCTCATCGTGATTGAAATTTCCCCACGTCTTAATCAACAGATGGAACCAGCAACAACAACAGTTTAGAGTGGCTCATCTAAGTCCAATGTTAAGTTGGTTAGTTGGATGGTTGTTTCAGTTTTACGTCCTGGCAACATCTAAGGTTATAGGATGGGTACTGACTTGTAACAGTGCACACTCATGGTGACTTTGTAGTGACCTGATATCCCACTTAGTCACATTATCCTGACACTGAGCCAACCAGTCCTTGCCCTATCCTAATAATACCAAGCACCAGCCTAGGAAGCGACAGGTATCACTTTTCAAGTCAATGGTTTGAACAGGGTTCGAACCCGTGAGTTCGAATCCCACGATTTACCAAAACGGAAGACGGATGCTCAACTCATTCTGCCATCCCGTCTGGTTAATCTGAACGATTTAGCTGTAATTAATTATCCATATATACAGACTGGGTAGTTGTAGTTTTGCATTAATTACCGAGAAATATAAGTTTGCTGTTTAAATAAAGTTGAATATCTTGATGAAAGCATAACTTTTTCAGAACCAAAGCACTTAAGTAGCTTTAATTATACATATCCAACTTAGATACTGGTGCAGTCAGTATACATTTGTTGCAGTTTAGTGCTCCTGCAAAATATTACTACACAATACAGTAAAACCTCTCTAAATCGACCGACCTTGGGACCGACTATAAGTGGTCCATTTAGGGAGGTGGTCGGCTTAGGGAGTTAGACCCAGAATGTCGCTATATTTAATTAATTAGCAACACTCATCAGCTTGATGGATGAATGTCATCCGCAAGGTCATCCACATGAGAGATGGTCATCTGCCTAGCTTATTTTCTCTCGAGTTGCTTTTCTCATAATCTCATGTGATTCTTGCATAATCTTTTCAGTAATACGAGACTCCACAGACATTCTCTACACCATGGTTTGGAAAGGAACGACACAGCAACATAGTGTAGGTGTTTATTTCAGGTGGACAGATGTCTACATTGTGAACATTATGAGGTCTACACACAACTCATGGGCCGATTTTGTAATTCTGGAAAATAAATGTAACTCTGCTAATATTTGATGGATGTACTATTATCTAGTTCCCTCAATGCTAGCTATATATAGTTAGTTAGCTGCTAGCCTATTGTAAATAGTACCACTGCATTCCGCATCCTTAAGAATGTAGAATTAGTCACCAGACTCAAGATCCTAGGTGGTCTAGAACCTGAGATACTGATAAATTAATAACCAGTAGCAGCCATTTTGTAAAATTGCCACCATGACGGCAATGGGGAAAATCTGAGATGGCCCTGGAGCTAGAAATCGTTCCAAGGGCATGCGCTAACAGTGTGCTAAAGCTCATGATTGTATCATCAAAGACATAATTCCCTCAAATACTGTGCATATCTGCAGGGATGTATCAGCTAGGTGGCGCCAAATGGGAGACCCACAATGCACCTGTTTCACAGCTGCAAAACGAGGCTGGAACAGAAGGGGTGGGGCTAGAATCGGTTAGGCGTGGGAGACAATAATTAGGTTCGAGGATGGAAGGGTGGGAAGGGTGGGAGTGGGAGGGTAGGAGAGGGAGGGTAAGAGGGTAAGAGTAGGAGGGATAATGAGAGAGGGAGGGATAGTCAGAAGGTGAGAGGATGGGAGAGTAAGAGGGTGAGAGTGTGGGACAGTGAGAGGGTGGGAGAGTGAGAGGGTGAGACGGTGGAAGAGTGAAAGGGTGAGAGGATGGGAGAGTGAGAGGGTGAGAGGGTGGGGGGAGTAAGAGGGTGAGGGGGGAGAATGAGAGGGTGAATGGGTGGGAGAGTGAGAGGGTGGGAAAGTGAGAGGGAAAGAGGGTGGGAGAGTGAGAGGGCGGGAAGTGAGAGGGTGAGAGGGTGGTAGAGTGAGAGGGTGGAAGAGTGAGAGGGTGAGAGGGTGGGATAATAAGAGGGGAGACGGTGGAGAGTGAAGGGTGGAATGAGGAGGGTGAGAGAGAGAGGGTGAGAGGGTGGGAGGGTGGAGAATGAGAGGTGAGACGAGTGGAGAGTGAGAGGGTGGGAGAATGAGAGGGTGAGACGGTGGAAGAGTGAGAGCGTGAGAGGATGGGAAAGTGAGAGGGTGAGAGGGTGGGGGAGTAAGAGGGTGCTGGGGAGAATGAGAGGGTGAATGGGCGGGAGAGTGAGAGGGTGGGAAAGTGAGAGGGAAAGAGGGTGGGAGAGTGAGAGGGCGGGAGAGTGAGAGGGTGAGAGGGTGGGAGAGTGAGAGGGTGGGAGAGTGAGAGGTAGAATGATAAAGGTGTGGGAGGGTGAAAGCATGAGAGTGCAGGAGTAGTCGAGTGAGAGAGTAAGAGAATGGATGAGCAGGAGAGAGTGAGAGAGTGAGAGGGTTAGGTTATGAGAATGTAAGAAGGTGGGAGAGTGCGAAGGTGAAAGAGTAAGAAGGTGTTAGAGTGACAGTATGAACGGTTGAGCAGGTATCAGAGTGAGATAGTGAGAGTGTGGAAGTCGGAGTGTGAGGGTGAGAGGATGTGAGGGTGAGTGTAGAGTGAGGGTGAGACGGTGTGAGTGATTGATTTGACCTTTCAGAGAAGACAAGATTGCGTGATATTAACCCCCCCCGCCTTCTGTACTCACCCCCCTCCCCCCAAAGTTCCCAACCCTCTCCCATCCCACCTTCAGAGAACACACTGTGAATCTAGAACACACACCACACACCTACACCCCCACCACATCCCTAAACCCTAATCACACACCTACTCCCCCACCAGACACCTACACCCCCACCACATCCATAAACCCCCACCATACACCTACACGCCCACCACATCCATAAACCCCCACCACACACCTACACCCCCACCACATCCCTAAACCCCCACCACACACCTACACCCTCACCACATCCATAAACCCCCACCATACACCTACACCCCCACCACATCCATAAACCCCCCACCATACACCTACAACCCCCACCACATCCATAAACCCCCACCAACACCTAAACCCCACCACATCCATAAACCCCCACCACACCCTACACCCCCACCACATCCATAAACCCCCACTGTGATATATGCGTAATAGACATCTAGACGTCTAGACATGTCTGTAATATATGCAAATGAGATGACATCATGGAAAAGTTTGGCCAGCTATGGTTTGAGCCCTGGAGGGGAATAAAGTCATTCAGTATCCAGAAGTCAAAGTGTTCAGACTTTGTACTTTCACACCCTACCAAACACCTACACCCCCACCATACACACAGCGTTTGTGGTCACTTTACAGGTAGACCTAGAGTGTAGGTATTACATAACTGTACTACTACTTTAATACTTTTGGAACCAGTTGTCCACAACTGGTTCATCACAGGTTGTGGTATGTGCTGTCGTGCTTATGAGAAAGTGCATATGAGTCAGGATCACGAAAAGAGGCCAATTGGGGAAAGTTGTCGGCGTCGAGCATGGATGTCAGCGTCGATCGGTATAATTTTAATTTAGCATTGACAGAGGTGTTGGAAAGTCCTTAAATTTATCCTGAATGTAAAGGTCGAAAAAATACAACAACCTTATTTGTTTCTAGGATAATTTAATATAAAACAAAGAAATGCACTACACTTTAATAATTGCGATGCCGACATCTGTTAAAGTTGTCAGCGTCGATCATTGGATGTCGGCATCGATCTGTATAATTATAGTTTAGCATTGACAGAGGTGTTGGAAAGTCCGTAAATTTATCCTGAATGTAAAGGTCGAGAAAATACAACAACCTTATTTGTTTCTAGGATAATTTAATATGAAATAAAGAAATGCACTACACTTTTAAGAATTGCGATGCTGACATCTTCAATTGACCACTGATTGGTCCATTTTCGTGAGGCTGATTCATATAAAAGACCCCTTGCTGCTTATCGGACAGAGTAACCTATATGGCAACCGCAGGTTTCCTTTTTAAAAAATGTCAGAATGACCATATCTTTTAGATCCACTAGTAATAAATAGCCAATGATAAAAGCTACTGTCCTCTAGAGGCTTCGTTAAATAAAACAAGGTGTACTTTTAAATACTTTTGGATTCCACATCTGAACATCTGAACATTTGAACACGCTAGTTAAAGTTGCATAGTCCGATGGTTTAGAGTTTCTGTCATTTTCTGAGATAAATACATACTGAGATAAATAGACTACTTTACTTTAGTTTGAAATAACTTTTATTTTAGATGGTTAACTTTGGAGATATTTGAAGTACAACCATGCAAAATTAATTTTGGCAAGCACACCAAAACTCTGACACCATAGGTGTCTGCAGTAACAGGTTCTCTTAAATTGCATCTGTATTCCCTTCAGTGTGATGACAAATGTTTAATAACTGCACCAGTAACTAAGTTAGATATGTAGAATCAAATCTAGATAGTTGTCTTGGTTTTGAAAGTTTTATATTTTCATCGGACTATGCAACTTTAACAGTTTGTTACTAAACCCAGTGTTGGTAAGTGTTCTGAAAATTTGATGATGTCATCGGACTAGGCAGCTTTAATCAAATTGCCTGTGTGCTATATCGCTATCGGGCCATGCGTCTTAGAGGTATTACTCACGCTGTGTCGTATACTCTATATCCATAGACGTCCATTACCTATAAATAGGTCACGGCCTATATCGGCTTATATCACATCCTAACCAGACATGGTACACCCGGATGAACCGTTGCCGTTGCCACTCACCTGTAGAAAGAAAGACATGCATAAACATTACATATATGGTCACGTGATTTTATTGTCTATTTCTTACGTTGAACAGTCTGGGCATTTTAATGAAAGATTACACTTAGAATGGGATGTTTGAGCTCAAATCCTGTAGGTCGAGAGTGGGCCGCCCAAAACCATTAAACACTTCAATTCCCCATGGTTATTATTATTAGCTATTGTTGGTTGGTTGTTGGAGTTCTATGACCTGGCAACATCTAAGGTCATATCAGGACGGGTACCGATTTGTGACAGGGCGCACTCGTGGCAACTTTATAGTCTTGCCACACTGGGAGACCAGGCTGCCAGCACCATGACCCGATATCGCACTCAGTTATATTATCCTGACACTGAGCGAACCAGTCCTTCCTCTATCCTGATAATGCCAAGCGCCTGGCTAGGAAGCGCCAAGTATCATGTGATGTCACACAAGGAAGGGATGGGTTAGCGGTACTTTAAGTTATATCATGTGACATGCCTCGCATGACGTACGACATCACGTGACACACGAGAGCACGTGACACACAACATCGCGTGTACGACATCGCGTGACATACTACATCATGTGACATATGACATCACGTGACATACGACATCACGTGGCATGAATCGCGTGGCATACGACATCACGTGACATACGACACATCACATGACATACGACATCACGTGACGTGCATCGCGTGGCATACGACATCACGCGACATACGACATCACGTGATCGCTCCCCATTTGGTGGGGTGATCAGGTAAGAAGTAGTTCCCCCAGACCAGCCTCTAGGATGTCATTGATGTCCAGATAAACGTTCGATTCATGGCCTCGTCTGTTCTCATATTATAGTCTGCTAAATAAAGGCTTTGATTCGGACAGAAGGAGCCAACGCGGTTTTATATTTTTGGATGGGAAATTTCTTTATTTAATTTAATTAACAATGTGGGGTCTCTTGTGTTCGTCTCTTAGGTTTGTCTCAATTTAATCAATGGTATCTAGGTCAAGGGGGGGGGGCTGACTCGAAGGGAACCGGGGATGCGCCTGTCGAGGAGCCCCGAGCCAAGCCCCTATCCTTAAGAGGGTGGGTGGGTGAGGTAATTTTGAGCATGGTGGAGACTATGGGCCACACAGTGTGCTATGACTATGAGAGTGAGCTAGTTCGGAACATGCACACGGGGTGGCATATCGGCTCCTCCCGCCGAATCAACCATAATTTTGAAATTATGCGCCGAGGTGGAACGATGGCTCAGTCTGACTAAATCACAGATGGTCTAAAAATACACGGGGAAATGCAATGAAAACCTAAAGTCACAATCTAAGAAGCAACATTTATTCTTTATATATGTTTTCATATTTTTCCGCTACCGTTGAGTTGATAAATGTAATCCATGATAGGCAGTATAAATCTTCAACAACAAAAGGGTGAATCTTTTATCTAGGACATTATATGCGCCACTACACCCAACACCCCAAAGCCACAAGCTCTTCCATTAAAGACCGGCGAACATCACACGATAATCTGTCATTAGACTTATTAATCTGGGATTTGGAACAATTCAAATGTCACACCAATATGCTTACTCTGTCTTTGGGGAATACAAATATTTTTAATTCCAGTCGAATAACATAAAATATTTGTAATCCCGGTTGAATAACATTAAATATTTATATTTTGGGTTGAATAACATTAAATATTTTTAATTCCGGTTGAATAACATCTTTTGCCAGTTGAATAACATCTTTTTTCCCCCAGCACCGAAGTGCTGGTCTTCGGGCCTTAACAGATATGATGCATATTAACTATGTATGGATCAAATGTTGAACAATGTAAAGCGCCAGTCACACCTTACCGGATTGAGCAACGGACATAACCGGACACAGAATTTTCTAGTCCGGTGGTGTTCGGGTGCGATAAGTATCAAAATGTAACGAAATGTTGCTCTATCGGGTCAAAGGCCGCCGGACGAAACTTAAACGGACATGGAACGTACATAAACGAATAGCTAACGGATGATAAGCGGATGACACCGGATAGCAACGTATGTAACGAATTCTGTACCGGACAAGCAACGGTGAAATGACGGGCGAAAACCGAATGTCAAACGGACGAACCGATAGGTCTCCGGTAGCTCTCCGGTTTAACTCCATTATGTCCGGTAAGGTTCCCGTCAACGGACTATTCAGGAAGCTAACCGGAGACGTTACCAGTGGGTACCGGACATGAACCGGACAAAGCACATATATATATATATATATATCAGGTAGGAAACTCATTCTGACATTTCAGAAATTAGGATTTGAGTGCTGTTCTGCGCGTGATGTTCATGTTTTGTTGTAACTCCCCGCCCACAACAGTGCACACGGCCAGGTTGGTTGGTTGTTGGAGTTTTACATCCTGGCAACATCTAAAGTCATATCAGGAGCACGTGGCCTATGATGCTGTTTTCATCGGACTATGCAAGAGTGTAAGTGAACACGATCAAACGGACTGGCCGAATCGGTAAGAGCGCTGGTTGACTTCCCGCGAGGGTCATGGTTTGAAGCCGTGACTGACTCAAACCAATAACTTTCAAAGTTGGTGCTTAACTTTGCCTATCCTGGCACCCTGTTTTAATAGGATAGGACTGGGACCGGTTTGTTGAGTATCAGGACAATGTGCCTGAGTGGGGTATATCGGGTCATAGGGCCAGCAGCCTGGTTTCCCAGTGGGACAACACTATAAAGTTGTCATGATTGCACACTTCAGGAAGTCGGTAGCCGTCCTGATATGACCTTATGTGTTGTTAGGATGCAAAGCCCCAACACACAAACAAATCTGCACTGATATCTCCATAAATATAAATGTAAATGAAGTTTGTCAGTGGCCAATATGACAGTGACTTAATGTTTGGGGGGGGGGGGGAAACCACCTACTCTCATGTATAAATATTATTATATTATGTTCGGAAAAGATCGCTCATGCCCGCCTAACTTGACTAATTATTCACCAACACATGTTGAGTAGAACTAGAAGTGTAATAGGCCTTACTTGCAGCTTTGATGCGCGAAAAGGAAGAAGGAAGGCGGGGGTGGAAATAAGGCGTTTATTTACGCCTCACAGACAGAGCATACAGGGTAAACAAGGAAGGGCTCGAGGGAGCAGCAGTGAATATGCTCATAAGGAGCAACATAAGAGTAAATAAGAATAAGCTGAGGAAGGTAAAAAAGCTCATGAGGAGCGGCAGTAATGAATAAAAGTTCAGTTAAGTCAAATGTCAGTAGAGTGAGGGGGTGCCGAGGAGCCCTCCACCGCTGGAAGAGAAGAGTGTATAAGGAGTGTAGGGTGGGTGGGTGGTGGAAAAGGCAGAGAGCTGGGAGACGGCAGGAGGGCGAGTGCCTGAGGGAGGCCGGCGGGCGACCTTATAAGGGAAGGGGGACGGGCGACAGCAGGTGAGGTGTGAATGCTGCCGGCCCGGGGGAGGGCGAGAGGTGGCGAGCAGCGGGCGTCGGGTGAGGCGCGAGTGCTGCGCGACACGGGGGGCGGGGGAGGTGGCGGCGCGCCGCGCCGTCTGCCGAGGTGAGAAGGCAGCGCGACAGCGCGGGGCGGGGGAGGGTCTCTTCCTCTCCTCGCATCAAACGCAATGCTTCGCATTACGACCAATCCCTAAATGAAGCTGGATTCTGAGAGGATTCATAGGTTGGTTGGTTGTTGGAGTTTTAAGTCCTGGCAACATTTAAGGTCATATCAGGATGGGTACCGACTTGTGACAGTGCGCACTCATAGCGACTTAATAGTGCTGCCCCAGTGGGTAATTAATCCGCCGGCACCATGACCTGATATCCCCCCCAGTCACGTTATCCTGACGTTGAGCTAACCAGTCCTTGTCTTATCCTATTTATGCCGAGCGCCTGGCTAGGAAGCAACAAGTATCAATTTTATAAGTCATCAGTTTGACTCGACCAGGAACCAAACCCCCGATCTCCCGTACGCCAGTCTCGCGCTCTACCGATTGGGGCATCACGGACCGGTGGATTCTTAGGAAACCCATATTACGTGTTACGCATGCGTAACATTCAATCATAATTCAAAAGCTAGTTTACATTAAAATTATAATTGTTATTAAAAAAGTGTTTCTTTTCTATGAAACTAACATATATATACAGAGTTTCTGGGCTACTTCAACCAACACATAGCATGATATGCGATGTCATGATGTGTATATATGTGATATATAATTTATTACTATGAGTATAAAGGGGTGGAGCTCTATCCTATATCCTTCAGGATCTTGGCAGTTAATGCTGCCTTTTTATTAATATCGTACTATATTTATTGTCATATTTGCTGCGGGCCAGTTCCCGCTGCGCTATCCTGGCGCCACCACCATTTCGCCAAATGCCAGTCAGCGCTTGTTAGGGTCACATCGGCGCCAGTTTAAACTTTTTCTGTGGTAGGGCAGTTATTGCTCAGCCAGATGGGCCTCAGCAAATAAACTAGGCTTCCACCACTTCTCGTCTTGGCTTTTATTCTCATATGTCGTAGCCCAATTTATATACTATATATAGGTCATTCTCTGAACTGGGCACAACATATTTGATTTCCACGTTATGATGGTGATAATTAATTCTTTCTTTTTTGGGGGTAGCAAGTCGTATAATTAATGTTGCCTCTGTATGTTAAATATGTTAGCAAGACCACACACATTTCTTCTATCCTACAAAAACTATAGCAAATTATGCTTGTAGGATATTGTGCTAAAGTGAAAATGTGAACATTTTCAAATTGACACCATACATTTACCCTAACTTTTTAAAAACTTTTTTTCTGATAAGAGATAATATTTGCTCAGCTGGAATCAATCAAGTCTTGTTTGAATTTGTTTTATATGTTAAAATGATGTTCTAGATGTGTGTTTAATTCCCATTGTAAAGATATATGGATTTTCGGTTAAGAATTATATATTGGCAGAGAGCATTATTATTCTGGGGCGACGGAGTGGGGATGTTGTTAATTAAACTAAAAGTAATAATATCCCACTCCCATTATGACAGGATATAAGCTGTGTGCAATATATGTTCATATATTATGCCTGAGATTAATGAAGAGATGTTCCTATATAAGAGGCAGTACATGATTGTTGAAATGTTTCTCTATGCATCCATAAAGAGTGCAATTGGAGAAAAGACCATTTTAACAGAGATCTATTGTAACTGTATGCAGCTATCTGTCCCTACATGACCACTGGGTGTGCACACCAGCCTAATTTGCATATACACACAGGGCACCACCTGCAGCTGGGTTGAGTGACAGCCACCCCTACTGGGGGAGGGTGCCACCCACCCTGACTGTGGAGGTGCCTGATTGGTTGGCTGTGGACTGCCCAGTCACCTGCATCCCATTGGCCCTCTGACCACACTAGCCTCAAACCTGAGATCTTTATTCTAGACTCTGCTTCAGACACACTGGAGAGAGATCACTCTACTCCTGGCTCCGAAGTGAGGCACACCTACTCTAGAGCAGGAACCCCAGACACTCTGTCTGATGCTATCAAAATTCATCTATTCCAATTGAGTGTATACACAGCCATAGGACTCCTCCTGTCCCATGGGCTGTAGGCACTGCTTCTATACAGGCTAAAGTAGTAATGAGATTTTGTGTGGCTAGAGGGCAAGGGGTGTGGATGATAGGTCACTGGTATGTGGACAGGAGTTGGTGTTATTAAAGCACAACTTCTCCACTGTTTATCTGTGTGACTTGTCTTCATTCTTCCTTAGCATTGGTTAATGAGTTGATAGACAGGTGAGATGAAGGGGAGAGTTTTTGTCGTATTATCTGGTGTCCCAAACATGGCCGGGCATTCAGTAATATTATACCATGTTACACTGGTGATATAGTGTTGCTCAATATATATGAAATCAAAATTAAAAAAAGTGAAATGCTTTTTTTCAACTCTGACATATATGGAATCATGTAATCCTTCATACGTATATTGATTCTGTAATTATTTGGAATGCTTCCTGTTATTATTTGGAAAGTTTTCACTTTTGATTTCCATGTCACACGTTAATGCCCAGTTTCAGACCCATGACTTGTATGTTAATATTGACAACTAAACCGTGCCAGATGGGATGACCGAATGAGTTGAGTAGATTGTTGGTAGATTGTGGGATTCGATCCCACAGGTTTCAACCCTGGTCGAGTCAAACCAATGACTTCAAAATTGATACTTGGCACTTCCTAGCCAGGTGCTCAGCATAATTAGATAGGGCAATGACTGGTTGGCTCAGTGTCAGGATAATGTGACTGAGTAGGATATCAGGTCATGGTGCTGGAAGCCTGGTCTCCCAGTGGGGCAGTGCTATAAAGTCACCATACAGGCACACTGCCACAAGTTGGTACAGATCATGATATGACCTTAGATGTTGCCAGGAAGTAAAACTCCAAAAACCAAAAACCACTAAACTGCTAGACGAATCGTTATTAAACCATCACTATGACGTCACAACCAGGCGCTGTCAGGTGTGAAGATTTAGTTTCGCTGCGTTTCGTCTGGTGGCAATAATAGCTGCAAAACGAACATAGCTTTCGGTGTAATATAACTACGTAATGGCCTCGTCCACTTGGCTGTGTTATTCTGCCCATAGCTTATAAGCTCCCGCGAGGGTGTTTGTTTTCAACGCTGGACAGCTGTGAGGAATGCTATGGCGTATGCCCGGTTCCGGGTTGGTATCACAACTATATATATATATATATGATCCTCTGAATAAAAATGACATGTACCGCAATGCCCCCCCCCCCCAATATATATATATATAAGTAAAGGAAAGTTTGTTTTATTTAACGATGCCTCTAGAGCACATTGAGCTTATCATCAGCTATTGGACATCAAACTTATGGTAATTCTGAAATATTTCTTTGGAGGAAACCCGCTGCCGCCACATAGGCTACTTTTTCCGATAAGCAGCAAGGGGTCTTTTATATGCACTTTCCCACACATAGGATAGCAGATACCACAGCCTTTGGTAAACCAGTTGTGGACCACTGGTTGGAATGGAAAATAGCCCAAACTGCAAAATAATGTGTCCACTGAGCAGGATAGGTGGACGGACACTCTACCACCTGAGCTACGTCTCGCTCCTTATGTGGACATAAATATCGGGAGCCCCTTAATGTTCCTCTCTAACCACGCTAATCTCAATCTTATTCACTGCGGAGTGGGCATTCTCTCCTCCCTGCCTCCTCTACACCATGAGCCAACTGTCACTCTGCTCACTTTCGAAACTATATATATATATGAAACTCTGAATAAAAATGACATGTACTCAACACCCTCCCCCCCCCCCCCAATATAATTAGAATGTATTTCCCTCGGCCACTAATATATAATTGTGAGCTTTTTAATTTAATGAGTGTCTATTGGCACATAATTGATTGTCTGCTTTTACATGGAAAAGTGATGGTTTGAACAAAAAAACTAACATTTCTCGCCGTGAATATGGCCTATGCTGCCGACACGGCGTAAAGCAACCACCAATCAATCAATCAACTATAATTATAAGCTAAAGATGTGAATGGGTGTGGTTAGAATTAGCAGACAGTCCAGATCCGAGGTTGCTGAGCGAGCAGTGTGTGCTCACTGGTAGTGAGAAACACGGCAGTACACGAGGCCTGACCACGATACCACATGTCGAGCGACTAAGCGCGTTGCGGGGGTAAAGACAGGGATCCCAGGCTTACATCCTGACATCCTAAAGCCCAACTGTCTCCATTTGTCTTAGGTTCTCGTTGGAGGAAAATGTGTCCTGAATCAGCGATGTGATGCTAAAACGGGAGGCTGGTAGAGGGCAGATGACGAGCTTTACGCTGCACTGGGGGGAGGGAGAGAAGGAGGGGGAGGGGGAGATTGGAGGAGGGCGGAGGGGACAGGGAGGGGGAGGAGGAGAGGAGAGGGGCGAAGAGGGCAGAGGGAGTGGAAGGGGAAGGTGAGGGATGTGTGGTGAGAGAGGGATGGGCATAGATAGGGTGGGGGATAGAGAGGGGAGACAGAAAGGGAGAGGCGGGGGGGGAGGGGGAAGTGGGAAGGGGAGTGGAAGGGGTGGGGGAGGGTACGGAGGTGGGTGGGAATGGGGAGGGTGGCGGGGAGAAGGGAGAGTGTGTGGTGAGCGAGGGAGGGGCATAGAGGGGTTGGGGGAGGGGGAGGGGTGGAGGGGCGGGAGAAGGTGGTAAGGGGGGGGGGCTACCTGGGAGGGGGTAGGGGAAGAGGTGGGGAGGGTGAATTGAATATTGATAACATCGTTTTGATCAGGCCGGGATTCGAACCTAGTTTTTGAAATCCCGCGCGAATGCAGCCTGTATACCAGCAGACTCCGAGCAACTCACTGTGACCTCTTGTGACCTTACAGTGAGGAAGCGCTCAGTGAGACGGAGCTAGACCCCAGTGATTTACACACATGGTTGGTTGGTTGTTGGAGTTTAACGTCCTGGCAACATATATGGTCATATCAGGATGGGTACCGACTTGCGACAGTGCACACTCATGGCAACTTTATAGTGTTGTCCCACTGGGAAAACAGGCCGCTGGCACCATGACCCGATATCCCACTCAGTCACATTATCCTGACACTGATCTAACCAGTCCTTGCCCTATCCTATTAATGCGGAGCGCCAGGCTAGGAAGCGACAAGAATCAATTTGATAAGTCATCAGTTTGACTCGACCGGGAACCAAACTCCCGATCGCCCGCACGTGAGGCCTGTGCTCTACCGATTCGGCCAGCGCGCCCAGTCGGCGCTCAGTGCGACAGTGCTAGACCCCGGCCTTTAACAGAAATGGAGCAGGCTTCCCGTAAATCCTCTCTGTTGGAAGCAACTGCTACAACTGGTGCATTTAAATGAGCAGGTGTCTCTCTTACTGAGATGTACGTGGCACACACTGGAAAACCCTCTGGTTATATCCTGCCCCCCTGATGTCATGGATCTATTCTCAACTGTCTTCTGGTTACAGAAAGAGAGGGTGCCCTCGTCTCCGGTTCAAGGATACCATCAAGAGAAACCTGAAGCTGAGAGACATTAAGACCGACTCATGGACTCAACTCTCACACCAGAGAGCTAAATGGAGAGCGGCGGTCAAGTAATGAAAGCAGTCTTTGTCGCATCGCGCCTGACAGCATGATGATGATGATGATGATGATGTCATGGCACCCATGTTCCAGTTATGGGATACTTAAATGCACAAGTGAACCAAAACTCCAGCAAACTCCATTCAAAATTCATTGGCATATGGTTTCCTTTTTGTTAAATTTCCATAGTCCGATGGTTTTTGAGTTTCTGTCATTTTTTTCTGAGATAAAGGTATTACATTGATCGCTATAATATCCCTTACTTTCGTTTGAAGTAACTGGTTCGAAAGAACTTTCATTTTAAATTACCAACCTGGGATATAATTGAACTGCAAAAATATTAAATGAATTTTGGCAAGCATGCTAAAACTCTGACAACATTTGTTTATGCAATAACGGGTTCTATTAAATTGACTCAGTATTCCCTTCTATGTGGCAACAAATGCTTAAAAAGTGCATCCGTATCTAAGTTAGATATGCAGAATCAAATCTATATACAATATAACCCCGTTAAACCAAGCTCGGTTAAACCAAACGATCGGTTAATCCTAACTTTTTCTGGCAGCCCGGCAGAATACTACCATTTATCATATCCAAACAAAATGTTCGGACCCCAGGCCACTTCCAGTACGGTTGAACCAAACTTTCATGTGGTTATAAGGTCATCTGAGACCCAACTGACTTTCTTATATGATAAATGGTAGTATTTTGCCAGGCTGCCGAAAAACGTTTGGATTAACGGATCGTTTGGGTTAACCGAGCAGGGTTTAACGGGGTTATACTGTATATATAATAAACAAACAATAATCGAAATGTATATTACATTCATAATGCACCTGCGTTTTTGCCAAAGCCAAGTCAAAGTCGAAGCAAAAGCTCAGTTAAACCAATGATCGGTTAATCCAACACATTTCTAGGGCCCCTTCAAGTTTGGTTTAACGGGGTTATACTGTAATTGCCTTCGTTTTGAAAATGTAATGCTTTTATCGGACTATGCAGCTTTAAACTGGAACTAGCACTGCCATCACAAACCTTGATTAAACCAATCAAGTATTTATTACAAAATTAAATTTCTAAATCGCTTTGACCAGACAGGAAGACTCAATGGGTTCACTGCCCGCTTCCTGAATGGCCAGGTGCGGGATTTCAAAAACTAGGTTCTAATCCCGGCCTGATCAAAGCGATGATTTCAATATTGAATTGTAGGTTGCTACCTACTCTGTCGATCATACGGGATGGCAAAATGAGTTGAGCGTCCGTCTCCCGTTTTGGTGGATCGTGGGATTCGAACCCTGGTAGAGTCAAACCAATGATAATACTATGAAGTCTCATTGAGTGTGCACTGTCACAAGTCGGTATCCATCCTGATATGACCATAGATGTTGCCAGGACATAAAACTTTAAAAACCAACCAATCAGACTGCCAGTCTCATGACCCGATATCCCACTCAGTCGCATTATCCTGATATTGAGCTAACCAGTCATTGCCCTATCCTATTAATGCCGAGCATCAAGCTAGGAATTGACAAGCATCAAATTTGTAAGTCATTGATTTGACTCAGACGGGAATCAAATTCCCAATCTTCCGCATGGGAGGCCTGCGCTCTACCGATTCGACCACCGCGCACAGCCCGACCTGAGGTTTAATGCTGCCGGTGAAATAATAAAGAATTATTTTTTTTAAAGTATGTTGCCCAACGTTATGCTTGTGTTTCTGTGCCTGGTAAGCAATGTATTTTTGTAATAAAACAATTAAAAATGTGTTTGCTTAAATATGTAGCTAAGCTTAAAGCTGCATAGTCCGATGAAATATCAAATTTTCAAAACGAAACCAATTATCTAGGTTTGATTTTATATATCTAAGTTACATACTGATCCACTTATTAAGCATTTATTTCTGCATAGAATGCAATACTGAGTCAATTTAACAGAACATGTTACTGCAGAAGTCTATGGTGTTAGAGTTTTGACAAGCTTGCCAAAACTAATTTTCAATGTTTCCATTCAAAATATTTCAAAAGTTTACCATTTAAAATATAAGTAACTTTGAACTAATGTAAAGTAGATACTAGTGATCGATCTAATATATTTTTCACAGAAAAAATACAGAAATTCTAAACCATCGGACTATGCAACTTTAACTGAACTAAAGTAAACTGACAGTTTAGATAAAAATGCACTTCGCCCTTAAATAACCAAACCAACATTGAAAGCCACGCAGTCGCCCAACAACATCCGGGCACCGAGACTCGGGGCTCCACTGTCCTATTCCTTAGCACATGTCCCCAAGGGCAAACACGCTCGGCAGAAACCAGCAACAAAACACCAGTTATGCAAATGCGCTTCTCATGGAGCCCGCCAGGAGGGGAATCTAACTCTCGTGAGCATCCTCCACCCAGCACTGCGAGGCGAAGTGGGGGCGGGGAGGGGAGTCTGGGGCGCACTCACCCGCTATCTCCACCCCCAACTCCACCCCTATCCACCCCACGCATCCATCCACACCACCCACCCACACATCCATACCCCACCCACGCCACCCACACCCAACTCACCCCTACACCCTCATTCCCCACCCAACCCCATTCACACCCAACCCACACCCCCATGCTCTTCCCCCACACCACCATCCCCACACATCACCTACACCCCCACACTCCACACCCCCCCAACATCTCCATCCCCACACCCCACCCCACCTCCACATCCCCCACCCACCCTCATTCACACCCAACCTACACACCCACACTCCACTCCCACACCCTGATCTCCACAACCACACATCCACACTCTACCTCCCCCCCTTTTCCATTCCTACCTCCACATCCCCACACCCACACACCTCCATCCCCACCCATCCCACCCCCACACATCCCCACACTCCACCTTCACACCGCCACATCCACATACCACACATCATCCCCACCCTCCCTCCTTCTCTTCCTTCCTCAGACCTCCTAAATCTAAGCACGGCTATGTGGCTAGCAGCTTGAGTGAGTGATTTAGGAGTTGGCAGTGGGATCCCAGCAGGTGGACCTTGGGGATTGGTGTAGACATACTAAGGGTACTGGAGGAACCATCCACTGCCTGTGCCGTCTGACTAACAATTCACCCATCATCGATGGTTGGTTGGTTGAGTTTTACATCCTGGCCACATCTAAGGTAATATCAAGACAGGTACTGACATGTGATTGTGCGCACTCATGGCGACTTTATAATTATAATGCTGCCCCACTGGGAGACCAGGTCGTCAGAGACATGACCTGATATCCCACTCAGTCACATTATCCTGACACTGAGCGAACCAGTCCTTGCCCTATCTTAATAATGCCGAGTGCCTGGCTAGGAAGCGGAAAGTATCAATTTCTAAGTCATTGGTTTGACTCGACCAGTGGGTTCGATTCCCACAGTGTACCAAAACGGGAGATGGACGCTCAACTCATTCGGCCATTCCGTCTTTGCTCAAATATAGTGTAGTAGTCTACACTGACCTCTCAGGCAAGTGGCCACATAGAGATGTGGGCATGGATAGGGTGATGGTAATCAGGGAGCCTAGGTGGTGTAATGGTTAGCTCGGAATACATAAGGTGTGGGTTCGAATCCTGTTCTAGGCACAATATTACATACCGCTACTTCTGGTTACAGACCGCTACTGACCTTTGAAAACAGTGCATGCTACTTCCGGTTACAGACCGCTACTGACCTTTGAAAACAGTGCATGCTACTTCCGGTTACAGATCGCTACTGACCTTTTAAAACAACACAAGCTACTTCCGGTTACAGATCGCTACTGACCTTTGAAAACAGTACATGCTACTTCTGGTTACATACCGCTACTGACCTTTGAAAACAACACATTCTACTTCCGGCTACAGACCGCTACTAACCTTTGAAAACCGTGCTCACTACTTTCGGTTACAGACTGCTACTGACCTTTCAAAACAACACACGCTACTTCCGGTTACAGATCGCTACTGACCTTTGAAAACAACATAAGCTACTTCCGGTTACAGATCACTACTGACCTTTGAAAACAGTGCATGCTACTTCTGGTTACAGATCGCTACTGACCTTTGAAAACAACACGAGCTACTTCCGGTTACAGACCGCTACTGACCTTTGAAAACAATGTGCGCTATTTCCGGTTACAGATCGCTACTGACCTTTGAAAACAATGCATACTACTTCTGGTTACAGATCGCTACTGACCTTTGAAAACAGTGCATGCTACTTCCGGTTACAGACTGCTACTGACCTTTGAAAACAGTGCATGCTACTTCCGGTTACAGATCACTACTGACCTTTGAAAACAATGCATGCTACTTCCGGTTACAGAGCGCTACTGACCTTAAAAAACAATGCACGCTACTTCCGGTTACAGACCGCTACTGACGTTTGAAAACAATGCAGGCTACTTCTGGTTACAGACTGCTACTGACCTTTGAAAACAATGCACGCTACTTCTGGTTACAGACCGCTACTGACCTTTGAAAACAATGCACGCCTCTTCTGGTTACAAACCGCTACTGACCTTTGAAAACAATGCACGCTTAAGGTGTTTGGGGTGAGGACCCACAGGGTTACCCGTATGTACACAGCGTCGCATTGACTGTAACCAACCTTTTGTGGGACACTGATGGAAGCGAGTCAAGTGTGGGACAGGGTGAATCCCTCCACTGCAGAGATCAAAGAAGACTGCGGAGATCAAACAAAGCTATTGCCTTTCAGCAGTAGTGCTTGGAATGCAACCAGTCACTCTTTGGGCGGGCGGGTTGGCTTTAAGGAGGGCGAGAGTTCTATAATAGGTTGGTGACTGGGTGAGTGGGTGAGTGGGTGAGTGGGCGAGTGGGTGAATGGGTGTCGGTGCTGTAAGTGGAACATAAATAACTCTTTTACCGCCAAGAACAATAGTGCTGGAAAGTTCCGCCCAAAAGGTCCTTGGCTTTGAGGAATCTGTAACAGGTCATATAATGATTGCCTTAACTAGAATGTAAAGGCCTGGTCACATACACGTTAGTGGACGTAGTTGAACGTAGTGGAGGCTAACATAGTTGAACGTTGTTGAAACGTAGTTGAACGTTGTTGAAACGTAGTTGAATGTAGTTGAATGTACCGGCATCCATACTTCTCTAGTATGTTCAACTACATTCAACTATGTTCAACTATGTTCAACTACATTCAACTACTTTCAACTACATTAGCCTACTATGTCCACTAACGTGTATGTGACCGGGCCTTTAGAGTAGGTACCGACAAGCAGAATTGAAAGATCTCTGCGCATTTCGCTGATTACCGTGATTTCCATATTATTTGTTTATAAGGGGGCAGTGGGGTGACAATCAGTAATGGTTCAACTGTTCCTACAATGTGCATTATTGTCAACAGGTTAATTTATGTTTATGTACTATGTATGGATATTGTGAATAGCATTGTCTTAAAGGGCGTAAGGCGACACTCCAGGAGTCTGGGAAATTTACTGAAAATCTCATTCTGCTTTATTTTTTGTCACAGGCAAATTGCATCCCTGTAAATATAATACTATAATACACATGTCAGATTTATATATATATATATATATATATATATATATATAATGTAATTCGTGTCATTAATCTAATTCATGTCGTTTGTGTCGTTCATTTCATTCATGTTATTCATTTCATTCATGTAACCCATGTCGAGCATGATATTATTAATGTAATTCATGTAATTCATGCGACCCATGTTACTCATGTCGTGCATTACATGTGTGTCATTCATATGATCCATGCACGTCATGTCATTCATGGCATTCGCGGCATTCATGGCAATCATGTTATTCGTGGCATTATTTTTTTTTTTCATTCGTGGCATCCAAGTCATTCAATGGACCACTAAAATATAACATTATGGTCAGCTGTATTATATGCTGTATACAAATTATACGAATATAATAACACGGAATACTATACTATCCTAGCACCCACACACCAGTGATCGGGTGCTGGAAACTCACCTACTCATCTACTGCTCATGCCTCAACTCCTACGTTGGCGCCACAATATTTCTCTCAAATATGACACATACTATGGTCAACAGTGTTATATACAATATATATTTCGATTTGTTGTCTCGAAAATATAATATATTATGGTAATAATTTTCGAAGGGATTAAAGTGGCATTGGCAATTACAACACCGACAAGCACCAATCGAATAGGAGATATACGTTATTTTAGGGGTGTGGAGTAGCCGTGTTGTAGTTACAGAGGCCCTGATTGGCTAAGCTGGCTCGGTCATTCCCCCAATGACCATACACTAGTAGGCTGTGATTGACAGGTCTCCCCGAAGGTGGTGTGACCCCAGACAATTAGGGCTGACCACCCCCTCCCCTCCCCCACCCCTCCTCTCCTTCCACCCCTTCCCGCCCCCCTCCCCCCTTCGCCTTTCCCTTCTACATCCCCCCCGCCCCCTCCCTCCCCCTACCTCCCCTCACCCGTCCTCTCCCCCCTCTCATACCCTCCCACTCCCCTCCCCCAAACTCCCACCTCCCCCCTCCTTCCAACCCCTCCTCTCCCCCCCTCCCCCACCCCTCCCCTCCCTCCACCCTTCCCGCCCCCTCCCCCCTTCGCCTTTCCCTTCTACCTCCCCTCCCCCCCCCCTCCCTCCCTTCCGCCTTCTACCCCCCCTCCCCTCCCCCAAATTCCCCTCTCCCCCCCCTCCTTCCAACCCTCTAATCCCCGCCTACCTCCTCACCCCTCTCCTACCCCCCCTCCCCTACCCGACCTTCTGCCCCCCCCCACCCCTCCTCCATTCCCCTCACCCGTCCTCTCCCCCCTCTCATACCCTTCCCCCTGCCCTCCCCTTCCTCCACTCCCCCTTCCCCCTTCCCCTTATTCCCCCGTCCCCTGTCATGCCCTTTGGGCATTGCTCCCTTAGAATAATCGACATGGCATTTCACTGAGCCATTAACGACATGCCCACCAGGGAAGCTACTGACAAATTCCACCCTGAATTATGTTCTTTTTCAGACATAATGACATGTTAGGTAGCATTTATATAAATAAAGCTATGGTAGGAGAAATGTAAATGGTTTACATAGATATATGAGAAAGCAACATGGATATTTATGTAATAAACGACAAAGTTCCAGATCACGTCACAATTTGATAACGCAACAAGGAACTCATAGAATGGAATTTATTAACAATAAATTGGCATCAAATGAACAAGTGTGAAGCAAAATAGTTAAAGAGGTCAGAGGTCGAACAATTATGTGAAGGTGAAGGAAGGAAATGAGGTCAAAGTTCACATTGAGGTCAAATAGAGAGGGGAGGGAGGTCAAGTGGTTGGGGTAATAGGAGTGAAGAGAGGAAGGCTAATGAGGTCAAGAGGTGATTAAAGTATGGCGATGAATAGGTAAGGAGGTCAAGGTTACATCAAGGTCAAATAATAGGAATGAGATCAAAAGGGTCAATAGGAATGGGGATAGTCATGTAAGAAGGAGTGTCATATGATAGTTCTGGTCTTATGATAGTTGGGTTTATCTGAGGTCAATTGGTAATGAGGTCAAAGTTCATGAGTTGTTGGGTCGGTTGGTGAAAAGTTTGAATTCCATGACCTGGCACTCAACCAAATAAAGTTGAGAGTGCCTGTGTGACGATCTTGAATGCAGCAGGTTGGACTATGCTGTGATGGCGTTGGATCTCCAGTTGCTGCGTTCTTGTATGTGCTGGAGTGGGGCACCGGCTCTTGTGCAGGCCTGAGCAGCCCTGCGTCTAAGTCTGTGTAGTGTCTAGTCTTCAGGGCGATCGTGGCGAGCGGAGGTGAGCACAGCTCAGAGTGCCAGCGTGAGGGTGTGTGCAGTCAGTGGTTCATCAGTGATGGTCAGGAAGGCCGGGTCGTGAGAGTTTGTTGTGATACAGATTTGTATTTTCACCAGGCCTTTACCAGGCAGCATATGGAGTTTGGTATGATTGGGATGTTGATGGTGAACCGGTCTTGGTTTGACTGAGAGGTCTTGGTTGATCGTATACAGACTGTTAGTGAGTGTCCGTTGTCGGTGATGTCGGCTCCATGGATGGTGTGGCCAGGGTCGTTGTGTCTTCTGGTTGCAAGGAAGTTACCCTGTCATAGCAGACTGAAGTAGCTGAGGAGGATGGCAGCAGTGAGGATGTAGGCGTTCGGGCCGGCCGACCTGAAGAAGCTCACAGCAGATTTGAGCAGGTGAACCATTAGGGGTGGGGCCTGGCTTGGTATGTGGAGTGAGGAGCATGCCACACCCCACTTGATGATGGAGACCACATGGGTGTCAAAGCAGCGAACACTCCCTTGATGGAGCCGAACCCAGGTTCTTGCCCCACTGAGGTAATTGAGGATAACACCTGGGGAGTGTAGCTTGCGTGCGAGGTGGGCAATGTATAACATCACATCGTGCTCCGAGGGGCGGCTGGGGTCATATCGGGCAGAGACGAGATGTTGATGGTAGTTGTCGATCTGAAGCGACTTGTTCTGCCACATTCCAGTGGCTATCCCCACCTCGTACAAGTGTCTGATGTTTTCGTGATGTTCTTGAAGACCTGGGAAGAGAGAGGCAAAGTTACGAGCTTCCCAGGTTTAAAGAGTGTCATTAATGTGGGTGTGATCATGTCGTACCCTGACCCTGACAAGCTTGAGCTCGTGGCAGAGGGCCGTGGCTTGAGCTCTTGCACCTGGGTCGAAAGGGCCCTACTGAGGGTGTTGGCAAGTATGATGTCAGCTCCCGGTTTGTTTCATATGCTGACCTCGCAAGACTTAAGGGTGGCAAACCCCCATATCGCCCTAGCACAGGTGCAGAGGATGGGATCCCTCCCTGTGACAGAGGCAAGCACTGCCTGGGAGGCGAGTTTGTTAATTTGTATGGCGTAGTTATGGAGCTTGTCAGGAGCTAGTGTGTGGAGGGCAACCACCAGATTGATGGCTTCGAGGGCGTTTATGTGATGACTGATGGCTATGTATTCCTGTTGGTATTCTTCGGTGGTGAAGCCCGAGGAGGAGTGGGCCCCTCCCCCCAAGGAGGGAGGAATCGCACTCGATTAGCCATTCAAGCTTGGGCAGGGGGTGTAGGAGGACAAGACGATTCGAGGCCTGGGCATACTCCATGAACCAAGCTCTGTCCGTTGTAATGTGAGGCAAGCTGTGTTTGAATGAGCGTCGGCGGCAGGGGGGGGGGCGCCGAGTAAACAACCCGACCCAGACCACGTGCAGCTGGTCTGGTGGGAACACAATCAACGTTTTTGTCAACATTAAAGACAGGATTCTTGTCACCTACTTTGGGTTGTTTTGGAGATGTGGTTGTGTGGTGACATGGTGGTTCACGGTCGGCTTTGAGGCTGGCAGCGGCAGGTGTGTTGGAGTTCTCTGATATGGGTGTGTGGTCGTTTGGTGGGGAGTGGGCACCACCACATACTGTGTCGGCACGTGTTATGTCGTAAGATGGCATGGGCTATGTGGTGGCGGGAAAGCAATTAATGGTCATGGTGGCACAGATGTTCACAGTTTGTTCAGGACTTACTTCAGGAGTGGTGTTCATGTGAATGCTTATGTCATTTTTTCCCTGACTTTCGGCCCGGACAGGGCCTGTTACTGAAAATCCGTGGCCTGGTTGTTATCATTAGTAGCCATTGCAGCTTTCTTCTCAAGTTGCCATTTTTTATTGGTACAGTCCTGTTCTTTATGGGGGTTTGCCTTTCTATACTTATTCATGCACCACGCACATACATGTGCTAACCTCTCACCTCCGGTGCCGTGTGAGTTAGAGAAACCGCAGTTGTTTCCCAGTTCCACCTGTGGCAGGGGTGGCCATCTGTTTAGTGGTTAAACTTGGGGCGGTTATATTGTCTGTAGTTGTTAGGTGAGCCTTGCTCATTCTACCTAGAGTTTTGGCCCCAGTAACCATGCACAGCCTTGCCGGCTCTCCTCTGCTCATCCCTCCTCACACCAGTTAAGCAAGCATCATGTTGTAAATCTTTAATCGCCGTGCTATCGTTCCAGCCACGCCGCAACCTCCCATCATCAATCATCGTGAAAATACGTTCAGACCAACCTACGCATGTACTCCACGACCAGTCTCCTGCCATGATAGCTACCTGATCTTGGTGCTCGATCATGGGTTCTTTCCACGATCGAGGCACTGTGGAATCTGCCCGCATGTTGCCTTGCGTGGCAAAATATTTGTGCCACGTTCTCTCGCTGAGACCAACTTTCCCTTTCCTGTTGTCCCTGATCACAAACAAATGGGGAATAAGCTGAATCCTACCTCTTCTCTTTCTTCTGTTGTTGTCGCAGTTGTTGTCCACTATGGCATTAACCACGTCGCGGTGGCCCGTATCCTCCTCGGATGATGATGAGCAGCGGCAGGAGTCCTTGCTCCTCCTCCGGCACCAGCATTTTTCTGTGTCACGCTCCTTGCACCCTGAGTCATGTGATGGAGTTCAGGAGTTATCCGGAGTGTCACAGCGGCAGCGGTGGCGTTTGGGGTCTGTACTGTAGTAATCTGAGGAGTTGGCGCTTGGTGATTGCTTTCTCCTTCTGCCGGTCGTTTCTAGTGCCTCCATCCTATCCATTACCTTATTGGCGAACTGAGCTTGCTGCTCCAGGGAGTCGGTCATACATTGAGGAAGTTCTTAGCGATGGCTGGGTTCGCTCCATTATCCTCCATGGCTGACTCCTTCTTCTTGTTCGTTGTAGTTTTTGTGACAGTGGATTTCCAGCTTCCACGCTGTTTCGGAGTCTCTAATGTTGGTTCGGCACCTCAGTTGGAGCGCAGATGTGTTGATGTCCATTTAGGCATTTTGGCGAGAACTGGAGAACAGCCAAGAAAAGGTTTGGAGGTGTAGATGGTCCGGCATCTGGTTGAGAAGTGAGGATGGCGGGTTTGAGCAAGCCGGAAGTCAGGTCGCGTTCAATGAGTATTCGCCAGTTGGCAGCAAGCGACAGTGGCGCCATCAAGTGTTATTCGGCTGAGCTGCAAATCGCCGACCGGAAATGGTTAATGGGTAGGTGGCTTGGGTGTAGCGTGGCGCGATCGGTGGGTAGGGGGGGTCAGTTCCTTGTCACGCCCAAATTACCCATGTTACCGACCAACATGACCAATTTACTCAGCACAATCAAACATATTTGATTGGGTTTTGGAGGGGGTTGATTTGACTTGATTGTTATTCTGAATCAAATGCAGTCATCCTACTGCTGTGGTATCATATCTATAATCCATCATGCTAACTGCATTCTGCATCTATACTGAATACTGCAATAGTCCGTACATGAGCTCCGCCACCACGCGGTGGCTGCAGGAACTACTGTCGCATTTCTTCTATGTCAGGTGGTGACACACTAGCAGGTGGACAGGTCGCAGTGTGGACTGCCCGTACGGCACCCAGCTAGTGGCTCCCCCTACCGTGAGAGGACACCTGTGACCTGGCTGGTCAGGGGACGGGTCACTTGGTATTGTGACACTGCAGTGGGCGGAGAGGAAGAATAAACATTGGAAGCATACGTTCCTGTCTCCATGGTTATTCTGTCTACGTGATACTACTAGAGAGACCAGGGAGGAACCGCCTGTACGTGGCCTATTACAATACTATAAAACTACTCACATTGATCAATCTGATCATGTGGGCATGCTACAAGAGCACAACCATGTTGCAATGGTACTTATGAGCACACATCAGTAATCTATCACCCTATGATGCTGCTTAAGCTCAATTTCTCACAGTGAATGAGGTTAAACCGCCACCAAAACAAAACCGGAAGTGTAGGTGGCGACGCCAGCGTCGGAGATCATGCAGGCCGGCAGCAAATAATATATACAAACTGGATGCAAGGTAAATAATAAATAAGTATGAAGATATAAATATCAAAAGGATCAGAACTTGCATATTTGCATTTATATGATCAATTATATTACACATATGTTTTCATATGTACCAGTTTTTGTTTAAATAAGCTCGTAATTGAGCATTGAAAAAGTAAAGTATTCAGGAGAGGCGACAATATTTACCAAATAACTCCCCCAACCACCACCATAAGAAGCTATTAATAAACCCACAAAATACACCCCAAAAAAAACCACAAAAAAAGTAATAAAAAAAAACCCACAAATATATCACAAAAAACACCCACCAAAAAAACCCACAAAAAAACCCACAAAATACTTAAAGGAAACACTGAAAAAACACCACGGAAGCTGAACTAGTCGCTCCTACATATATCTATCTAGCAGCCCGGGCAAGGTGGCCGCATCGGTAGTGCGCTGGGTTCCCGGTCAGAAGGTCAAGAGTTTGAGTCCCAGCCGAGTCAAACCAATGACTTACAAAATTGATACTTGTCACTCACTCCCTTGCCTGCCGCTCGCCATTAATAGGATTGGACATGGACTGGTTAGCACAGTATCAGGATAATGTGACTGTGTGGGATATCGGGTCATGGTGCTGGCAGCCTGGTCTCTCAGTGTGGCAGCACTCTAAAGTCATCATGAGTGTGCACCGTCACAAATCAGAACCCATCCAACTATATGCAGATGACACTGTGGTATATGCTGCAGGCAAAACAACCGAAGAAATAGAAACGAAACTGAATCTAACACTAACAAAACTAATCGAGTGGTGCCAACTAAATAGGATAACCATAAACAACAGCAAGTCAAAAACAGTACTATTTGGTACCAGGCTAACAAGTAACGAGAAAATAAAGTGTCTTCTGGGAAACACCGAACTGGAACAAGTAGACAACTACTGATATCTGGGAGTGGATCTAGACAGACACCTAAATTATGACTTCTGCATAACAAATACTATCAAAAAATATGGCTACTGGCTAAACTGAGATAGTACATGACTGAAAACATGGCAATTAAAATATATAAAGGCATGATCCTCCCCTACTTTGACTATGGCGATGTAGTATACATGGGAGGAAATACAAAACTATTAAACAAACTACAGGTGCTACAAAATAGAGCCCTCAACGTATGCCTTCAGGTGAGCAAAAGATATCCCGCAATCGAATTACACAAAAAATGCAATGCAACACTACTAACGAGAAGGGAAACACACCTCAAAATACTGGCATACCATTGCACCACAAAACCAGGCTACACAGCAACCCCTCATAGGGACACCAGGCAAATGGCAGCCCCAGTGCTACTGACAGCGATAAGTAACACCAAACTCTATGAGAGAAGTGTACTGGCCATGGTGGCACATGCCTGGAATAATCAACCCACACAACAACGGGCAATCAAAAGCATGGACCACTATAAAAGGTCCTTAAAGAAAACATAGTACACAACCACCTACTGAAGAAACAATATCTCACCTGATCTTGGGCGCAGTCACTGCTTGCTGTGTTCTGGCACAAAAAGCAAAAGACAGACCAGAAAAGATGGTAGATATTACAAATACGGAAACTAGCCCTACTAAGTACTAAGGAATTCGAAATGACTATCACCATAGGGCGCAGTCCGTCTAGGTATGTGTACTGGCACAAACCAAAGCAGAACAGGCAGGCCACGGTCATGCATCCTAATCACCCTGAAATACAAAATGGCTAACCATACAAGACAGCCATCCCACCTAGTCGCAGTCCTGAAGGGTCCAGGGGTGTTCTGGAACACTGGTGTACTATCTATGGACAAGGCATGGGTGAAAGGATGCTGTAACAAACCACAATGGGATGGGATCCTCTCCCACAGGCCTATATGTCATCTGTGTAGATGTACATAGTAGGCTAAGTTATCATATACAGGTTAGGAAAAAACTTGAAAATTTAAAAAAACAACTAATATAGAAACTACTAACACCCAAAACCGCAAAGGTTGGCCCGAGAAAGATCAGGTAAAGACTCCTGAGTACAGGACCAGACCAATCCAGTGTCACAGCTGTCCAGTGTTGAAAACAGGCACCCTCACGGGAGCTTATACGTTATGGGCAGAATAAAAAACTTGTCACAAAAAAAACAAAAAAAACAAAATAGATGTTCATAGGATGCAAATCAACAACAAACAAATTTTTGTTAACTATCTAGCCGATGTTTCCTCAGTTTGTTCCATTGCGTACACTTGTGAAAGCTCGCCTCCTGCCATCTGCACAGACCGGAAGCAGACACCCAGGACCGCATATAGCCCCATAAACTGAACCCCGCCGGATGTATGCGTCACCAGCCCAGCTGACGTCAGCCAACACTAACAAAAATAGAGAGACAAAAGAATGGAAAAAGGATAGAGAGAAAAAAGAAGGGAAAAAGGAGAGAATTTCTATCTCTTTTCCTCCCCTTCTTTTTTCTCTCTATTTACTGTATTCTCTATTAGAAAAGGCCCATCACCCATCATCCATCACCCACGGGTCAATATCTAGGGCAACAGCGTCTAGATATCAGGAGTTGAATCACCATGTCATATCTGACCAATCAGCGTGAAGCAGGAACTGAGTATCATTCCACGCTTTAAAAAAAGAAATCATCTCAGCAATATAGCGCCGTGTCAAGGTTGGTATTTTATTAGATTTTTTTGTTTAAAAGGCTAACTGATTTGTTTATGTACCAGATACAACATTGTTGCAATTGGCGAATACACGGCTCTGTATTTAGAAGCTTGTAGAACTGAGCTTCAAAGATTGTAGTACTGGGATGGTAGATACAGTACTTTATGTCGTATTAGGCCTTAAAGAAGATACTACTGGTAGAACAGAAACAGTACTTTATGTGTAATTAGGTATCACATATGACAGTACTGGGATAACAGATGAGTACTTCATGTGTAATTAGATATCGCAGACAATATTAGTATGATAACAGATACAGTATTGTATGTTGTATTAGGCCTCAATGAAGATACTACTGGTAGAGCAGATCCCATATTTTATGTGTAATTAGGTATCACAGATGATAGTACTAGTAGAGCAGATACAGCACTTCATGTGCAATTAGGTATCATAGATAATAGTACTGGTAGAGCAGCTACAACACTTTATGTGTAATTAGGTATCATAGACAATAGTACTGGTAGAGCAGATACAACACTTTATGTGCAATTAGGTATCATAGACAATAGTACTAGTAGAGCAGATACAGCACTTTATGTTTAATTAGGTATCACAGACGATAGTCCTGGGATAACAGATACAGCACTTTATGTGTAATTAGGTTTCACCTATGATAGTCCTGGGATAACAGATACAGTACTTTATGTGTAATTAGGTATCACATATGATAATACTGGTAGAGCAGATACAGCACTTTATGTGC
Source organism: Branchipolynoe longqiensis (assembly GCA_030323885.1). Lineage (NCBI taxonomy): Eukaryota > Metazoa > Annelida > Polychaeta > Phyllodocida > Polynoidae > Branchipolynoe > Branchipolynoe longqiensis. Next base: position 30,310,341 of record CM059192.1, read on the forward strand.
AATTAGGTATCATAGACAATAGTACTAGTAGAGCAGATACACCACTTTATGTGCAATTAGGTATCATAGACAATAGTACTAGTAGAGCAGATACAGCACTTTATGTCTTAATTCACAATATTGAACCCACAACTTCTCGCATGGGAACAAAGTACTTTACCCATTCAGCCATCCCGTCTGGTCATGAACTGTATCAGGGAGGCTGCGCAGATTCATCGCGCTGATTCACCTCCACCTCCACCCAGCACCTCCACCCCCACCCCCACATCCACCCCCACCCCCAGCTCCACCGCCACCACCACCTCCACCCCCCAACTCCACCCCCACCTCCACCACCACCTCCACCCCCCACCTCCACCCCCCACCACCTCCACTCACTCCAACACCACCACACCCCACCTCCACCCCCCACACATCCCACCCATAACACCACACCCCACCCCACCCCATCCCCCCCCACCCCACTCCACGCCACTTCAACCCTCCCCACTTCCACCTCCAACACCACCACATCCACCTCCACCCCACATCCACCACCCCCACATCCATCCCCACCTCCAGTACAACCACCACCACCACCCACACCCCCACCCCCACCCCCACCCTCCACCTCCACCGCCCACTTCAACCCTCCCCACTTCCACCTCCACCACCACCACCTCTACCTCCACCCCCACATCCATCCCCACCTCCCCACCCCCACCACCACCCCCATCTCCACCTTGTCCGTTCTCTCCCAATTCCTCCCTCCATCCCTTCCCTAAAGCCTTCTCCCCCTCCCTGCACACCTTCCCCCATCCCTCTCTCCATCCCTCCCTTCCCACACGCCTTTCCCTCTCCCCTCTCACTCTCCCCATTCTTTCGCCCCCCCCCCATTCCTCTCTCCATCCGCTCCCCCCTCTCCCAGTCCCTCCCCCCTCGTTCTCCCTCCCCGACAACACCCCAGTCCCCGTCTCCCTGACCTCCATCCGCCGGTAAAGTCTCGGTCGCCCGGCCAGCATCGATCCTGGCTCCATCCTATGAATTTTGATGACCGCACTCATCACGTGACCATCCCGTGGACCTTTTACATCCGAGCACTAGGCAGTCTCATCACTCCGCGTCCCAGACAGGCATACCCACTCCAAGAGCGTCATCTCGCTATACTACTGACAAAGTCGTGGGTTCGAACCCTGGTCGAGTCAAACCAATGATTTAAAAATTGATACATGTCACTTCCTAGCCAGGCGCTCGGCATAAATAGGATAGGACAGGGACTAGTTGGCTCAGTGTCAGGATAATGTGACTGAGCGGGATATCAGATCATGGTGCTGGTGGCCTAGTTTCCCAGTGGGACAGCACTATAACGTCACAATGAGTGCGCACTGTCAGAAGTCAGTACCCGTCCTGATTTGACCTTAGATGTTGCTAGGACGTAAAACAGCAACAAACAAACAAACTGACAGAGCAGTATTCACACCACGAGTGGCTTCCCTCAGTCCTACCCAGTGTGTTGCCATAGTAACTTACTTACTACATGTGCTGCAATTCTATGCTATGCAGATGTCTTAACCCTTCCGCCATCTTGATTCACACATGGCCTGTTTCTTCCCATACTAGACGCCATCACCTCCACGTCCACACCCCGCCCACACCCGTCCTGATATGACCTTAGATGTTGCCAGGACCTAAAACTCCAACAACCAACCCCGCCCACACCGGACGCAGTGGCCGAATCGGGAGAGCGCAAGATCACCGTGCGGAAGGTCGGGGGTTCGAATCCTGTTCGACTCAAACCAATGAGTTATGATTGATACTTGTCACTACCTAGCCTGGCGCTTGACATTAATAGGATAGGACAAGGACTGGTTAGCTCAGTATCAGGAAAATGATGTGACTGTGTGGGATATCGGGTCATGGTACCAGTGGCCTGGTCTCCCAGTGGAGCAGCACTATAAAGTTGCGATGAGTGTGCACAGTCACAAGCCAGTACCCATTCTGATCTGGCTTTAGATGTTGCTAGGACGTAAAACAACAAACAAACAAGCACCTCGCTAACATTCCAGATGCACTGTATCTACGCGATTATTTTTCTCCTATGGGGTAAAGGAAAACAACAAATGAAAATTCTTTTTAAATAGGAACAAAGTTGAATAAATACCTCTCCTTGATTGATACCCCCCCCCCACCCGTCAGCAGCTAATTATAAGTGCCTGCAAGTAATGTGATTGACTGAGCCTACCCAGCTATGATTTTAGCAGTCTCAGCGTTTCTATGAATCGACATGGAACAAAGAGTTGAGTATTTCAGTATTTCTTCTATGACATCGAGAACTGTGCAAATTACTACAAAAGAGGTATATTTAACGATAATTATTGGTTAGTCAAACAACAATAAGGACTATAATTTGTGGGTGGGGGTACCTCTCCAGAATACACTCCATCCATAAAGGATCAATCCCTACATTCCATCCTTAAAGGATCAATCCCTTACACTCCATCCTTAAAGGACCACTCCCTTACACTCCATCCTTAAAGCAGCAATCCCTTACACTCCATCCTTAAAGGACCAGTCCTTTATACTCCATCCTTAAAGGACCACTCCCTTACACTCCATCCTTAAAGGACCAGTCCATTACACTCCATCCTTAAAGGACCAGTCCTTTATACTCCATCCTTAAAGGACCACTCCCTTACACTCCATCCTTAAAGGACCAGTCCCTTACACTCCATCCTTAAAGGACCACTCCCTTACACTCCATCCTTAAAGGACCACTCCCCTACACTCCATCCTTAAAGGACCATTCCCTTACACTCCATCCTTAAAGGACCAATCCCTTACACTCCATCCTTAAAGGACCAGTCCCTTACACTCCATCCTTAAAGGACCACTCCTTCACTCCATCCTTAAGGCCATCCTTACACTCCATCCTTATCCCTTACACTCATCTTAAAGGACAATCCCTTACACTCCATCCTTAAAGGACCACTCCCTTACACTCCATCCTTAAAGGACCATTCCCTTACACTCCATCCTTAAAGGACCATCCTTACACTCCATCTTAAGACATCCCTTACACTCCATCCTTAAAGGATCAATCCCTTACACTCCATCCATAAATGATCAATCCCTTACACTCCATCCTTAAAGGACCAGTCCTTTACACTCCATCCTTAAAGGACCAATCCCTTACACTCCATCCTTAAAGGACCACTCCCTTACACTCCATCCTTAAAGGACCAATCCCTTACACTCCATCCTTAAAGGACCACTCCCTTACACTCCATCCTTAAAGGACCAATCCCTTACACTCCATCCTTAAAGGACCACTCCCTTACACTCCATCCTTAAAGGACCAATCCCTTACACTCCATCCTTAAAGGACCAATCCCTTACACTCCATCCTTAAAGGACCACTCCCTTACACTCCATCCTTAAAGGACCAGGACCAATCCCTTACACTCCATCCTTAAAGGACCACTCCCTTACACTCCATCCTTAAAGGACCACTCCCTTACACTCCATCCTTAAAGGACCAATCCCTTACACTCCATCCTTAAAGGATCAATCCCTTACACTCCATCCTTAAAGGACCAATCCCTTACACTCCATCCTTAAAGGACCACTCCCTTACACTCCATCCTTAAAGGACCACTCCCTTACACTCCATCCTTAAAGGACCAATCCCTTACACTCCATCCTTAAAGGATCAATCCCTTACACTCCATCCTTAAAGGACCAATCCCTTACACTCCATCCTTAAAGGACCACTCCCTTACACTCCATCCTTAAAGGACCACTCCCTTACACTCCATCCTTAAAGGACCAATCCCTTACACTCCATCCTTAAAGGACCAATCCCTTACACTCCATCCTTAAAGGACCAATCCCTTACACTCCATCCTTAAAGGACCACTCCCTTACACTCCATCCTTAAAGGACCACTCCCTTACACTCCATCCTTAAAGGACCACTCCCTTACACTCCATCCTTAAAGGACCAATCCCTTACACTCCATCCTTAAAGGATCAATCCCTTACACTCCATCCTTAAAGGACCAATCCCTTACACTCCATCCTTAAAGGACCACTCCCTTACACTCCATCCTTAAAGGACCACTCCCTTACACTCCATCCTTAAAGGACCAAACCCTTACACTCCATCCTTAAAGGATCAATCCCTTACACTCCATCCTTAAAGGACCAATCCCTTACACTCCATCCTTAAAGGACCACTCCCTTACACTCCATCCTTAAAGGACCACTCCCTTACACTCCATCCTTAAAGGACCAAACCCTTACACTCCATCCTTAAAGGATCAATCCCTTACACTCCATCCTTAAAGGACCAATCCCTTACACTCCATCCTTAAAGGACCACTCCCTTACACTCCATCCTTAAAGGACCACTCCCTTACACTCCATCCTTAAAGGACCAAACCCTTACACTCCATCCTTAAAGGATCAATCCCTTACACTCCATCCTTAAAGGACCAATCCCTTACACTCCATCCTTAAAGGACCACTCCCTTACACTCCATCCTTAAAGGACCACTCCCTTACACTCCATCCTTAAAGGACCAAACCCTTACACTCCATCCTTAAAGGATCAATCCCTTACACTCCATCCTTAAAGGACCAATCCCTTACACTCCATCCTTAAAGGACCAATCCCCTACACTCCATCCTTAAAGGATCAATCCCCTAAACTCCATTCTTTAAGGATCAATCCCCTACACTCCATCCTTAAAGGATCAATCCCCTACACTCCATCCTTAAAGGATCAATCCCTTACACTCCATCCTTAAATGATCAATCCCTTGCATTCCATCCTTAAAGGATCAATCCCTTCACTTCATCCTCAAAGGATCAATCCCTCCGCTCTCTTGTTCTGCCCACATGTGCCGTAATCGAAGATAAAGGCCTTTTCTCAACTTTGCGCTAACTAGATTGTTCGACTCAACAGGTTTGCATAATGTCGATTTCCTACCAAATGCTTCAATGTTTGTTTGCTGGGGCTTAACATCCTAGCAGAATCTAATGTCATATCAAGAGGGATACCCACTTGTTAGAGACTTAAGCCCCTGTCACATAGCCGTTAGTGGACATAGTTGAATGTAGCTGAATGTAGTTGAACGTAGTTGAACATAGTTGAACGTATTCGTACTTGTCCGTGGTCTTAACTTGGTAATAACGTGGGTGAGCCATGATCTCCGATTTAATTTTTGGACATGTTCAAAAGAGCGGTACGTTAGAGGCTGAATTTGCATCCGCGATGCTAACATACTCTAGTGTACTCTAATGTAGTATAACATACCTCTTAATGTACTCAACCATACTCTAGCATACTCTAGCATACTCTGACCCACACAAAACCATGGCCGTTCTGCATCGCGCATGCCCTGGTCACATAGCCGTTAGTGGACATAGTTGAGAGTAGTTGAACGCAGTGGAGGCTAACATAGTTGAAAGTAGTTGAACGTAGTTGAACATAGTTGAACGTACCAGCATCCTTACCATAACGTATTTATCCATATCATTTGGTGGCCCACCTGCAGTACCTTAACATATTTCAACGTAGTTTAACAAACTTACACCACGTTTGACCCATGTTAGCCTCCACTACGTTCACCTACGTTCACCGACGATTTTGTTCTGCGAACAATAGCTCTGTGCCAATGTATTTTAATATATGACTAAGCACATTGGAAGCCGACATTTCAATGCGTTTTGGCAAATAGTTCATAATACATGAATGTTATGAATATTTGCGTAACTGAATAGAAAGTATGGAGACAGACCTGGCAGTATTCGCGAATTCCCCACATTATATTATAATCAATTTAGCAAAAAGAAGCTTTTGTATTTAATATATAAATATTTTTAATATCTTAAGTTATTAGGTAAATAAATACCAGCATTTTAAAATTGCATGGTCCGATGGATTAGAGTTTCTATCGTTTTCTGAGATACATATATTAGGTTGATAGTTATATCCTATCTTACTTTCGTTTGAAGTAACTTTATATTTTAGACGGTTAACTTGTGAGATATTTCAAGTGCAAGCATAGAAAATTAATTGTGGCAAGCACACCAAAGCTCTGACATCATTGGCGTCTGAAGTAACAGATTCTATTAAATTGGTTCAGTATTCCCTACTATCAAAGACCCTATAACACTAAGACGGCTCACTCCCTATCTCTCCCATGGTAATGTAACTTTCGCAGTGCCACCTTGTGGTGGGTTTGATCAGCCCGGCTGCTGGTTGGTGTTTCACATGTAAACACATACAATTATATTATACATGAGATAGGTAAGTATGAATACACATCAATATGAAATTGCTATGAGTAAATACACATCATCATTAGCATCACCATCAGCATTGCCATCATCACACATCTTTCGCATTCATATATACATTTATACATATAATATAGCACCTGTTTAACCAAGAGAACAGCCAGCACACCAAGTGGTGGGTTTGATCATTTTGATTACACAGAACAGGCTGAGTAAGCTGTCTTAGTATTATAGGGTCTTTGCTACTATGTGGCAACAAGTGCTTAATAAGTGCATCAGTATTTAAGTTAGATATGTAGAATCAAATCTAGATAATTATTTTGGTTTTGAAAATGTGATGCTTTAATGTTATTGTAATTCAACCCTCAGCTAGTAGCAATGGCGGGTATACTCGACATTTTTTTAACACCCTTCTGAGTTGTATTAAAGGGGAAAGCAAGCATAAATCTGATTACCTGCAGTTGTGTTGGTCTGCAGTCATTGCCGGTGAAGTTAAATGGATGCTACACTCTGGTGAATAATTGACCTAATTGTTCTTCAGACAAAGCACGTCCCAGGCTGAATGACTGTCAGCTCAATTATTCACCGATCATTTCTATCCGACAATTGTCTGCCTTATAGTAAAACATATGGAAGCTTCTTCACTGTATATATATATATATATATATATATATATATATATATATATAGTTACATCAACGTTTTAATTAATTCGGAAGTAAGGAGTTGAAAACCAAAATGCCTTTTTGAGGGGGGGGGGTGACATTATTTGTGCCGCCAATATTCCTAAGATTACTGGAGTGAGCCATGCAGTAATACCGAATTTACTGCTCTAGATAATTATTTCCTTTTTTTAATGCAGGACTAAACGAAACAACGCCATGCAAGGTCAGCATAATGTAGCATAAATAGACAGACATACCACAGACCTAATTATCAAATAACGTTGTGATGAAATTATGAATAAAACAGGTGAGTTGGTAAATCGACCTCAATTGTCGATTGTGTTATAGTTAGATGGCCCCCGTGTGTATGTGGGTGAGAGCAGCGGAAAGAACTCGGCCTTGTGGAGGAAGGTGGGTGTAGTGTTCTAAAGGCCAGGTCACATACACGTTAATGGACGTAGTTAAACATAAGCCCTGTTTACACGGGCGATTTAAAATGCCTCATATAAAATGCCTTGCCTAGATCGACTCACATTTGGCATGTAAACGCGACTCTGAGGTGTTTTAGGGCTGAATCGATTCATATGAAACGGTTCATCTATACCACCTCGCGAGGTGGTTTATTTGAAGCGATTCAGCTGGTTCCCGGGTGGCGATAGTGTAAAATAGTAGTGCTTGCCGGCAACAGGGGGAGCAGTAACTAATCGCTGGTGCCCGGCAGTGTTAGGGCCCGATTACGCCGAAATCTAGTGAATGCGATCATATTTAACAGAATTACAGACTCAAATAATGAAATTTAATTAAATTAACCTTAAATTCCAAGCGATATTAACGTAGCAGCTACATCGGCGTTGAATCACCAAGTGTAAACTAAACAAATAGCAGTGCTCGCCGGCTACAAGCGGACCTAAGGCTGCTGGTTCCCGGCGCCAAAACACTTTCAAACTCTGTCCGTGTAAACGCACCTCTTAAAACGCCGCATATAAATCACTTTGTCTAGATCGTTTCACAATTCCCCGTGTAAACACGGCTATAGTGGAGGCTAACGTAGTTGAACACAGTTGAATGTAGTACAACATACCGGCATCCATACTTCTCCGTGATGAGAATGTGATAAGAATGTGTGTGGGCCATGAGTTCTGATTTAAGCTTTGGACACGTTCAAAAGAGAGGTACATTTGTGGCAGACATAGCCTCCGTGATGATAACGTACTCTAGTGTACTCTAGCATACTCTAGCATACTTTTTAATGTACTCTAGCATACTCTAGCATACTCTAGTGTACTCTATCGTAATCTAGCATACTCTAGCATAATCTAGCATACTTTAGCATACTTCTTAATGTACTCTAGCATACTCTAGCTTCTCTAGCGTACTTCAACCCACACAAAACCTTTGCCATTCTGCCATGGTCACATAGCCGTTAGTGGACAAGGTTGAACGGAGTTGAACGTAGTGGAGGGCAACATAGTTCAACCTATTTCAACATAGTTGGACGTACCGTGACCCGTAACATACCGTACCGGGATCCATACCGTAACGTATATATCCGTACTATTAGGTGGGTGATCAAGCAAAACCTGCCATACCTTAACATAGATTAACGTAGTTTAATGTAGTGATAGCACGATTCACCCACGTTAATCTATCCTACGTTCAACTACGTTCACTAACGTGTATGTGACTTTATTGGCTACTAGGATTGGAAAATGAATAAAAGAATGCTGAATCAGCGAGTTACATATTTGTTTGTTTTTATAAAATAACACAAATGCAGGAGTACAGGAAACGAAATTATTCAGCTAGGCCAAGCAAAAAGAAAAATATTTGTTTCTCAGTTATTACCATGTCAATTTTGAGTCGTCAAATCCTTTTTACAGTAGCAACTTTGAAGCAAAGGTAAACAATTTCCCTTGCAGGTTTACTCTTGTTTATTTCTTGGAGTGCAATATCCTAGCAACATCTAAGCTTAGTTAGTTTTGTAGTCAATTACATGACAAATATATCTGACCAAATGCAAAAGAAATACTACCGGCCCAATTTCTTTAATCTCAAAAATTGTTCTCGGTTATTTGTTAATGTCTGAAATCATGAAAGCTGACTATTTTGACTGGAATACTCATCTGTTAGCAAGCACTACCTTATGTATGTGCATTATTTCGTGGTCTATATATAGAATAGCGCGCCAGGAAGCCATGACGACCATGCGGCGCTGACGTCATACATACGCAACATGTAATGCCCCATTAATGGTATTCATATGACGTATGGTGACAGTTGCCTGCATATATGCATATAGCTTCACAAATTCTTTGAATGGGGTTTACCTCCCAGCAACGCAAGAGGTTATATCAGGTTTGTTTGTGTATTTGGGTCTTTAAATCCTAGCAACAACTGAGTGTCCGTCGCCCGTTTTGGTCGGTAGTGGGATTCGAACCCACGGGTTCAAACCCTGGTCGAGTCAAACCAATGACATTGAAAGGTGTATATTTGTCGCTTCCTAACCGGGCGTTCAACATTATTAGGATGGGGCAAGGACTGGTTGTCTCAGTGTCAGGATAATGTGACTGAGTAGGATATCAGGTCATAGTGCTGGTAGCCTGGTCTCCCAGTGGGGCAGCACTATAAAGTCGTCATGAGTGTGCACTGTCACATGTCGGTACTCACGTCCAATAGCCGATGATAAAAATCAATGTGCTCTAGAGGCGTCGTTAAATATAACAAAACAAGTCGGGTTCAAATAAGTAGGATGGGGATGATATATCCCAGCGTGACTTTCAGTGAATTAGGCTTGAACTGTTGAAATAATAATTCTTCTATTGTTTATAGCATTTCCAGTACCAACCTGACCTCTGGTGGCAGTGGTAAAGACTAATCGGTGATAAAGACAAACCCGCCCTCTGATGGCAGTGGGAAGAACTAATGTTCTGGTAGCAGTTCAGTGTGCAGCACTTTCCGTGGAAAAGTTGTTATAGTTATAGAAGAGTTTCCATCACCAACATGCCCTCTGGTGACATGGGTAAGAACTAGTTACCAGGGATGAAAGTGGTGCCCGGCAAAAATCGCAGAAATCAAACTGAGATTATTACACCGACGAGGAATTTCCTCGGATTTCGCCCATTGATTCAGCACTGTCAGGGAATCGTGGAAAAATGCCGGAAGCCAGGTTTCAACTATCCTTGTTGTGACCGTATTATTGCCCATACCAAACACTTTCTTGCTTGGGTTTTATGTTCTAGCAACATCTAAGGTCATATCAGAACGGGATTCAGACAAACCAATTGTTGTCATAGACATCCTGATTCTTGTCATTTTGTTTAACATTAATCGGTCAATATTAAAAATCGCGGAAATCCGCGAAATCGCGGAGATCTTTCATCCCTGAGTTATGTGTGTAGTAGCCCACTGCGCATGCTCCATTGAAAAGGACAATGTGACCAGCACAATATGGCTACTGTAATGCGTGTTAATTAGCCAACTGATAAGGTGATCATGTGACCAGAAGCTGAGATAAGGACTGACTAATAAGTAATAAAGGCAGTTGCCGTACAGAACTTGAAGTGTCCACATGTATATTACAGCTACCACAGATCAGCATGTTATTGGACCATGTCATATCGAACCACCTATTGGGTGAACAATTGTATCACTAATATGAATAAGCAATGCTTAGGACCGGCCCCCCGATATAACTAGAGCAAAGTAGTTTATGATTGCGCGTGTATTTTTTTACTCCACTCATGGCGTTTGATTTGAAATTCTAGCAACTCGGGTGACCCGAGTCATGGTCATGATAATCAAATACGGCAGTCATATCCATGGAATAAACTATTAATATAGCATTTGTGCATCCATGTTTATGCCAAATTGTTCTTTATTTCTTTTAATTTTGAATAAAATAGAAGCTTTGCACTGCGCATATCAGCACATTCTATGGCACCAGGCATTTGTTTTGATACATTATTAACCAATCGCTGACCCTGAATACTGTAAATTGGGCTTATGGACTTAATGCCTTGACAGCCAGAGGAACACATACACTGGTCTCGGTGACGTTATCGCACCATATATGGAAGATCTGTAGCAAGGGACCAGTGTAGTTGTTCCTCGATTCGGCATGCACTACTCTGCGGCGGAGCGCCATCAAGGTATTAAGCCAAAAGGATATTATTAACCAATCACTGCCGTCCACCCTGTTTGCTGCGTAGCTAAGCTCAACGAGATATTTCCGTTTCCGTTTGCTGGATTTTGGTTTATATGCGATTGAATATAAGTATACAAATGGCGGTGCCCATACAGTGCTATTTCCGTTTCCGTTTGCTGGATTTTGGTGGTTTCATTTTCCACCTCTATGAGTAGGAGTATTGTTTATGTATATATACACGTGTTAGTCCTTAGCCTCCCCAGTGGGTGGGTCGGCATTATATAATTATGTTCCACTCTTTTCTTATTCTTACAAAAGATAACAACATGTAACGAATGTTTGTTTGTTTGTTCGGGTTTCACGTCCTGGCAACATCTAAGGTCATATCACGATGGACACTGACTTGTGAGTGTGTGCACTCATGGTAATTTTATAGTGTTGCACCACTGGGAGATCAGGCCGCTGGCACTTTGACCTGCTTTTCCATTCAGTCACATTATTCTTGACTGAGCTAACCCTATCCTATTAATGACGAGCGCCAGACTAGGTAGCAACAAGCACCAATTTTGTACGTCATTGGTTTGACTCGGCCGGGATTTGAACTCCCAACCTTCCGCAAGGGAAGCTTGCGCTCTATCGATTCGGCCACCGCGTCCGGTCTGAAATAAAGTAGATTAAAATAATCAACCTCATCTCAGAAAATGGCAGAATCTCAAAACCATCGAACTGTGCAGCTCTAAGTGACTAATGTAACACCGACATCGTCCTAATATGACGCTAGATGTTGCCAGGACGTAAAACTCCAACAACCAACCAATGTAAGACCGACATTAAATGCTGAGGCGCTTTGAGGACATATAAAACACTGTGTAAAAAACTGGTAGTTATTGCCTGTTGTTTTCTCTCCAAGGGCCGCTTGGCCATTTTATTTGCCACATCAGAACATCAGAGAAGGTCAGGAGGGTCGGCTTCTGATATTTAAGTTTCTGTGAGAAGATGGGCTCTTTGAAGTTTGCAGAAAACATGTCAGTTGATACCCGCGGGTTAGGGCTGTTTTTCCTTTTAGTGGTGGGTGCTTATTTATTTTCCCCTTTTTTTTTGTATTTTGCATTAATATTTTGTATCATGCATGACGCTGAGTGAGTGATTGGTGATTTTCGTCCTAGCAACATTTGAGACTTAAAAATCAGGACCTGTACCAGCTTGTGCCATTGCGCACTCATGACTGCTTTATGGTGCTGTCCCACTGGGATACCGTGCTGAATAACAACAGTAAGGTTATTCATAAATACGGTTATTCTGAGTTCGACTGGTCCCTCAGGAGGGACAGAAGGATACGACCCATCATGCCAAGTCGCAGCTTTAGCTTATACACCGGAAGGTACAGATGGTGCCCCTCCCAGCCCTCTCCTTCACTCCAACCCCTATGATTTAAACTTAATGTGCACCTATAACCAGCTCACGATGACGAAAATGGGTTATTATCGTACATATATTTCTAATGTAAACAGCAGTGAAACTGTCCTAGCAAATATTTCACATTGTTCGTGATGCTCAGCAACACGGGTAATATGGCATTCGGACACTGTCATAGCCTCATAGCGTTACGATAAAGCCTTATGCTGCCACCTATCGAGTAACGGCGACATTACCATATGACTTGTGCGTCAGCGCCGCCTATATTCATATTTTAATACAAAACTTGATTAATGCTGACTAATAACTTTGCTGACCTGCCATCTGCAGTCGTTTACTCTAACTACTGGCCTTTAGCACCTATATAAGGACTGATTCTACGGCGGTGAGCTCACTTCGACACGGCCACCGGAGGACACTGACTGGCTTTTTTTAACTGCCATCCCACCCACCCCTACGTGACATGTTTCTAGGGTATGGGGTTAAAAGCTTCTTGACCTCACTGTGCTTAACTCATTTGAAACTAAACATTGTGCTTACTAGAAATTTGTTATTGAAAAATAAATCCAACCTTAAACTTATATGCTGGGTCGGTGTCAAATTATATAAAATATAACGTTGTGTAACATGGTGTATGTGTGTTCACCACCCGCATCTCCACCTTTTGCTGTGTGAGGCCGTGTATCCAAAGACTGTTCCCTTGTGGCGTGTTCCCTTGTTCCATGTTCGCTTGTGACCTTGTGATTCACCACACGGACAATGAACATGGTCATTCTCAATGTTCCTGGTCAGTACATTACATGTGCTGTGCACAAGGCCATACGGTCCCTGGGTCCAACCTATGGGAACAGCCACTAAGCAAAACACCATCTGTTTCTCTACCTCCTTACCAACTCCATTTCCGTCTCCATAACCTCCATCTCCATCTTGTCATTCTCCATCTTGTCATTCTCCATCTCCTTCTCCATCTCCTTCTCCATCTCCTTCTCCATCTCCTTCTCCATCTCCTTCTCCATCTCCTTCTCCATCTCCAGCTCCTTCTCTTTCTCAATCTTGTCATTCTCCACCTCCTTCTCCATCTCCATCTCCTCCATCTCCATCTCCTCCTCCTTTTTCATCTCCATTTCCTTCTCCGTCTCCATCTCCATTCCCATCTCCTTCCTAATCTCCTTCTCCATCTCCTTTTCCATCATCTCCATTTCCTTCTCCATCTCCTCCATTTCATTCTGCGTCTCCTCCATCTCCTTCTCCATCTCCACCTCCTTCTCCTTCTCTATCTGCTTGGTCTCCTACTCCGTCTCCTACTCTATCTCCACCTCCTCGCCGTCCTCAATCGCCATCTCCTGCTCTAATTCCTTCTACATCTCCATATCCTTTCACATTTACATCTCCCCCCACTTCACAATCTCCTCCTTCTCCTTCTCCATCTCCTTCCCCTTCTCCTTCTCAATCTCCTCCAGTTCCTTCTCCATCTCCTCAATTTCCTTCTCCATCCCAACCTCCTCCATTTCCTTCTCCATCTCCTTCCCCCTCTCCATCTCCTTCATTTCCATCTCCGTCTCATTTTGCATCTCCTTCTCGATCTCTATCCCCATCTCCTTCTCCATCCCCATCTCCTTCACCATCTCCATCCCCATCTCTTCGCCATCTCTATCTCCTTCTCCATTACCATCTCCTTCTCCATCTCCTTCTTGATCCTCATCTCCTTCTCCATCTCCTTCTCCATCCCCATCTCCTTCTCCATCTTCTTCTCCATCCCCATCTCCTTCTCCATCTCTGTCTCCATCTCCATCTCCACCTCCGTCTCCGGCTCCGGCTCCTTCTCCACCTCCTTCTTCATCTCCTTCTTCTGGGAAGAGCAGGATGCGCATATCTGTGTTTGAACCCTGTGATTTACCTAACATTGCCGCGCATGCGCATGTGTGCACACTGGCAGCTGGTGACATCCGGTATCAACACATCCGCCGCTGCCAATATTATATTTACACTCCTCCCCGCCCTGCCTACCTGCCATCAAGCAGCCAGGGTTACATCTTATATCCAATATATATATATATATATATATATATAATGTGAGTATGGATATATTCCTCCAGTGTGTGTGGTGCGAGCGGGGGGGTCGCCCGTACACAACTCCCCGACAGCTGGGGGTGGGGGGGTGGGGGACTCCACCAATGCGCCGATGGAGGAAGTAGCAAAGTATATATGTTCCCTTAGCATTTATACTCGTATAATCCGTTATACGTCGCATCTATATCCATATACGCAATATATGTACATTTATATAATTATTATGTAATGAAGTACAGTTTGGGTTGGGTTGAGTTATATTTAATCTACATTCAGCATTTAATAACTTGTACCGGGAAAACACATTATTCTGTGCAGAACCTAATTGAACAGCAGCGCAAAGGGTGGAGGAGAAGGGGGGTGTGGGGAGTGGTAGATGGGAGGGAGGGTGGGAGGATAGGAGGAAGAGGAGGGGATGGGAGAAGGAGGGGAGGATGGGGAGGGGGGGGGAGGTAAGAGGGAGGATGGGAGGAGAGGAGGAAGCGGAGGGGGAAAGGGGAAAGGAGGGGGAGGATGGGGATGGTATGGGGAGGGTAAGAGGGAGGATGGGAGGATGGGAGGATAGCAGGAACAGGGGGGGGGGGAAGAGGAGGAGGGATGGGGAGAATGAGAGGGAGGAGGGGGAGAAAGGGGGAGGAGCAAAGGAGGAACAGAGGAGAAGGAGAGGAGGAGAGGAGGAAGAGAGGAAGGGGTCGCATGGGCATGGGGAGGGTGAAGAGGATGAGGGAGGGGAGGCGGAAGGGAAGGGGAGAGAAGAGGAGAGGGGAGAGAAGAGGAGAAGACAGGAGAGGAGAGGAGGAAAGGAAGAGAGGAGAGAGGAGGGAAGGAGGAGGGGAGAAGAGGAGAGGCGGAAATGAGAAGATGCGGAAAGGAGGAAAGGAGGAGAGGAGGAGAGGAGGAAAGGAGGAAAGGAGGAGAGGAGAGGGGGAAGGAAAGGAAGAGGACATGAGGACGGAAAGGAGTAGGGATGAGTGGAGGAAGTAGGCAGAAGGGAGAAGAGGTGGGAGATGAGGATAGCAGGGAGGGGGGGGCAAGAAGGAAGGCAAAGAAGGAGATGGACGAGGAGGGACCAGGAGGAAGGGTGAAGAAGGAGGGAGAGGAAGAGGGTGGGGATGAGGAGAGAGAAAAGGAAGGCGAGGAGCGAGGATGGGAACAATTATAGAGAGCAGGGGGAAAGGAGAGAAGGAGGAAGGTGAGAAGGAGGGTGAGGATGGGGAGGGTGAGGATGGGGAGGGTGAGGAGGGCGGAGGTAAGGAGGAGACTGCAGTGTTATCGTTGTGGCTCTGAGAAAAGTGACGTAATTAGGTAATGCATATTTGAACAGATGCAGTGCCGGCTGAGCTGCAGCAGCTTCCTCGTGAGGAGCATCACCACCAGGTGCCATGGCAACGCTGCATTATACTTGGAGTTAACCAGGGCTAACTACCCGATGCAACGGTCGGTTGTTGTGACAACTATATCGTGTTCAACCCGATGCAACGCCGAAATACAGAGAAGTTCATGTAAAAATGTATCACTGTGAATACGTCCTTTTTTGCTGACATGGCATAAGGCAGCCATCAATCAAGCCAATCGTTATATAAATATGGTTGGTTGGTTGGTTGTTGGAGCTTTATGTCCTGGCAATATATCAGGTCAGATCAGGACGGGTACCGACTTGTGACAGTGTGCACTCATGGCGATTTAATAGTGCTGCCCCACTGGGATACAAGGCCACCAGCACCATGACCTGGTATCCCACTCAGTCACATTATCCTGACACTGAGCCAGCTAGTCCTTGCCCTATCCTAATAATTCCGAGCGCCTGGCTAGGAAGTAACAAGTCCCAATTGTTAAGGCATTTGTTTGACTCGACCAGGGTTCGAAGGCATGGCTTTGAAAACCACGATCTAGCAAGGCGGGAGACGGACACTCAACTCATTTGGTCATACACTCTGGTCAATCAATATGTAGATATGGTCTTCTCACATTTATATACGTGTATATATAAACATATATCATGTCACTTCCGGTCCCGCAAACATCGACCCACTTCTCCAGGAGGTGCGCATGCGCGCGGGTTGAGGCCGTCGGGGCGAGGAAAATCACGTTAGCAACATAAATGGCCAGACGCAGCATCTCTGAGCTGATCGGGGTTTGTGAGTCTCCGTGTCATAAATATGAATGGTAGGTGTGTTTTATGCAGCTTAATTAGATCAACGATGAGCAAGGCATATAGGTTATACATGCTGTATAAGCTATTATACGAGTATAATAAGCTGGAAGGTCCCATCTACTCCCCAGGCACTAAATCATCGGATGGTTACCTCTATTCATTAGATACAACCTCAGCTCTCCACATGGCGTGACCTACAAATAGTACAATGGGGTGGGCGTTATTATTAGTCATACAGGATTTGTGTGGTTAGATAAATAAATATATATGTATATAAAAGTATATATATATATATAAATATATATATATGTACATATATAATTGACTTGGGCTGAGAAGGAAGGGTATGCATATATATTATATATATATATATATATATATATATATAACTGGCGAACATCAATATGCTGTATAATTTACTACGCGAATATAAATAACATATAGATTACCATTATCAATGCCAATTTTGCCAGATATATATATATATACATGCTGTATAATGTATTATGCGAATATAAATAATGTATAGATTACCATTATTAATGTCAATTTTGCAGGTTATAAATACTACCTGGCGATTTATGTGATGCATAACGCATTATACCAGCATACATCCAAGGGTAATACATTATATATTATACATAATGTGCATATTATACAGGCTTGTGGTATGCAGGTATTGCAGGTATTGCAATACCTCAGGGAGTTTGACGCCCCTGCCCTGCAGAGTTGTAAACCACTGCCTTGTGGTAAAGGTTCTTGACAGAACTGAAGGCTAAGGGAGCAAACCCTAAACAGAAAACCATGCACTGTGGCAGCATTAAGGGCGCTTGATGTATGGAACTCCCAACATCTCGTGACCAGCCACTGCAGGGACAAATACTTTTGCGCCTGTCTGGACATGTTCTTGCCGGTGTGAAACCTTTATTTGCTGCCCGAGAGAGTGCCGCTGATAACTTGCAAAAGCCAGTAGCACTTCAACACTTTTGCAGGCAGCTTTCATGAAATGAAAGCAGTCTTTGTTGCATCGCGACCGACAGCATGATGATGATGATGATGATGTTCCTTCTGGGCAGCAATACATATTTAGTGCCCCATTATCTATACTGATGATCAAATTCGGTGAGTATTTTGGCTTAGAAAAGTTGATGTTGTCATCAGATTATACAGCTTTAAATTTGCGCCACAGTTATAAGCATATGCTCACCAGGCGTGGTAGCCGAACCGTTAGAGGGCGGCCCTCGCCTGAGGAAGGTCGGGAGTTCGGATCCAGGTCGGGTCAAACCAATAACTTATCAAACTGATACTTTTCGCTTCCTAGCCTGGCGCTCGACATTAATAGGATATAGGGCAAGGACTGGTTAGCTCAGTGTCAGGATAATGTGACTGAGTGGGATATCGGGTCATGGTGCTGGTGGCCTGATTTCCCAGTGGTGCAGCACTATAAAGTCACCATGAGTGTGCACTGTCACAAGTCGGTATCCGTCCTGATATGACCTTAGATGTTGCCAGGATGTGAAACTCCAACAAACATCTAAGCATATATGACTATGACAGTATGAGGTGGGTTGTCCCTAATTGGATCTATTACCCTGATTAATTCACAACAGTCAAATAAATAAAGCCTGCTACATGTTTTGGTTTTTTTTCCGTTTTTTTTTCTTGAAGATTTATACTGCATATCATGGATAAGTCTGAATGGACTTGTTTTCACCATTAGACAGTTTGTCGATAGAAAGCCCGAGCCTACACTTTTACCGACCCAAGGGATTTTTAACCTCCCACACCACATAGACATGGTATGAGAGCAACCGGCCTTTGATGACGCTGTAAGTTATACACAGCGGTGGAAATCCAAAGTGGCAGAGGTGGGGGCACGGGGAATCGAACCACCGACCTTTAGATTAGGAGTCCAACCTAGAAAAAAGTCAGACACTCTAACCACTTTGCCACAGAGAACACATGTAATTGCTATCTCTCTTATGAAGAATGGTTGCATAAAAGGGTAGGTGGGTGGGAGTTGTATGCCAAGTGTAGGCTTCTGGAATCATGTTTTACACACAAAAAAGGAGAGTGGGTGGGAAATTGTGCACGGTGTAGGCAAGATTATTGAGTAATCCCCATAGTGGTGGCGGCGCCAGTAGCGAGTTAATTTGCCAAGCATAGACAATACAATAAAAACGTAGGAAACAAGTCAACTCACTAGCGACTTAATAGTGCTGCCTCACAGAGATACCATGAAGTCAGTGCTATGTCATGGTATCCCACTCACCTTCATTATCCTGTGTGATCAGATGGGGTGGCCGAATGAGTTAGAGCGTCCGTCTCCCGTGTTGGTAGATGGTGGGATCGTGGGTTTGAACCCTGGTCGAGTCAAACTAATGACTTTAAAACTAATACTTGTCACTTCCTAGCCAGGCGCTCGGCATTATTAGGATTGTGCAAGGACTGGTTGGCTCAGTGTCAGGATAACGTGACTGAGTGGGATATCAGGTCATGGTGCTGGCAGCTTGGTTTCCCAGTGGGGTAGCACTATAAAGTCATCATGAGTGCACACTGTCACAAGTCAGTACCCGTCCTGATATGACCTTAGATGTTGCTAGGACGTAAAACAACAACAAACAAACAATCATTATCCTGTGATATGCAATAAATATCGAGTGTCAGCAAGGTCTTTATAGAATTCTGTAAGTCTTTGAGCTTGAACCCATCACCTTGGCGCCCTATTCACTCAGCTACCCCGTCCAGTCTGCTTCCTTGGTAGCATTGTCCATGATGTGCGCAACATGGGTAATTGAATGAACGAGACTGTGAATCTCAGTAGATTAGGGCACCATGGCGCCGACTATATTCTATTATTAGAACTAATAACTTTGGCTGCTGATCGACACGCCATCTACATGATACTTCTTGAACTACGCAGTTAGATTAAAATCAGACTGTTGGCGACCCCTATATTCACTTTTAGAACTAAAATGGCCGCCGATTGAGGCGCCACCTATAGTGATTTCCAGTCAAAGCCGATGACGTGGCACTGGAGATATTCACTTCGACCAGACTTTTCAAACCGAGAGGACGTACTTCTTCCATCCAGATTTGGATGATGCCAGGAACAGAAAGAAGTAGGTCGAAGTCAGTGGCTAGACCCTGTAATTACGACAAAAACATAGCCTTGTTCAAGTCAGAAACAAAGCATCGGTGCGAAGAATGGCGACATAAAAATTCTCCATCAACAAGCGTATGAGACAGGAAAGCCCGGAGGCGGCCATGACAGCATGCTCGACGAATCGCTACTCAGGCAATCATTTGAGCTGGCATGGCAAAATCTCTTATGATGGTCGTGGTTGTGTGGAACGACGAACTCGTGGAAACTGTAAGTTGCATCTCTTTCGTACGATGGTGAGGAGCGTTGGATGCGTCCTGGCAGGGGAGGACTTGTTTTTTGCAATTCGGTTTTCTCCGAGCCGGCGCTGTGCTGACGTCACCCTGCGGGGAGGCGGCCATGATGCCATGCTTGACGGATCCATGCGGAGGCGATTCTGTGAACCATGCGCTATCGCTCCTTCT
The DNA here is from genome assembly GCA_030323885.1 of Branchipolynoe longqiensis. Taxonomy (NCBI): domain Eukaryota; kingdom Metazoa; phylum Annelida; class Polychaeta; order Phyllodocida; family Polynoidae; genus Branchipolynoe; species Branchipolynoe longqiensis. The sequence goes on from CM059192.1 coordinate 30,330,639, forward strand.
CTGCAATCGGCTGAAATTTCTGACCATGTACACGATGAATCTTCGGAAACAGGGTTGGTCGTGTTCGACGAACAAAGGATCGGCGTGAGATACGCAGGCTCGATGGTAACACACAGATGTGAGACAAGTCGCTACGAATGTTGGATTAACCGTGGCCTGGCTACAGCGCAGAAACATATTGACGTTATCAGTGACGGGATTCGGCCTCGGATCGATCAGGTTCGGAAGAATGCCGAGTGTCGAAGCTCGACATCTACTACGCCGTGGAAAAGGGCTTGTGATGTCACGCCGCGTGGAGGCAGCCATGACAGCATGCTCGGCATTTCACGCAAAGGACCGACCGGTGCGAGCCCCGGTGACACTACAACATGCTCAACGCACGGATACAACGTCGACGTTACAGATGTCATGGACTTTGTCTGCTTACTTCGTAAAAACGGATGGACATATTAATGTTGGGTTCAATGGTCGGATCTTCAGAGTCATGAGGTCCTGAGCATCAATGTCGGGGCCAACTGTGCTCCAGGAAAGGAATGTCACATCATGCCACGCGAGGCGGCCATGACACCATGGTTATCTACCATTATAAGATCGACATTTGCTCCGAATACCCACATTGTTCACTAGAATTGTTAACATCACAGCACAGATAGATGGGCGCAGCCAGTAAACAATGATGCTCATTTTTCAAAAATAAGATCACATAACACCCTACCTAGGAGTCCTATGCCATCATAATACTACTCTCAATTGACTCTCACCAATTACATAGCTAGTCATAACCAGTAAATAAAATGCCACCAATACAATGGCACGTTACGACCGTTGGCCAAAGTCACGAGTATGGCAACTTCCTACACAAATTTGTTTGCAGACCATGTCAAAAGATAACAAATCACAATCTGAGACGAAAAGGCCTACAATGCCTGATAACAACCACAAGAAATTTCTAATGACCCCACATGGAAACGGCTCCCCGTACGCTGTTGATGTACTCCTAGAACAAGTGACACAGGCTTAAGTATGCATAGCCACTCTAGGGTCATGAGTATAGCGACATCCTACACGAAAGCTGAATTTGTCTGTAGACTGCAAATTACACTGGTCTGTACATGGGTGCCACGAACCAGACGGTGATCCAGACGTCGCACTCAGACAGACAAAATTTATCATTACGCCAGAGTGCATGCAAACTACACCCAGATCTTGTCTGGCGGCTGTTATAGCGACCGTCTAGACATTGTCGCAGACGCAAAGTCTCGGGGAGTGCTGACATCACCATGACCTTGAGGTCGGGCAGTGCATGGGATCTGATTAACGACATGAAACCGCAAAGCATTCCTCAAACATTTCATCTACCAGTCCGCGGCATGCTGACAATCCACATTATAAAATATATATAGCCACACTGAAGTCATCCTACACGAAAGCTGAATTTGTCTGCACCATTTCAAAAACCACCAGCTCGAGGCGATAAATCTGGCTGTCGCCCTCAAACATCTCTCTCCACATCAAGCGCACAAATACACCATCGTAATAAACACAGGCAATGCAACCTCACAGCAAGTGCTCAGTTCCGGGGTAGGTTGCGACCCTGTCATCTGCACCTGTGCCCGGGAGATCTGGCTGTTTGCCGCACGAAGGAGTACCGACATTCTTGTCCAACACAAACCAAGAAAGGACATCATTTTCCTGATGCTCTAAGTCGTATGTGTTTCGACTTGCATGCAGGGAGTCTAGCCCAGAGACTTGTTGCTGAGGCCGGCCTGGAATCGGTCATTGTAACACATGACAATGCTTTGACCCCCTAACTGTAACCTGGGATCGATATTTAAATTTTTGCCTTCTCTCCCCAGGTTACTCACAACGTCACCATCAGCGGCTTCTTGATGCCATTAAGGCGGGGCTCGCGATTGGGACCTGGAGGAATAAGGCAGCCCAGGCAAGGGAATACTACATTTATATGCAACAACATCACGCAAACCTGCTGCGACCGTCGCACTAACACATTATGTCGTATCTAATACACCTCAAAGATCGACTCACATTACCAAGTGCCATATTGAACTACTGGTGCTAGCTACTATCATCGCACACTCCTCCGACAGAGTAACCTGTTCCTAATTTGGCAGCTCTGACCCTGGCCACTATCTTCAGGCCAAGGATGTGAGGCTAACCGGAGTGGGCATCAATGTCCGAGTCCGGTAATCAAAAACAATACAAGTCATCGTCTCCAAGAGACATTTTTCCTCGTTTCGGCGACACATGGATCGCCCTACTCTCCACTTCAAGCGTGGAAGGATTACGTGTCCAGGACACCACTTCACCCCGATGGCCCTGCCTTCCTGACTACCAACGGATCACCTCTACGTGCAACCTTGTTGCTTGACACCATACGACTGGCCCTGTCCATGGCAGGTCATCCGGCCCCAGCGGCAATGACACTGCATAGTCTGAGACGAAGTGATGTGCAAGCCTGTGCTCTGCCACGATCGTCAATCAGCAACATCAAACACTTGGGTCATTGTACCTCTGACGCGGTGCATGATTATGTACCAAGGCAGTCGGTTTCATCGGCTCCCAGGACACTTGCTCTATTTTTTGGTTAAGTGCCTGTAAGCCTTGAAATATCTAAGGTCATCTCATCATGAAAGAGTAATGTAACAAGCTAAGATAGAAAGAATTAAAATTGCCACTTTATACTACTGTCTCGTTCTGTTTTCAATTGTCCATGATGTGCGCAACATGGGTCATTGAATGAACGAGACTGTGAATCTCAGTAGATTAGGGCACCATGGCGCCGACTATATTCTATTATTAGAACTAATAACTTTGGCTGCTGATCGACGCGCCATCACATGATTCTCTTGAACCTATGTATATAGATTTAAAATCAGATGTTTGTCGACCCTATATTCACTTTTAGAACTAAAATGGCCGCCGATTGACGCGCCACCTATAGTGATTTCCAGTCAAAGCCGATGACGTGGAACTGGAGATATTCACTTCGACCAGACTTTTCAAACCGAGAGGACGTACTTCTGCCGCCCAGATTTGCCATCCCACCCACCCAACTAATATGATGTATCGATAGGGTTAAGTGCCTGTAATCCTTGAAATATCTACGGTCATCTCATCATGAAAGAGTAATGTAACAAGCTAAGATAGAAAGAATTAAAATTGCCACTTTATACTACTGTCTCGTTCTGTTTTCAATTATGGGTAGTGCAGTCTTCATCTTTTTGTTCTTTCCTCATAATTACTAGATAAATATCTAAACCGATACATTATTATTATAAGCTACATTAATGAGTTGTTTATTGTAAAGCAACATCTTTTCCCTAGCCACATTAAACCAGGTATTTTGTTATTATATTTTGTTAAAGTTGCATAATCTGATGGTTTTGAATTTCTGTATTTTTTCTGAGATAAATATATTAGATTGATCGCTAGTATCTACTTTACATTAGTTCAAAGTTACTCTTGTTTTATGTGGTAAACCTTTTAGATATTTTGAGTGCAAACATGGAAAATTAGTTTTGGCAAGCTTGCCAAAACTCTGACAACATAGATATCTGCAGTAATAGGTTCTGTTAAATTGACTCAGTATTGCCTTCTATGCAGAAACAAATGCTTAATAATGGCATCAGTACCTAAGTTAGATATGTCAAATCAAATCTAGATAATTTGTTTGGTTTTGAAAATTTCATATGTCATCGGACTATGCAGCTTTAATATAAACTAACTATTTACTATGACAAGAAAACTTTGCCAACTTGGTTGAATAGCTGGAATTCTAAATACTGTAACCTATATCCACATACTTCAAGTTGGATAGTCCAATGGTTTTGAGTTTTTGTCAATTGCTGACATAAACATATTATGTTGATCGATATAATCAATCTTACTTTAGTTTGAAGTAAGTTTGAGATATTTGAACTGCAAACCTGCCAAATTAATTTTGGCAAGCATGCCAAAATCTCGGACGCTATAGAAAGTAATAGGTTTGATTAAATTGACTTAATATTCCCTTCTACGTACAACATATGCTTAATAAGTGCATGAATATCTAAGTTAGATATGTAGAATCGAATATAAATATTTGGTTTGGCTTTGAAAATTTGATGTTTCATCAGACTATGCAGCTTTAATGATGCATCATGTGGATTGTTCGCTATTTCTGAATTGTGGTTGATTCTACATGGAATGCCATGAGTCCACCGCTACATCACCACCCCTCAGGCTAGCACTCTTAGACTCGTCCGCAGTCCTGAGTGGTCATCGGCTTTCATGCTGCTGCCACCATCGCCGCTAGATGGTCAACCCAGCCTCACTCTCCAATGAGTTGGTGACCAGTGTGAACTTTTTCCACCCACACACCCGGCATCTTTCCTTGCTACCTCTTTTACTACATAGCAAGAATGGCATGAATTATGGGTTCGAATACTGCTCTATGTAAAATTGTCATCACCCTCACGACATTATCTTAGACATTTAAATAAATACTTTGGCAAAGATGTCCATCCAGGAATCCGCGTGGTATGCTGTTTCTGCTTACTAAAAACAGCAAACACTAACACATTAAAATAAAGTAAGCCGTTTACCCTGGCCGTTAGTGGACATAGGTGAATGTAGTGGAGGCTAATGTAGTTGAAAGTAGTTGAAAGTAGTTGAAAGTAGTTGAATGTAGTTGAACGTAGTTGAACGTAGTTGAACGTAGTTGAACGTAGTTGAACGTAGTTGAACGTAGTTGAACGTAGTTGAACGTAGTTGAACGTACCGGCATCCATACTTGTCCTTGATGTTAACTTGGTAATAATGTGGGTGAACTGGGATCTTCGATTTAATTTTTGGACATGTTCAAAAGAGCGGTACGTTAGAGGTTGAATTTGCATCTGTGATGCAAACATACTGTGGCGAAGTCAAACGTAGTAGAACATACCTCTTAATGTACTCTAGCGTACTCTAGCATACTTTGACCTGCACAAAACCATGGCCGTTCCACATAGCCGTTTGTGGACGTAGTTGAACATAGTTGAACGTAGTGGAGGCTAACACAGTTGAAAGTAGTTGAACATAGTTGACCGTACCGGCATCCTTACCATAACGTATTTATCCGTATCATTTGGTGGCAAAAGGTGCAATATCTTAACGTATTTCAACATAGTTTAACAAACTTACATCACCCTTGACCCACGTTAGCCACCACTACGTTCACCTACGTCCACTAACGGCTATGTGACAGGTTTTTTTAATACGAGATGGCTGAATGAGTTGAGCGTCCGTATCCCGTTTTGGTAGATCATGAGATTTAAACCCACATGTTCAAACCCTGGTCGAGTCAAACCAATGACTTAAAAATGTATACTTGTCGCTTCCTAGCCAGGCGCTTGACATTATTAGGATAGGGCAAGGTCTGGTCAGCTCAGCGTCAAGATAATGTGCTGGTGGCCTGTTCTCCCAGTCGGGCAGCACTATAAAGTTACCATGAGTGCACACATTCACAAGTCGGTACCTATGACCTTAGATGTTTCCAGCACGAACAGCTCCAACAACCAACCACTTGAAAGTCTTACTCTAGTTATATAAAGTCTTGGCAGTGGGAATGGGGAGTCGCCACTAACCGTCGCCCTCATATTGCAAAGAACATCCCCCTATTCGCCGTGATGCTTAAGAAAGGACACTCAAAGGTGTAATCGGGCGAAAGGACGTGAACTGCAGACGTCGGGGTAGATTCTATTAACAGAGCAGTATGATCTTCTTTTTATTCTTCTCTCTCTTTCTGTAAGTGCGTTTAAATAGCTGAATAAAGGTGGTCAGGTCCACATGGATGGATGGGGAGAGGAGGGGAACAGAGAGTTAATTGGTTGGTTGTCGGAGATTTACGTCCTGGTAACATCTAAGGTTATATCAGGACCGGCACCGACTTGTGACAGTGCGCACTCATGGTGACTATATAGTTTACCCAACTGGGAGACCGGGCCGCCAGCACCATGACCTGATATCCCATTCAGTCACATTATCCTAACACCGAACCAACTAATCTTGGCCATATCCCAATAATGCCGAGCGCCAGGCCAGTAAGCGACAGGTATCAATTTTGTATGTCATTGGTTTGACTCGACCGGGAATTGAACTCCCGACCTTCCGGACGGGAGGCCTGCGCTATGCCAATCCTGCCACTCCTTCCGGTGGGAACAAAGAGAGTACGGATAGAGATGATGGGGTCAAAATCTGTTGCGCCTTCAATTAACAGGTCACTAGAATCTTCTCTTTTTATTCTTGTTTGTCTTTCTGCAACGGTGATGAAAGAACTCGATAAAGGTGGTAAGGTCCACATGGATGGATGAGGGGGGCAGAGAGGGTGAGGAGGATGCAGATGGGAGGGTTAGAGGAAAGGAAGCAAGGCGAGAGGAAGAGAAGGAGGGGATGGAGACATAGCGATAATTGATGAGAGAGAGGCAGAGAAGGATAGCGATAATTGAGGGGAGAGAGGGAGAGAAGGAGAGCGATAATTGAGGGGAGAGAGTGAGAGAATGAGAGCGATAATTGAGGGGTGAGAGGGGGAGAGAATGAGAGCAATAATTGAGGAGAGACAGGAAGAGAAGGAGAGCGATAATTGAAGGGAGAGAGGGAGAGAATGAGAGCGATAATTGAGGGGTGAGAGGGGGAGAGAATGAGAGCAATAATTGAGGAGAGCGAGGAAGAGAAGGAGAGCAGTAATTGAGGGAAGAGAGGGAGATAAGGAGAGCGATAATTGAGGGGAGAGTGAGAGAATGACAGCGATAATTGAGGGGAGAGAGGGAGAGAATGAGAGAGATAATTGAGGGGAGAGAGGGAGAGAATGAGAGCGATAATTGAGGGGTGAGTGAGAGGATGAGATTGTGAGCCAATACTTTGAGGGAGACAGGGGAGAGAATGAGAGCGATAATTGAGGGGTGAGAGGGAGAGAATGAGAGCAATAATTGAGGAGAGACAGGAAGAGAAGGAGAGCGATAATTGAGGGGAGAGGGAGAGAATGAGAGCGATAATTGAGGGGAGAGAGGGAGAGAATGAGAGCGATAATTGAGGAGAGCTAGGAAGAGAAGGAGAGCAGTAATTGAGGGGAGAGAGGGAGAGAAGGAGAGCAATAATTGAGGGGACAGAGGGAAAGGAGCAGAGCGATAATTGAAGGGAGAGAGGGAGAGAAGCAGAGCGATAATTGAAGGGAGAGAGGGAGAGAAGGAGAGCGATAATTGAGGGGACAGAGGGATAGAAGCAGAGCGATAATTGAAGGGAGAGAAGGAGAGAGGGATAGAAGCAGAGCGATAATTGAAGGGAGAGAGGGAGAGAAGCAGAGCGATAATTGAAGGGAGAGAGGGAGAGAAGCAGAGCGATAATTGGAGGGAGAGAAGGAGAGCGATAATTGAGGGGACAGAGGGAAAGAAGCAGAGTGATAATTAAAGGGAGAGATGGAGAGAAGCAGAGCGATAATTGAAGGGAGAGAGGGAGAGAAGGAAAACGATAATTGAGGGGAGAGACGGAGAGAAGCAGAGCGATAATTGAAGGGAGAGAGGGAGAGAAGGAAAACGATAATTGAGGGGAGAGAGGGAGAGAAGGAGAGCGATAATTGAAGGGTGAGAGGGAGAGAAGGAGAAGATAAGTGAGGGGAGAGAGGGAGAGAAGCAGAGTGATAATTGAGGGGAGAGAGGGAGAGAAGGGAGACAGAGAGCAATAATAGATGGGAGAGAAGGAGAGAAAGGAGAACGATAATTTAGGGGAGAGAAGGGAGAGCAATAATGGATAGGAGAGAAGAAGAGAAGGGAGACAAAGAGCAATAATTGAAGGGAGAAAGGGATAGAAGGGAGACAGCAATAACTGGAGTGCAATAATAGATGGGAGAGAAGCATAATCATATTCAGCACTGAAAGGAGAGGGACAACCAGCCACATTTGAACTTGTCTGAGCCTGTTTGAACTTGCAGGAAATGGATTTTCCTCTTCTCCTTTTCACGAGAACTCAGTGTCAGCCAATCAGAGCTCCTCTCTTTTATTGCAAATGGCCGCCTCCATGGGAGCCACCATTTGCAATCGAAAAGAACAGATCTGATTGGGTGAGAACAGCTCTCAGTGTCAGCCAATCAGAGCTGTTCTTTGTTATTGCAAATGGCGGCCCGCATAAGGGGCCGCCATTCGCAATAAAAAAAAAACAGCTCTGATTGGCTCAAATTATGGAAAGGTCCCATCCAATACGTCCATTATTTTTTTAGTAGTTTCTTGGTCAGACAATGTTATATATATATATCTTTTGCACAGATTAAAGTGCTTGAAGTATATTTTTAATTTATATACATCGACTTCTGTTTAAATCACACAATATTAGGAATTAAAGAATGGGAAACTATTCCTGCAAGGGTTTGCTCAATATGGGACAGTGGTCACCTGTTTTTCCTCCTTTCCTTGCTGTGGACCCTTCTCGAGAGAAGGACAGAAAGGAGAACGATAACGGATGGGAAAGAGGGAGAGAATGAGCGATAATTGATGGGAGAGAAGAGAGCACGATAATGGATGGAGGAGAGGAAGCAAAGGGAGACTGAGCGATAATTGGAGAGCGATAATAGATGGGAGAGAAGAAGAGAAAGTCGAACCATAATGGATGGGAGAGAGGGAGAGAAGGAGAGAAGGGAGACAGCGATAATTGGAGAGCGATAATAGATGGGAGAGAGGGAGTGAAGGGAGAGCGATAATGGATGGGAGACAGGGAGAGAAGGAGAGTGATAATGGATGGAGAAAGGGAGAGAAGGAGAGAGATAATGGATGGGAGAGAGGGAGAGAAGTGAAACAGTGATAATGGATAGATAACAATGTTGCAATATGATGATTTGACCTATTTTTATTGTTCTTTTATAACCATCACTTCATATTCACACCTGACCATTGTACCTCCATCAGGCAGTTCCTCCGTTAAAACATCACTGTATGACTGACTAATACGCTGCCAAACAGGCCAACTGATGAGTCAGCAATAAAGTTGTGTATTTCTCCACACCGGCTTGTACATTGTCTGTTCCCGCGCCAGCAATGATGTCGCATGAAGCAAATTGTGTACAGTACATAAAACCGAGATGGGAGGGAGGGTGTTAGGCAGGCATATGACTAAGTTAATTTGATGACTATGGTGCACTGTTTCCTGTATATTATATAGGCCTTACTACAGGTACAACGTCCTGATATGACCTGACATGTTGCCAGGATGTAAAACTCCAACAAGTAATCAACCAACCAACAAGTAAAACAGGACACAAGGCATCATGGAATTGGTTTCTGCAATTCAACGATTGAAACAATAGTTTGTTTGTTGGGGGTTTTACATTCTAGTAACATCTAGGAAAATATCAGAATGGATACTGACTTTACTAAGAGTGTGCACTCATGGCGACTTTATAGTACTGTCCCAGTGGGAGATTGACCCACCGGCACCATGACCCGATATCTCACTCAGTCACATTATCCTGATACTGAGCAAACTAGTGCTTGTCCTATCTTAGTAATTTCGAACGACAAGCTATGTGATGACAAGTATTATTTGTGTGAGTCATTGGTTTGACTGGGCTGGGATTTGAACCCATAACCTATTGAAACTATGGTTATATATATATAATATATATAATACATATAACATATATTCCATGCACTATATATGGCATAGCTACCGAGCGCGCTGGACAAATTGGTAGAGCGCCGACCTCGCATGAGGGAGATCGGGACTTAGGTTCGCGGTCGAGTCAAACCAATGACTTATACAATTGATACTTGTCACTTTCTACCCTGGTGCTCGGTATTAATAGGATAGCGCAAGGACTGGTTAGCTCAATGTGAGGATAATATGACTGAGTGGGATATCGGATGATGGTGCCGGCGGCCTGATTTCCCAGTGCTTTGCTATCCTATTAATGCCGAGCACCAGGCTAGGTAGTGATAAGTTTCAATTTTATAAGTCATTGCTTTGACTCGGCTGGGATTTGAATTCCCGACTTTCCGCACAGGACGTCTGCGCTCTACCGATTAGGCCACCGCGTCTGGTCCCAACTAAAGCAAAGTACCATATGTCCTCGTGTAAACGACGGACGCTCAACACCTTTTGTAAACCCGCCTGATAACATTGTTCATGTTGTTCATCAAGATGGGTAATTTGCGCACGAACAAGGGACTACACTGACGGTGGCGCCGTCTGGATTCGTACTCCACGCCCAAAACACCCTTCGGACCTCGCAAGAACCACTCGCGTCTCACGAGACCCTCTCTCGCCTTGCGAGATCTCGCCCGCTCTGGGTCGACAATGGGCACCCATGCCCTGGACTGAACCACATCGACTCCACACGTCGGACCGATGACAACCACCAGCTTTCTCGGCCGCCCACCCAACCCAACAAACAAGAACACCTAATAGGGTTGAGAGAGCCTGATTTACTGTTACCTGTTATTCTGTCCTATCCTTCCTCCCTTGATTGATTCACATGACTTGATTGACCTCACCTAATGATTAATTGCTGATTGTGATACCCTTGTTTGATGATAGATTACTACTGAATAATCCTCTAATCGCGTAACCGTGATATGTTATTTGATGTACTATGCTGACAAAACCTCCTGTTCTTGACTCTGATACGCCGTCTCCTTCACTGAGTTACTACTTAACCTTATTGATTACCAATGTAATTGATCAAATCACATGTATTTACTGTATTAGACATGCTGACTTAAGCTGTATTGAATTTCTTTTGGGGGGGGTTCAAGTATTTATTCATCGAATAATATCTTTTGCCAGCGCCAGAGCACTGGTCTTCCGGCCAAACAGTACAATTCCTTAATACATAAATGAAACTACTATCAGTTGTAATAGCGACTGTATGCAAATCCTGTTTGTTACTAAAAGTATTATACATTTTATAAATGAAGTATCAGCTGTAGTAGTAACTGCGTACTAAAAGTATTATCAATTTTATAAATGAAGTATCAGCCGTGTACAAGTCCAGTCCAATAAAAGTATCATGCATAAATGAAACTACTATCAGTTTTAATAGTGACTGCATGCAAATCCTGTTTGTTACTACAAGTACTATACATTTTATAAATGAAGTATCAGCTGTAGTAGTAACTGTGTACACATTCAGTCCAACAAAGTATCATGCAAATTCAGTCAACAATATGTATTACATGGGTATAGAAAGAAATATATCAAAATATATGATTACCACTGTACCCAACTGGACTATGGCACCGGTGCCACCAGCTATATACCCCCCAAGCTGACCAATGCACCACCATTAACACAGACTCGGGTGCATTCCAGGCAGCTCCAGCAGTATCAACCAATACCTTCTAGAACGTTCCCAGAATAATGTTTGCATAAGATACCTTATACCACGCATATCTAGGCGCTCAGGCAGTGGGCGATAATGGCAGATCCCTAGCCCGCTTGTCGCCCACTCAAGCCTCCGGCAGGTCACGAATCAGGCAGTCGAGAGGACGCAATGAAGTGAGCATAATTGGGGAGAAGCTAGACTTTTTAAAGTCTACGCAGCATTCACATTGAAGGTCCCCCAGGGGGACGCGACAAGGTAAGTCAACCGGAAGTCTGAGCACGGCGCATCTCAGATAAGGAACGCGGGGTGGAGGGAGGGGGTTCAATGATGAACAGGGGATGTCATGGGAGAGAAGACTGCGGAGAGAGAGGGAGAGAAGGAGAGGGGAGAGAGAAGGAGGGGGAGGGAGGGAGGGAGGGAGAGGGAGAGAGAGGGGGAGAGAGAGGGAGAGAGAGAGAGAGGGAAAGAGGAGTAGTTGCTGATGTAATTTCTTGAGGAATAAAAGCCGCCTTGTCTTAACAGTGCTTTGCGACATGCTGGCCTATGGTGGCGCCACCACCAGCAGTTCTTGTTACTTATGCTCATTCGCTGTAGTGATCACTTTGCGGTGAAAATTTATATATATATAGTATATATTTATCTATATATAGTATAGTTATACGAATCCTACCTGGTTACAGATGATGGATCACTGTTGTTTTCCCGAGGTAGAAGCCTCGGATAGTCATGGGCTAGGGAGAAGGAAGCACATCCGGGTCCAGCAATCTTTTACATATTTATTTGGATAAAGAATTATCTCAAAATTCTATGGATACTAATATGTTTTTGTTTCAGCACCAGCCAACGTCATAGTCGTGGCAGGGTAAGGTGGGCGGGCCCTAGCCCACGACTATCTGAGGCTTGTACCTCAGGAAAACGACAGTTATCCATCATCTGTACCCAGGTAAGATTCGTATAACTATACTATTTTACCTCAGTACTATGCCTCTGGCTACTCATAGCCCAGAGAGAACTTTACATAATCTAATTTTTATCCTCTTTATAATTATTCTTTAAACATATAATGTTTTGAGTACAAAAATAGAATTTTGTGTGTTTCTCACCCATCTTTAATCGGTGAGTAGGCGAGTTGCCAGGCCGCTTTTCCAGCCATTTGTTATAATGTTTTGCAAACGATCTAGTTGTCTTCCAGCCCACATGCACCAGGATTCTCTTCACTGAGATTCCTAATTGCCTTGCTTTAGAGACCATGGCTCCCCTCATTGAGTGGGATGCATAGCGTGCAGTATTAACACCTGCCTCCTTAAGCACCTTGATAGTCCATCTTGTGAGTGTGTCTCTTATGTGGTTTAATAAAGCTTATTAAAAGCTGTCTTGAATTTCTTATTCCTCATGACTTGGATATATATGCCCTTATTATGGCTGAAACTAAACATATCGGTCGATCCTCTGGAAAACTATTTACATGTATTGTAGACAGCGAATTTAGCAGTGTCTGCAAATCGAATGTTGCCTCCTGGCTGTCTATCTCCAGTCCGTCCAGAGACAATGCCACAATAGTTTGACCTCTGTGTCCTGTCACTAGCAGCAACAGCACTGCTAATTTAAATCCTAGTTCCTTCATTGATAAATGTTTATTACTAGGCCATGACTTGAAAAGCTTAAATACTATTGACACATCCCAAAACCTATTATATTTGGGTTTGGGTGGGTTTCTCTCATACACCAACCTCATAAACCAGTGCACTACCTGATGCTTCCCAATTGTTTGTCCATCTACCCTTGGTAGAATAATTGAAAGTGCACATCGCACTGCATTAATTGCACTGAATCCTAAACCTTCATCTTCTAACATTCTTAGAAATCTAACAATCTGAGCTATTGTAGGCCTTAATGGTTTGGCCCCTTTAAGCAGACAGTGAAGTCCCCATTTCTTTAAGTAACTTGTATATAATTTCACCATCGCTTTTCTCCAGGCATGTGAAATGAGTCTCTCCTGTGTAATTTTATCCAGACCATATTGTTCCAAATGCTTCTTTAGAAAAGGAATGCCAAAATGGCTGTCATTGACGCGTCTCCGTGGATTGTTAACGGTCCTTGATGCTACAGGTTGTCTTTCCCTCATGGAAACCTGAGCCTGCCTTTCGCTCTTAGTGTGACTGCTGCTAGCCACGGTTGTGTGTCCCACTCTGGTACTATCAGTGCTGTGTGTGAGTGATCCATCCTGATCTTCCTGGCCCCTCTGCTGATAATGCTGAATGGTGGGAATATATAATAAAATTTATTATTCCAAATCAGAGAGAATGCATCAACTCGCCAGGCTTCTGGCTCTGGATGCCACGACACATATTTGGGTAACTTTTTGTTGTTTCATGAAATGAACAGATCAACTTGTGGCTTGCCCCATTTATTACAAATGTAATCGAAAATATCCTGACTTAATGCCCATTCTAAATGGTCATGAAAATATCGACTTTTTCTGTCAGCCAAAGCATTTTGACTGCCTGGAATGTGCGCTACTGTTAGCCATATATCGTGTTCCTTTGCCCAGTCCCAAATTAGTTTGGCTAAATGGTGACATGGTTTGGAATGAGTCCCTCCCATATTACATATGTACGCCATGGCTGTCATATTATTAGTTAATACCTGTACATGTTTTTTTTTTTTTTGTGTAAGTGCACTAGACTACGTAAACCTAAATAAATAGCTCTAAGTTCTAGTACGTTTAAGTGATCGGAGATTTCATCTTCCATCCACCGGCCCCGAGTTGCCAGTTGGTCTCTATGAGCCCCCATCCTTCTAGTGACGCGTCCGTTGTAACCGTGGTGTTGGGTTCTCCCATTGTAATGGGGTTAGGTGAATTATCAATGTGTGAAAACCACCACATAATATCCTGTATACCTTATGGCAAAATGGTCATAGGTCTTTCAAAATTCCCTTTAGTTCGAGCCAATGCTGAGTTCTTATGTATTTCTAGCGATTTGATATGAGCTTTGCCATATAGAATAGATGGGGCATAGGCTATCATGATTCCTATCAATATTGCAACCTGCCTTATCCTTGGGTTACTTAACTATAATACTTGATGTGCCGTGTTTGCAAATTTATGACACGGTCATTGCTGTGGTGTCAATAATGAAGCCCAAACACTTCAATTTCTTTGTAGGTGTTAAGACTGATTTAGTTTCATGTATACGGACTTGGAGGTAGGCCTAAACAATATTGGGGAATCTTAAAGAAACCCAGGAATAAATCCTAGTGATGTAAATGGCTCCTGGCAAACATCTCTCCATTCGGCAATGGGCGGCATTAACAAAGAACAATGGAAGTATTGTTCTCACGACATTACGGCACATCTTAATTAACCTGTAAATCAGTTATTATGTAATTTCAAGTGTTTAAAACTTGATGTATGTGAATGCTAACATGAACTAAACCAACATATCCTTTCAAAAATGATACTAACCTGTTTGGTTTAGTAGTTATGTGGAAAAAACTGCCGGAGCTCCTCAGCCAACATCCTCTGTTGTGAGTAGATTATGCTAATTGCTGGACCCGGATGTGCTTCCTTCTCCCTGTGCTATGAGTAGCCAGAGGCGTAGTACCGAGGTAAAATATATATATATATATATATACATACACACACACATACACAGATCTCTTACTATACTTGCGATATCTGAGGGATGACTTCCAAGTTCCAGCTCTCACTCACCTGCAACAGCAGACACAATTATGGATATAAGTGTACATTCTTGTGACAATAAATATACAGTTTTGCATTTCAGCGTTTGTCTAAGCATAATATATACTTTGTTGAAATATATGTGTGCTCTATAATACATTCTGGAAATATAAACAAGAACAATGCCATTTCAATTCTCCTCTACTATCTCACCTACTCGATACTATCTGACTATATATTACACTCATGGGAATAGTTCCCATTCCTGTCATGGTGGTGCCATCTATATTTGAAAGTAATTAACTTTAATCAGCAATGCGTCCTGATTTTTATCTATACATTTTGTATGTGTGTACATATAATTGTATATATTTCTGTATATATTTCCGTAAATCCGGGTGGTATGCCGGGTAAGGGAAATTATTTTCACATGCCGGTGGCGCCATCATGGCAGAAAAAGGAACTGCTGAATAGGTACTTTTATCAGTGCCGAAGCATACACATACATAAATCATCCGATGTGACTGACACTTGTCAACATCCGGTGGAAGTGAGGAGGGCCACAGGTGGCGCCACCGGAACAGTGATGGGTCTTAAAGTAATGTATAGTATATATAACTCGTATACAAAACTGTATGTGGCTGTACGGCACAGGTGGCGCCACCGGAACAGTGATGGGTCTTACAGTAATGTATAGTATATATATAATATATATAGTGTATATTATACATAGACAAAGAGCAAAGCAGTCGAATACTGAGGAAGGGGTTTACTGCAAGTCCGGGATTTATACTCGTATAATTCTAATACAGCGCTTAATTATTAGATCCTTTAATTTTCTCTGAGAACTGAATTCAATGTCACAGTCTCTGTCTTGGTGCCCAAGCGCATTCACTACATCGGATAGCAGCAGTCATTACGACCCATTCCAGGATGGTTGGTTAATGGAGTTTTACGTCTTGACAACATCTAAGGTCATATCAGAACGGATACAGACCTGTGACGACGCGCACTCATGGCGCTTTAATAGTGCTGCCCCACTGGGAAGTCAGGGCCGCCAGCACCATGACCCAATATCCCACTCAGTCACATTATCCTGACTCTAACCTAACCAGTCCTTGCCCTATTGTATTAATGCAGAGCGCCTGGCTAGGTAGCTACAAGTATCAATTTTATAAGTCATTGGTTTGACTCAACAAGGAACCAAACTCCTGATCTCCCGGACGCGAGACCCGCGCTCTACCGATTTGACCATCACGCGCGGTGTCCCATTCTAGGAACAGTAACGCTTTGTTCGCATAGAATGGCAGAATGTGGAGAACTAAGAGATTAATCAAATATCAAATGGCACGTCTGACTGAGGTGCATCTTTCTAAATGTGACAATCTAATTATAATGTGACGACGTGGTGACACAAAAGGTGTGTTCTTTTAAAGCTTTGAATTTACTAAGGTTTAATGTTTGTTGCATTAAAAAAAATTGTTTTGGTACATTAGTTAATTACGCAGACGACATTTCAACCGCAGACAATTGGGCTTCCTCATTCCACTGTTCCTTTCTGTATCCTAGTAATGCCGAACGCAAGGTAATGCCAGGATAGTTAGCGACAAGAATACATGTTTAAGTAAGTGGTTTGACTTGACCAGGGTTTGAACCCTGGGGTTCGAATCTCATGACTTAGCAAAACGGAAGGTGGGCACTCAACTCATTCTGCTATTTGTTAGGTAGTGTTGAATTTTCTGGTAGCAGTGATAACTTTGTATGTATCCATTGCTGTAAGACCACAGGGGAAGAGGAAGCCAAAGTAGGGGAGAAAACTGACCAACCAGTGGTCCACAACTGGTTCATCAAATGGTGTGGTATGTGCTGTCCTGTCTGTGGGAAAGTGCATATCATATAAAAGACCCCCTGCTTCGTGTTGATAAGAGTAGCCTATGTAGCAGCAGATTTCCTCCAAAGAAATATGTCAGAATGACCATATGTTTGACGTTCAATAGCCAGTGATACGAAAATCAATGTGCTCTAGAGGTGTCGTTAAATAAAACAAGCTTAACTTTACTTTGGGGAAACACTGACAATATTCCGTTATTCCAACCCAGCGGAAAGTTCGGCTCGCAGGCTTAAATGGCCCCTCACGTGGTTAGTCAAAAAACCGACTGATAGAGGTCAACATCTTTTCCATGAACATATACTTAAATAGTAGTCTGTACTGACCTCTCAGGCAAGGAGCCACATAGACAGGTAGGCATGGGTAGTGTGGTGACATCAGGGGTGACACCAGGGATCCTAGGTGGTGTATTGGTTAGCACACTGCCCCGGAATGCAAAGAGATGTGTGTTCGAGTCCCGCTCTAGGCACAATATTTCCCATTTTCACCACCCCCATGACACTAACATAGTGGAAGGATGAAGAACCAACAAAGCTATTTCACAACCGAATCCAGTTGCGAATACCTGTGGTCCAGAGGAGACGGGCTGGCCGATGGCCAGCTGCGGCTTTTAAAACCAAAGGAGGTCCAAAGTGTAATGGCGTGTGAAGTGACAGGCCGAATACTTCAGTCAAGGTAGCGAGGAAAAAGAGGGATGAGGGGCGATTGTCACATGCGACAAGGTGCCGGGATAGGTGAGAAGGGGTAACGGCTCCGCTGCGCTTTCCACCCAGCAATGACAGCGAATGAGTCCGAGCACTCATTGAACCCACTGAGCAGGTGGGCCTTACCCAGGGAGTCTTGCAACTCGATATTATAAGAGTACTGGAATTGCGTCATATTCTTCTGCTAGGTTAATTTACTGTTTCCTCGCAACGGCAATAGCTACCAGCCGCCGCGTCACACGTCGCCATGGCAACGCGATCCTCTTTTCCGCGGATCCAGTTCCAAAAAGAGGCTGCTGTATGGGACTTCATCACGCAAGTCATGAATGAGTAATGCCGGGCATACGCTCACCGACATTCAGATGGGATGGCTGAAGGAGTTGAGCAAATGGTCAATTTGAATCCTGGGTTCGAACCCTGGTTGAGCTGATTTCCCACTTAGTCACATAATCATGATACAAATCTAAGGTCATATCAGGAGGGATAGCGACTTGTGACAGTGCGCACTCATGGTGACTTAATAGTGCTGTCACACTAGGAGACCAGGCCACCAGCACCATGATCTGATATCCCACTCAGTCACATTATCATGATACTGAGCTAAACAGTCCGTGCCCTATCCTAGTAATGCCGAGCGCCAGGCTAGGTAGTGACAAGTATCAATTTAGTAAATCCTTGTTTAGACTCGACCGGAATTCGAACTCCCGACCTTCCGCACGGGAAGCCTGCACTGTACTAATTCGGCCACTGCGTCCAGTGTAGGCAACGGTAGTTTAGGGCGGTGTAACATGGGTAACGCTGGTGTTTTCTTTAATTTAAATGCCTACTCTGTCTTTGTCATTACTTCCCAGCGCTATATAATGGCTGGAGGCAGCTGTCCAAGTTCTAACTATCCAGTCCATTGTGCAAATTGATACAGAAAATAAGTTAATGAACTAAAGGTTTTTAAAAACTGGTAAGGAGAGTAGGGTGCCCGTTTGGAAAGGATCTTCAGTCATTTGTTGTCTTCTTTTAAAAAAAACGATTCTTTCATTATGCTGTCACTCTCTCGCGCGCAAGGGTCGATCAAAGATGAGGGGAGGATGTGGTAGGTTTTCTGGTAGAATGTAGCATGTTATTCTTCAAGACTCTGATGGGATATGTGGGGCATGAAGAAAGGTATTATTACTGCTGTATTTAGAAGAAAATTCATTTGTGGTTTTTTTGTGGTTTTTATTTTGGGGGGCGGGAGCTTTTTAAATTAAAACCATGAATTGTCAATTGGTACTAAGATGGTATTTTCCCGATATGGGGTTTGAGGACCGAGGATCTCTGGCATGAGCATTGGCTGAGGTGAAGCACTATCTACATATGGGGGGGGGGGGGAATAGGTAGACTTAAAGGTACAACACCTGATAAAATCACTACATTTTCTAAACCAAAACACCTGCCTACATGTGTCTGAATGTCATTGGCCACACTGACACCGGTGTCAATAATTCCGGTGTCGCAATTTCAGCCATGCGCCAGTTTCAGCCGTGCGCATAGACTCAAACTCAAGGCATTGTCAATGGTCGTGAGCAATCTTCATACAGAAAATACAGAAAAAGTGAAATATCTCTAAAACCACACGACCTAGAAACAAATCGCTTGGTACACATATAGAAAACATGTGTACAAAAAAGATTATATTAAATTTATACGGTTAGGGTTCTTGATTTCTATTAATTTTGAATAAAACTAATGTTTTGCACTGCGCGTACCGTCAAACTCAAGGCATCGTCAATGGTGGTGAGCAATCTTCATACAAAAAATCCGGGAAAAACGAAATATCTCTAAAGCCACACCACCTAGAAACAAATCGCTTGTTACACATATAGAAAACATCTTTACCAACAACATTATATTAAATTTATATGGTTAGTGACTCACGACCATTGACAATGCCTTGAGTTTGAGTCTATGCGCACCGCTGAAACTGGTGCATGGCTGAAACTGCGACACCGGTGATGATATGCAACTTTTTGTTTGGACTCTCATCCCATACATGTTGCCAGTTTGATTTGATATACTTGAGAATAAGCGCCCTCAGATCAGAGTGAGGGATCCGATATGGTTCAACAGCACCATTCAGAGCCATTTTCACAGCTCGGTCAGCTTGCTCATTTCCTTGGATACTGCCATGGTCAAGCACCGAGCACACGTAGATATTTTACCCTACCCAAGGAAATTATTTTCAGAATCCCCGTTCTCTTCTTGATTGGGTGGTCTACTTTAGCTGGATTTATGTCTGTCTGTTTTTGTTTTACATCCTAACAACATCTAAGGATGGACACCAACTTGTGACAGTGCACACTCATGGTGACTTAATAGTGTTGCCCCACTGGGAAACCAGGCCACCAGCAGCATGACCCGATGTCCCACACAATCGCATTATCCCGATACAGTGCTAACCAGTCCTTGTCCTATCCTATTAATGCCGAGCGCCAGGCTAGGTAGTGACAAGTATCAATTTGATATGTCATTGGTTTTATTTGGCTGGGATTCGAAACCTGACCTTCCACATGGGAAGCTAACGCTCCATCGATTTGGCCACTGCGTCTGGTGGTTGAACTATATTACAGTAAAACCTCTGTAACCAACCACCTCCACAGATCGACCACTCGCCTATATCAATCACTTTATTTGGGTCCCAAACGATCGCCCATACAATACCATTGCAACTCCCTAAACCGACCACATCCCTAAATGGACCATTTAATGTCGGTCCCATGGTCGGTCGATTTAGAGAGGTTTTACTGTATATAAAAGCTATAAAATAAAATATAAGCCTACCTTCATTCCTTATATCCACGTAATAGATTACAAAGCACACATATGTGTACAGAGTGAAAAGCGATTGAGTGGGCAGGAGATTACACCGGACATGGACGGGGCGCCACCTGGTGTGAGGAGGAGGTAGTTCCGCAGGGTGCCGCTAGGTGGCACGGTGACGGCCGCTGTTGGGTCTGCGTGGTGCCAGACAACCACTCAGACCGCTACATGGATGGATGGGATCGGGAGGAGTCAATTATTCTGTTCCAACAGCCACCCTATCCATCCCCGTTCTACTGCTACTTTATTTGTGCAAGTATCCAGGTATAAATAGGTTGGTTATTGGAGTTTTACATCCTGGCAACATCCAAGGTCATATGAGGATGGGTAACGACTTGTGACAGTGCGCACTCATGGTGACATTATAATGCTACCCTACTGGGAGATGAGGCTGCCATGACCTGATATCCCACTGAGTCCCATTATCCTGACACTGAGATAACCAGTCCTTGCCATATCCTAGTAATGCCGAGCACCAGGATAGGTAGAGGCAAGGATACATTTCATAAGTCATAGGATTATACGTGATGATATAGACCGGCTGCCCTTAAAAAGGCTAAAATGTTTTCTTGTTTTACTTTTGTGAAAAGGTTGTGCATGCTGCTTGCAGTGTAAAACTGTTGGTGCAGTGCCAAGAAATCGACACAACTTAATAAAATGTGTTTGAGCCTTGGGGGAATACATCAAGGGATGCCACGGTGTTTGAAGCCACTTTGGAAATAGCTTGTTATTCCTCAGTTGGAGTAGGCTGAGGACTTGGTAGAACGGAGTAGAACCTTATTTAAAAGCCTCTGTTTTGACACGCATCATCGCGCCAAACAAGTGGACTACTTATTCGCCCAAACCTAGCAGGTGGTGTAGCATACATACAGCCTGCACCAGCTGGAAATGGGGTTGGGTGGGGGCGGGGGGGGGGCAGTCGATCGGCATAATAGGGCAAGGACTGGTTGGCTCAGTGCTATGGTATTGTGACTGAGTGGTATATCAGGTTATGGTGCGGGTGGCCTGATCTCCCAATGGGGCAGCACTATAAAGTCGCCATGAGTGCGCACTGTCACAAGTCGGTACCCGTACTGATATGACCTTAGATGCTGCCAGGGATGTAAAACCCCAACAACCAACCACATTCCCTAACACCCTCCCCTACCCCACCTCTCACTGAAGCCAGAATCCCTCATGACTGGTGGTATTACTATTAGCACAGAAGGGGGAAGAAGTTAGTGTGCAGAACTGACAGCCTCCCATGTTGCTATTAGGTACTCCAAAGTGGGCGGAAACGCTGTCCGCATAGCGAGATCTGACATAATTTAACCATTCTAAAACCACTTCCACCTCCATTAATTCTGCTTTTTTTTAAATACCCATTATATGACATGAATGCCTGTTCTTTTGTCTTTTAGGGTGTTCAATTTTTAATTAACATGATGAAATAAATTAGAGTCAATGGACACTTGTTTGGGTGTACCATCAACAGCTCTGTGCATGTTTACCATAATCTGTTTGCATCCAGTCTTGGCCACATCCTTCCCTAAAATTGCTAACTTGCTGAGTATGGTCACCAGAGCTAAAAATAACCACCAATGAAAGACGGAGAAGAAATCGGGCTTCATTAGCATATCAAGCGTGGCTGTCTTTGAGTGGGAAATTTGATTGAATCGGAAATTTGATTGAACCGAAGGAGTGAAAACATTCAGACATTCATTCTCATTGAAAATTAATCAGGATCGTCCTGAAAATTATATCATCAGAAAGCTCAACTCTTCCTCTACATAACCAGAACAATATTTGGTTGAGATTTATATCATACTCGGCAAGGTTGGTCTGAGAAATGATCATCTCTTCCTGTCTCCCAGACGAGAGCAATTTACATGGTGTTGATTGAAGCTTCTGTTTCAGCAGAAAAAGCTTGATGTGACACCCATCAACGATGACTTTAGAGTATGGAAGGTGCCAGACTTTAAAGACATTTCTGAAGCCTATTGTTTCCTGAGGGAATCTGTTTAATCATCTTAATAAAGTTAATGTCTTTGCGACCTAGACTTGTAGTCAGCTTGCAATGCCATAAAAGTGAACTTTCAGTTTTTGCCTCATATTAATTGAAAACATCTATGATCATATACAGCTTTTGATTCTGATTATTTTGGAATAAAAAATAAAGCGATAGTGTAAGTAGAACAGAAGGTATGATGTTTCAAAGAATTTATCATTAATCCTGATGATATTCAGTAGAAATTAAGGAATTTAGCAAGTTTAGCATGAAATATCTGAAAGAATAACAAAGCTAATGGTCTGTAAAAAAAATGGAGCCTGCTATTTGTGCTATAGAGAGTGAGATTCTTTAATATTGGAAAAATGATATGCAACATAGCTTTTGTGTTGGGGCCTTAAAAACCTAGATTTCCCTAATTTGGAAATGTGCACAAATAAGGATGAAAAAATTAACCTTTAAAATCTCATAATTTCAAAACTTTTCAAGGGATCTATATAAATTTGATATCACTGGAATCGGATTTAAAAGATATATACACCTATATAATTTTAAACACTGAAACATTAAAATAAAAACCAGACGGGGTGGCCGAATGAGTTAGAGCGTCCGTCTCCCGTGCTGGTAGATCGTGGGGTCGTGGGTTCGAGTCCCGGTCGAGTCAAACCAATGACTTAAAAATTGATACTTGTCGCTTCCTAGCCAGGCGCTCGGCATTATTAGGATAGGGCAAGGACTGGTGTGCTCAGTGTCAGGATAATGTGACTGAGTGGGATACCAGGTCATGGTGCCGGCGGCCTGGTTTCCCAGTGGGACAGCACTATAAAGTCGCCATGAGTGCGCACTGTCACAAGTCGGTACCCATCCTGATATGACCTTAGATGTTGCTAGGACGTAAAACAACAACAAAACAAACAAAAATTAAAATAAAAAATAACTTTGGAATACCTATTGCTATGCTTGGTGTGAGTTATATATTAAACAGGTATTGCCCGATATGTGGAACTTGCACCCCTAGCATCAGGAGACTCATTACTGTACTAAGTTGAGTGTCCATACTGTACACTATACAGCATAGGCTGCTTTACCACTTTTAATGTTCAGAATGGGGTGTGCTGCACACAATGCACCACGTTCCACTTCCCCACCACTATGTACAAACCAAATGTGATTGCTTCAATGGCTGAAAGACCAGTGCTGACAAAATATGTGTTCAGATGAATAATATATTTAGCCCCCCCCAAAAAAAAGAGATGGGTATCGGCCAAGCCATAGAGCTGATGTCATTGGACAATCCAGAGGGCAAGAGACCAGGGGCCATATGCATGACACGGTGTTAGCATCGTTTGGTGTTAAAGCCTGACACTGTTTAGCTATCTCCGAGATGGGGAATTAGGTCATGTGGTATGTAGAGGCGGATTTTGGTGTTAATTTGAAAAAATATCACTGTTAGAGTATGTAATTCTGTAAAATATGATAGCATTGAATAGATTTGGGACTAATAGCAGCGGCGGCGGCGGCGGCGACGGCGGCGACGATTTTTTTAGTTTACATTCGTCGATTCGACAATATTAATATCGCCACCGATGTAGCGGCGGCGTTAATATTGTTTCGATTTTGGGGTTAATTTGACAAAATTTCACTTTTTTATTATTTTATTCTGTTAAATATGACAGCATTGAATAGATTTAGGCCTAATCGATAGCTAACACTGCCCTTAAACCACCTATGGAACAGGTTTACCCTAACCTAGTTTACGTTTGTGGTGTTAGCCCTATCACTGACTCTTGCATGTGACTTTTCGCTGCTAAACAGGGGATTCCCACCAAACACAATTTTGGCTTGCTAACACCGCGTCATGCATACGGCCCCAGAAGCCCATATTAGGGTACTAACATCGGAAATATATATATATGTTCAACAAGCAACCAGAATACCAAAGAGTGATATCGGTGGGTTGAATGATATCAGTGTTATTACACTGGACAGGCTACTGGGGTTTGTAAGGGATATCGCCATATTGAATGTGTTATGAACATTATTTAGGCATTCTAGTATATATGTATATAGTACTACAGTACAACCCCATTAAACCAAGCTTGGTTAAACCAAATGATCGGTTAATCCAAACTTTTTTTGGCGGCCCAGCAAAATACTACCATTTATCATATAAAAAAGTTAGTTAAACCAAAGTCGGTTAATCCAAATTATCGGTTAATCCAAACAAAATTGTCGGGCCCCAGTCCACTTCCGGTATGGTTAAACCAAACTTTCATGTGATTATAAGGTCATCTGAGACTTTTTTTCATATGATAAATGGTAGTATTTTGGCGAGCCGCCAAAAAGAGTTTGGATTAACTGATTGTTTGGTTTAACCAAGCTTGGTTTAACGCGATTATACTGTATATACATTAAAAAAACCAATAATCAAAGTGTCCACATACATTGTATATTACATCCATAATGCACCCACGCTCTTGCCAAAGCCAAGTCAAAGTCAAAGCCAACGCTCGGTTAAACCAATGATCGGTTAATTCAAACACATTCCTAGGGTCCCTTCAAGTTTGGTTTAATGGGGTTATACTGTATATAATTTATTATGTGGTTATATAACACCACCTAGCAACATGTTTGTGCATCTCTGTAATGACACTTCCCTGACCATGGACTAGGGATGGGTTCGAATC
The DNA here is from genome assembly GCA_030323885.1 of Branchipolynoe longqiensis. Taxonomy (NCBI): domain Eukaryota; kingdom Metazoa; phylum Annelida; class Polychaeta; order Phyllodocida; family Polynoidae; genus Branchipolynoe; species Branchipolynoe longqiensis. Next base: position 30,355,787 of record CM059192.1, read on the forward strand.
GTGGGATTCTAGCAACATCTAAGATCATATCAGGACGAGTACCGACTTGTGATACGGTGCACTCAAGGTGACTTTATAGTGCAGCCCCACTGGGAGACCAGGCCACTGGCACCATGACCTGATGACCCAATATCCCACACAGTCACATTATCCTGACTCTGTGCTAACCAGTCCTTGTCCTATCCTATTAATGCCGAACGCCAGGCTGGTAGTGACAAGTATCAATTTTATAAGTCATTGGTTTGCTTCAGCTGGGATTCGAATTCCCGACCTTCTGCACGGGAAGTCTGCACTCTACCGATTCGGCCACCGCGTCCAGTCACTTCGAAAGTAGCGGGCTGTGATTAGATAAGTATCTGAACGATATACTTTTTTTTATTTAATTTTTTTTATTGAGGCTGTATTTATACTGTCCATAGCATATAAGCCCGGGTACCCAGGCTTGTTTTCAATGCTGGCCAGTTGTAGTGTTGGTGTTATCTTACCACACAGTGGCTGCTGATAAGGTATTTGATTGCCTGCATGTCAGTAGCACATAGATAATTGGTTGGCATGGTTAATAGCCTATGTTAGTTTTTTTGGATTTTCTTGGTATATATGTATTTATTTTTTCTACTATTATTACTAGACTAGCCTAGACTAGGCTAGACTAGCCTACTTAGCTACTTAGAGTGAGAAATCATGGGGATATATATTTGTATAACCCAGCTATCTGTACCACCTCATATAGTCTATTCTACCCATTTTATCAATTAACAACCATTAACTTTCATCTAGAATTGTATTTCCCTTAGCCACAAATTATATAACTTTGACCCTTTTAAATTTACAGTGTCTATTGACGCATACTTGATTGTATGCTTTTGCACTCCATAAAAGCGACGGTTGAATACAATTTTTGTTAACTATTCTCGCTGTGAATATGGCCTATGCTGCCGACATGGCATAAAGAAACCACCAATCAATCAATCAAAACCCAGCATTCTGACACTTTTTATATTGTAGGCCTGTCACAGAGGCGGTGATGCTGGAGTAACTAAGTCCACCTGAAATGGAGGACTTGACATTCAGACCCGCATATAGAAAAACTGATAACTTCATCTCGAGTCAGACCCATCATATTGCAGACTTCTACCCTCCACTGCGGTGGGGCCCACTTTGCTAACACTTCACCGACAAATCAAATGTAATGGGCCCGCTTTGCAAACACTTCACCGACAGATCCAATATAATGGGCCTGCTTTGCTAACACTTCACCCACAGATCCAATGTAATGGGCCTGCTTTGCAAGCACTTCACTGACAAATCAAATGTAATGGGTCCGCTTTGCTAACACTTCACCAACAAATCAAATGTAATGAGCCTGTTTTGCAAACACTTCACATACAAATCAAATTAATGGGCCTGCTTTGCAAACACTTCACTGACAAATCAAATGTAATGGGCTTTGCTAACACTTCACCGACAGATCAAATGTATTGGGCCAACTTTGCTAACACTTCATCAACAAATAAAATTAATAAGCCCACATTTCTAACACTTCAGCGACAGACACTCCCATGCTTATGACGCGACATTGATGAATTGTTATATTGGCGTGAATGGTGCATTTTACATCACCAGAAATGGTAGTTGTGTGGGAGGGGGAATTGGTGAGGGGGGGAGGTGGAGGGAGAGGCGTATAGGGGATGGGTGGGGGGACGGGTGAGGGGGAGGTGGAGGGAGAGCAGGGTGCAGGAGGGGGATGGGGTGAGGGAGGGGAGCTGTCGGCCCATTTGATACAGGTGTTAAAGCAGATACAATGTCAGGCTAAAAGCACGGATTGAATGAATCTCTCAAATAGCTGGCAGCAAGTATTCTTTATTTCGTCTTGTTTTCCGCCATTTCTCCGGCAGCCATTTTGTTATTAGTTGCTGTCATTTATTTCCGATACACAAAGCTAGTAAATGCGTGTGTTGACATTTTGTAACTTCCCCCCCCCCATTCCTCCACAGAAATATAAACAGGTGAAACAGGGATGGAGTTGCATTGTAACGTCTGATGGGTGTGTGTTTCTGTCCTTATTTTTAGATACATTTTTTAGGTTGATCGGTATCATCTATCTTTCCTTAGTTTGAAATAACTTTGATTTAAAATGGCTAACTTCGGAGATATTTGAATTATCATCATCAATGGGTGTCGTCTTCTCGAAGAAGGTTGGCTGCAATGGACCTCCATCTCTTCCTGTCATTCATTCCTCTCACGCATTCCGCATATCTCATTGCTGTCCACTCAGTGATGTTGTCCATCCATGTTGTTCTCCTTCTCCCTCTTGGTCTTTTCCCTTCTATCTTCCCTTCCAGTATTCTTCTCTGTGATTCCTGGTGTCATATCATGTGGCCAAAGTATTTAATTTTTCTGTTTTTGATCGTTTGTATTATCTGTCTCTTTATTTTCATTCTTGTTAGGACCTCCATGTTGCTTATCATTGCTGTCCATGGAATTTTTAACATTCTTCTGTATTGCCACATTTCAAATGCCTCGACCTTTTTTGTTATTGCTTTCTTGTATTATAAAACCTGAACAAAAATTGATGTTGGCATTCTTGTAAAAATTCTGACTCCGTAGCATTCAGCATTAAAAGATTCTATTAAATTGACTCAGTATTTATTCCCTTCTATGCAGCAAGAAATGCTTAATAAGGGCAGTATTTAAGTTAGATATGTGGGATCAAAAGAAAAGAAATGTTTTTGTTTTTGACAGTATGATGCTTTCATCAGACTGTGCACCTTTAATAAATAGCCCAAATAGCAAATGGAGGAACTGAGATTGGAGGAACTGGATTTAAACAAATTGCCCGAAGAGCAAAAGGAAAAATAAGATTGACGACTTGGCCATTTTAATTTATGTGCTCTATAATCTATTATGGGAATATAAACAAGGACACTACCACTTATCAGTTCTCTTCTATATATTAGTTATTACCTACTGTCCTACTGTCATAGGAGTTAGTTCCTGCTTCTGCCACTAGGGTGCCACCTGTGAGTGGCTCATGGCTACCCTGATACCAGCTGTGTCTAGTCACTACCGCCTCCAGACCTGCTCGCACGGTCAGATTTTAAATTCATATATATGCTGCATAATGCATTATACGAGTATAATAAGTATAATAGCATACGAGTATAATAAGGTTGGAAGATTCCATCTATTCCCTAGTCTCCATCGGCTGATTGCGTCTCTATATTACGTCATCTACTGATACAACCTCTGCTCTGCACGTGGCGCCATCTACTCGCCCACTCTTCAGTGACTGCTATGCCTCACTCAATGTACTGCAGAAAATGTATTTCGTAAATTATGTGATTCGATAGAGCTTATTATACTAGTATGCTACTATATGGTTGGAAGATTCCATCTATTCCCTAGCCTCCATCGGCTGGTTGCGTCTCTATATTACGTCATCTACTGATACAACCTCAGCTCTGCACGTGGCGCCATCTACTCGCCCACTCTTCAGTGACTGCTATGCCTCACTCAATGTACCGCAGAAAATGTATTTGGTAAATTATGTGATTGGATAGAGCGAGGTGATATATCAGAACGAGGCAGGATGGACAATAAAAGGGAACCACCACGCCTGGACAGTTTTTTGGTTTTTTTCCCCCCTGCAGCAACCTTTACAAACGTTGAGAAAATAGCTCACTTCCTGTGTCTGGCGTTTAAATCTTTTTAAAACAAAACCCACAGCTTTGTATGTTTCTATAAGAATTGCATAAAGAATCGACAAAACAAGAAACAGCAGCTGCGTCTATTTGTAGCTGAGTCTGGATGGAATGTGTCGTCTGCCTTGTCAAAATGTCGTCTGATATTTCAATGAAATTCATTAAATCTCGTTTATTTCACAGTAAGTTATGTACATATAGATATATATGTGCATAGTTATTTCTACACGCAGGTGGCGCCACCATGGCATAATGGGGAACTAGACTCACGGATATAGACACGATGGCTGAATGAGTTGAGCGTCCGACTCCCGTTTTGGTAGATCGTGGGATTCGAACCCTATTAGAGTCAAACCAATGACTTAACAATTGATACTTGTCACTTGTCAGGATGAGTTAACTTTCATATTAGATTACATTCTGGCAACTTAGACTTAGATGTCATGTCATACATGTGGAAAAGTATAAGGTAAGAAGGGTAATATTAATCTGAATTGGGGTTTTATATTTTCTTTGGAGTTAAAATATGGTGAAAGCATAATTAAAACGAAAATTGCATTAGTTTCATTGATGAAGCAAGAACAATTTCAATTGTGGATGATTAGCTTTCAGTATTCCACTGTCGGGCAGGACTCATGGTAGAGGACAGACTAAGAGCAGCAACTGGTCCTCCAGGTTGGGGGTTTGGCATGGGGCCAACAACCCCACCCCGGAAAAAAGAACAATGTTACAGAATCACGAACAAGAAACTCAAGGCCGAGTACCAGGAAAACTGGAGAGCCCTTGTTCGTGGCCTATGCCCGAAGTTGGGCGGTAGGCGACATGTTCATCTATGACATGGCTGAGGAGGTGTTTGTGTGGGTGGGCGCTGACGCCTCAACGGGCGAAGAAGAAGAATTCCACTGTTGTTTGCCCTATCCTAGTAATCCTGAACGCTGAGTGATGTAACAGCAAGTATAAATTTGAAATTTTGACGTCATTGGTTTGGCTCGGCCGGGGTTCGAATGCAATGACCTGTTACATAAGAAGTGGGCACTCAACTAATTCAGCCATCTCTTCTTATCATTAATGTGATATATATCGGCTAAAAGGGTGTGGGTTGGGTTGGAAGGGGGGGGGGGGGTATCGACAATCTGGTAATGGGTGCAAGGAGGATGGTGGGGGGGGTGTAGAGTTATTTATCCAAAGTTAATTATTTCAGCAAAACCTGCAAACAAGGATTCCTAATCCCCGATCACCTTGCCCCAATTCAACTTATCGACCTACATGAGATATGGGCTTAGAAACAGAAATATTCAATCCAAGTATGACCTGATCTGTGTCAAAGGGCTGAAGATGAAATCATTTTTTTTTAAAGCTAATTTAATCTTTTAGTGATTATTGAAGAGATTATAACACTTTTCGAGGAGGGGGGGTAAGGCGGGTTCTTGTTTTTATTTTTGTAATATAACTGACTTCGTCAAACTGAAAACACATTACACACATATTGCCTCCACTGGGATACCACGTCGCTAGCACCAAGACCTGATATCTTACTCAGTCACATTATCTTGACATTGAGCCAACTAGGTCTTGCCATATTCTAGTGATTACATTAATGCCGAGCACGATGAAAAGTATAAACAATAAGTATTAATTTGGAACGTCTTTGATTTGACTCAGCTGGGGACCGAACCCACGAAGCGGATGCTCTATCCAATAAGCCACCCTGCCCGGTCAGGCAGCATGATTGTGGTGAACATACTGACAAGTGCAATGTAGGAACTGAGCTGTAAATATTAGTCGTCGAGTTATTATATTGTAGTAGTCTGCACTGACCTCTCAGCCAAGTAACCACATAGACAGGTAGGTGTGTGTATTGTGGTGATATCAGGGAGCCTAGGTGGTGTAATGGTTAGCACACTGGCCCAAATGCAAAGAGATGTGGGTTTGAGTCACACTCTAGGTGCAATATTTCCCATTTTCATCACCCCCACGACACTGGTTGCCGTGACCATGATCCTGTACAAGCTACGCACTGTATAGTTGTTTAACCTACCCTGTGTATGTATATGTAAGTGCATTGCCTGTATGTATGTAATTGTAAGCATTATAAGACTTACAATTCCAGGGTGGACGAGTGTAGTAGTCTGCACTGACCTCTCAGTCAAGGAGCCGCATAGACAGGTAGGCATGGGTAGTGTGATGACACCAGGGAACCTAGGTGGTGTAATGGTTAGCACACTGGCCCAGAATGCAAAGATATGTGGGTTCGGGTCCCGCTCTAGGCGCAATATTTCCCATTTTCATCACCCCCATGACAGTATCATTAACGCCGGCAAAGAAGTCTTCACAGGGAGTCGGTTTATGGAAATTCTATATTTACTACATTTTCTAATAAAGACAAATATTAAAATACAAATTGAATTGTTTCTTTCTTTCATGAGTATCTGGTACTCGTTTGTTTGGTTTCTGTTTTACATCATGGCAACATTTCAGGTCATATCAGGACGGATACCGACTTGTGACTGCGTGCACTCATGAGGACTTTTTAGTGCTGTCCCATTGGAGTACCAGGCCACCAGCACCATGACCCGATTTCGCACTCAGTCACATTATCCTGATACTGAAGTAAAAGCTTCCTACCCTATCCTAGTATTGCTAAGCTCCAGGCTTGGCAGTGACACTTATCAATTTTGTAAGTCATATTGATTTGACTTGATTGGTGTTAGAATAGCCGACACTTGCACTTTTCCATGCCCGGCATTTTATTTTTTTAGTTTAGTGATGAATTGATTTACCCTGCTCATAACAGTGTGGGTCAACACTTGTTTTCACTGCTGGGCAGCACTAATCCAATTTGATTTAAATGTTCTAAATTTTGTTTTGGTAATAATTATGGGTTTTTTTGCTTCCTGTTTATGGCTTATAACTGTTTGTAGATTATGACATCTAATGTGTCAGTAGGTCAGTATCATGAGTGATAAGTAGATAAGTGTCAGTGTCAGTAGGTCATTGTAAGTAGGTCAGTGTCAGAAGATTAGTTCACAGAAAGCTACTGTTAAAAGGTCATTGTCAGAAGGTCTTTGTCAGAAGGACATTGTCAGAAGGTCACTGGCAGAAGGTCATCGTCAGAAGGGCATTGTCAGAAGGTCATTGTCAGAAGGTCATTGTCAGTAGAGCATTGTCAGAAGGTCACTGTCAGAAGGTCATTGTCATAATGACATTATCAGAAGGTCATTGTCAGAAGGTCAGTCAGAAGATCACTGTCATAAGGTCATTGTTAAAACGTCACTGTCAGAACATCATAGTCAGAATGTTGGTGTTAGAAGGTCTTGGTTTCAAAAGTGTGATGCCATCGTGTTCTCATACAGTTTTAATATTTTCGGTTTCGGTTATTAGAAAGGGAAATCTCGGTATGACTCATTGGTTTGTCCTCCTTCCACTGCTCCAACATAATATCTTCCCATTTCACTCCGACACAGTTAATTGGCCATAGAACAAGCCTACTCGATGGTGTTCTTTGTTGGAGTTTTACGGCCCGGCAACATCTAAGTGTAAAATTTTCCGATATATGAGATATGGGATATGGAGAACTCTGCTATAATAAATTGCAACTTGTCTATGAAATGGTAAATGGTATGTAAAACCAAAGGCATATAAGGTATATGTGGAGTTGGTGATCCAGTACTAATTGAGGATAGAAATTGTGTATTAATATAATAGAGAGAGGGTCACTTCTTGACCTGAGAGAGAGGGTCACTTCTTGACATGTGGGACAGTCTTTGGGAAGTCGCCTCACATACCCCTCCCCTCCAAGAGTTATTTATGGATCACTGCACCAGATACAACAGGGCACTGTAGCCAGATCTAACCATGCCTTGGTAACAAGGATATTGAACCCTCATTGGTGGATAGAGGAATGCCTGTTAGGGATTGGAAGACTGGATCATGTGATCACCACCATCTTGTTCTTGAAACTATGAATACAATAAATCAGAGAGTCACACTCTCCTACCTTTCACTCTTTATCTACTTTCCTTCCTTGCCTGTAGTGATTTCTTATTAGCCTATCTACACCACTCAAACGGCCAGCCGTCGACTTTACACAAGGTCATATCAAGACGGATACCGACTTGTGACAGTGCGCACTCATGGCGACTTTATAGTCAGCACCATGACCTGGGCCGCATTCAGGGTCCGTCTCGGAGGTGCCTCGGCGACGTCTTGGCAATGCTTTTTGACTTAAATCCGTTCAGGGTGCGTCTTAGCAACGTCTCGGCAATGCCTCCCTTTTCAATCAGGAGACAAAAAGCGCCTCGAAAATGGCTGCCGTGTCCAGTGGTTTCAGCCAATCACAGCGCAACTTTTCCATTGCAAATGGCTGCCGCCTATGGGGGGCGGCCATTTTCGAGACAACAAACTGCCTTTGCCGTTCAGACTAGCATGAAGTCAGGCCCGTCGCCGAGGCGCCTCCGAGACGGAGCCTGAACGCGGCCCTGATGTCTCATTCAGTCACATTATCCTGACACTGAGCTAACCAGTACAAGCCTACACGATGGTGAAATCTAAAACAGGTAATCTACATAATATGCATTACTAGATAACAACCTTGTGATGCTCCTGATTTATATGGAAAACTGGAATCCTATTGATCCATTCCATTTCGGGGTGAGTTTCCGAATCATTGGCTCCTGATGGAATCAACCTACCCGTGCATACCTGTTGAGAGGACACCCGTGTGGGTGTTGCAAGTAAATTAGACACTCTGCCATGAGTTGGATTCGAACCCAGACTTTTGCCATTCAGTGCTAATGTATTTTTCGTAAGCATTTATTCATCGGAATATACGCTTATCTTAAGTGCCAAGGCACTGGTCTTCCAGCCATATGCATTTTGCATAGATTTACCCTATAAGTGTGAATGTGCAGAGAGGTGTTTATATAGATCTATCTTTTTTCTTTCTCTTCTATAGTTCAATTGTGAGATTCCAGGTTAGAACAACAGGGACCGGGCGGAATGGCCGAATCGGTAGAGCGCGAGCCTCGAGTGCGGAAGGTCGGAAATTTGGTTCCGGTCCAGTCAAACCGATGACTTATAAAATTGATACTTGTCGCTTCCTAGCCAAGCACTGAGCACTATTAGAACAGGGCAAGGACTGGTTAGCTCAGTGTTAGGATAATGTGACTGAGTGGGCTATTGGGTTATGGTGCTCACAGCCTGATTTCCCAGTCGGGCAGCACTATAAAGTTGCCATGAGTGCACACCGTCACAAGTCGTTACCCATCCTGATATGACCTTAGATGTTGTCAGGACGAAAAACTCCAACAACCAGAACAACAGGTTACCTATTATATATATATTGATTACTAACGCTACATGATTTCACAGGATATAAATGAGCAATGCTGTAGCAGTCTGCACTGCCCTCTCAGGCAAGGAACCACCTAGACAGGGAAGCGGGGACAGGGTGATTGTACCAGGGAGCCTAGGTAGTGTAATGGTTAGCATGCTATCCCTGGAATGTTAAGACTTGTGGGTTCGAATCCAGCCCTAGGCACATTCCCTTTTTCCATCATCCCATGACAACACTACCTTACTTCTATTTTAATAAATACAGAATTACCTATATGACATATAGGTAACGATATCACGTTAGTCATGATTTCCTCGTGTTACAAGATTACAATTTGAGGGCGACAATATTAACCATTAGGCTATGGAGGCTCCCTGAGGCCATCACCCTACCCACGCCTACCTGTGAATGTGGCTCCTTGCCCGTGAGATCAGTGTAGACTACTGCGCTCGTCCCCCTCGAATCATAAGTCTTTAAGTGGTTTACATTCGAACCCTGGTCGAGGCAAACCAATGACTTAAAAATTGATACTTGTCACTTCCTAGCCAGGCGCTCGGCATTAATAGGATAAGACAGGGACTGGTTGGCTCAGTGACTGAGTGGGATATCAGGTCATGGTGCTGGTAGCCTGGTTTCCCAGTGGGGCAGCACTATAAAGTCAACATGAGTGCACACTGTCACAAGTCGGTACCCGTCGTGGTATGACCTTAGATTTTCTAGGACATAAACCAACAACAAACAAAGAATCTGTAACTTACTAACGCTTACGATTTCACATATACAGGCATTGGACTGACATAAAAATGCACAGGGCATGTTCACCGACCATATAGTGTGCAGTTTGTTTGAAATCCTGGTCACAGCACAAGTTCTGTTGGGTTATCGCAAACAAATTGAATACTCCACCTTGAGTGTGACTCGAACCCACATTTATGCCATTCCGAGTCGAGTATCATAACCGTTAGCCTATTTAGGCTCTCTGATGCAATCACCCTATATAGTTCGTTTTGATATGACCTTAGATGTTGTGAGGGCGTAAAACTCCAACAAACAACCAACCCTACATAGCCTGTTTACATGTGAGGTCAGTGTACCATAACACACTATCAATGCCACCATAGGTAATGACATCGCCAATTATCTAACTATTTCCGGTTGGATTCGAACCATGACTTCGGGATGCGAACACAGCACCGCAAGGTCATCTTGTCTGGTTGTGTCCTATGACCAACTCCCCCACCCACTGAGCATCTCTACTAACACTACCGCATAGGGTAGGTATACACCAAAATGTTGCAAATGTGGCAACAACAAAAACTAACATAATTTTTCTTTTTTTTTTTACTAAATGTATTTTATTCAGTGAATAATGTCTTTTCCCATTACAATTTGTTGGTACATAAATGACAATATCAGTTGCAATAATAACCACATGAAAATCCTGTTCGATAATAGAAACATAATATAAATGGACTATTAGTTGCAATAATAACTGCATACAATTCCAGTTCAACATATGTATTATGCACTTGGTGAGTATGCATCACATGGTATTGCATGATTCTAGAATTGTCTTTAAACATTTCTTTCTTCCTTTGTCTTTCTCTCTTCTTTTTTCAAAAGACATAACATATCTCCAATTACTAACAGAAGGCTACCAAATTGAGACTATTGCTGTTTGGCGATGAAAACAAGCCACGATGCGACTTACTCGTTATGGACAGGGTAACTAAACCATCACACAAAAAAGCAACACAAAAATAACGTCACATAATTCCACTTAATTGCAACTGTCGGTAGGTGTACGGCGGGCATGCTTTCACCTCTCCGGTGATAATATGATACAAGGGAGCCACTCTGCGATGAAAGTGAAATATGAGCTCAAATCGAGTCTGTATTGGCACTTTTATATCCCATTTTATTGTTGTTGTGTTGTATTGTATTCACACAGTCCCACCTAAATTTGCACACAAAATCCGGCCCCTCTCTCTAAAAAAAAAAAAAAGAACATATGTGGAGTATAAAGAATTATGCAAGTATAAACACATGGAGGGGAAATAAATGCTCATTGTATTGTTTGAAATCCTCCACGACCTAACGCACATAACTGGTGGCGCGCCTCTCGTCTGTTATCGTACCAAGCGGCCATCACTCAGAGTCCCTTACTCTGGAGGATTTGTCCTCATGTATAACCATTTCTTTCTACTCCCATTAACAATGTTATGTCAATTATTTGTTGTGAAAAATAAAAGGCTGTACTCAAAAAACATAGCAGTGTTTAAGAAACTACTAAAACAATAAGGTAAACTTAGAAAAACACATGATGTTTAAATGGTCTAACACAAAGTATAGTAAAAAGCTGGATTGTGGACTGTTTGCAATCTACAAACAGTTACAAGCCATAAACAAGATGCAAGAAACCCATAATTATTACTAAAACAAAATTCAAAAGATTTCAATCAGATTGGATTAGTGCTGCCCAGCAGTGAAAACAAGTTGTAAAATATTACGATAAAACGGATTGGTGGGGAATGCAAATGGTATATAATGGAGTACAAATGGTCTATTAATGTAAATGGTATATAGTGCCAGGTGCATGAATGTATTTATGTAGTTGCTGGTGATCCTTTACTTATGGTCAATAGTCATTGTGTATTAGGTAGATAGTGTGAAGGAGGCACTAGTGATAGTGTGTAAGGAGCCTCAAGAGCTTTACTCACTACCCCCTCCCCCCAACTGTTCGTCACGGATCACCACACACACACAGCTCAGGCAGGTGGTGGCCAAGCAGGCACACCGCATGGTGGTGGTGGGCAGATCACAGTAGCCATGGTGACACAAGAATGCTTACTGTTCATTGGTGGAACTATAAATGCGTGTTGCTCATTGGAGATAATGGTCAGGTGGTATACCATTCCAGATCCATGTACCACTATATAATAATAAACCTGAGAGGACAAGCTCTCACTCTACTTTCATTCTTTATACTCTTCCTTTCTCTTCTTGCCTGTATTGATTTCCTATAGCCTGCCTACACAACTACAGATGCCAGCCGTCGACTTTACAAAGTGTTAACACACTGATCTGTTATGAGCAGGGTAAATAAATTCGGCACAAAAAGAAATTTTAAATTGTTTAATAGAAAAGAAAAAGAATCCATACAAGTACTTTGAAACCTTATATCAATGAGGATGGTGAATATAATTGGAGATGCATAGCTTTAGATGGAAAATCCTGTGAAAATCCACTCTTTAAATAAAAAGTTAAATATTGCCTTATATTAAAGCTAAAACCCAGAGAGAGAAAATGCTCTCTTTTAAATCGATAAAAAGAAATTCAAATATTACCTTTAATGCACAAACAGCTTAGTCAGCTATATATATTGTGTCAACAAAATAAGATACAATGGTATGGATGTGTCGTTGGGTGGGGGTTACGAAAATGGGAAATATTGGACCGAGAGCGGGATTCAAACACACACCTCGTGCATTCCGAGCTAGTGTGCTAACCATTTCACCACCTAGGCTCCCTGAGTATCCTCACCATATCCACGCTACCTGTCTATGTGGCTCCTTGGTTGTGAGGTCAGTGCAAACTATTATTACATAGGTAATACCATTCTTTCTTTCTCTCTCTCTTTAAAAAAAAAACAATATTGTATTAACTTTGTGTATATAATGCAGGATGGCAGCAGTGGGTGGTGAATATTAATGAAGCTGCAAGGGAGTTTCAGGTTGCTTAGCAACAGCTGTGGAAAAGCAGGCATGGGAGTGGAATCCGGGGAAAAAAACGTGGAAATCAAGCCGAGATTATTATTAAACCGATGGCAAATTTCCGCGAAAACCTGTATTTTCGCGTGAAAATGGCGGAAGTCAGATTTCAACTATCCTTGTTGTGCCTATATTATCGCCCATACTTAACTCGCTCTGGTTTCGGTTTTATGTTTTAGTAACACCTCAAGTCACATAAGAATGGGATTCAAACCAACCAAGCAGCTTGGTTATTTTCCGTTCCAATGAGTGGTCCACAACTGGTTCACCAAAGGTTTCCTGTCTGTGGGAAAGTGCATATAAAAAAAACCCTGACTGCTTATCGGAAAGAGAGTAGCCTATGTGACGGTGGCAGGTTTCCACCAGAGAAATATTTCAGAATGACCATATGTTTGATGTCCAATAGCCAATGATATGAAAATCAATGTGCTCTAGAGATATCATTAAATAAAACAAGCTTTACTTTTTTTTAATTCCTTAACATTTTGTTTAATATAAATCGGTAAATATCGAAAAATCGCAGAAATCCGCGAAATCGCGGAGATTTTTCATCCCTGGAAGAAACACAGACTCCTGCACTCCCCCCCCCCCCCCACACCCCACACCTCGTATGTTGTGCTGGTGGTCGGGCTTAATTTACACACAAGAATTCGTCTTGGGAGTGACTTACGTAGCTCAGGTTTCTGGTTGTGGTCTGCCTGCATTTGACACTTGAGCGGCAAACATGGAGCAGACGCTGGCTAACGACACTGGTCCTGCTGTAAGTCGGAGGCAGCAGAGTCGTCCCTCTGCACAGACTCACGTACATATACGGGGCTCACTCATTCCAGTGCACGCACGGATCTGTAATGTGTGTGTGGGGGGGGGGGAGGGGAGGGGATAGTCGGTTAGATGTGAATAGAATCGTCCAAACCCAGCCGCGAGCAGCTCAGTGGCAACATGAGCAGTTCCACCCCCCACTCACACACCCCCACTTACGCCCCCCCCCCCACCCACACACACACTCACTCGCACCCGCACCCGCACGACCAGGCGCGGTGGCCGAATCGGTAGAGCGTGGGTCTCGCGTGAGGGAGATCGGTAGTTCGTTCCCCGGTCGAGTCAAACCAATGACTTACAAAATTGGTACTTGTCACTTCCTAGCTAGGCGCTTTGCATAATTAGGATAGGGTAAGGACTGGTTGACTCAGTGTCAGGATAATGTGACTGAATGGGATATCAGGTCATGGTACCGGTGGCCTGGTCTCCCAGTGGGACAGCACTATAAAGTCAACATGAGTGCACACTGTCACACATCAGTACCCGTCCTGATATGACCTCAGATGTTGCCAGGACGTAAAACTCCAAGAACCACCCCCCCACACACAGCACCACCCACACCAACCCACACCCATCCCCACCCCAACCCTCCGCCCACACGCACCCCCCCCCCCACACACACACTCACCTACACCCACACACACACACACCACCACCACCCACACCAACCCACATCCATCCCCACTCCTACCCATACCAACTCACACCCATCCCCACCCACACACACCCCTTTCCTATTGTGTACAATATTCCTCCTTCCGCTGTCCTTTATAGGGAGAAAACTGATTTTGTTTTAATTGGCTAACTTTCTTTGTGGTGAATGATAATGACTATACTAATTGTATTACATATATATATATATATATATATATATGTGTGTTGTATAAGCAATTATACGAGTATAATTATCTGGAAACAGATTGTCTATAGTTTTTTCAGGTGGAGGAGGGGAGTCATTTCTGACCAAATCTGGATCATGTGTGTTTCGCGACAAAATGGTGCGTCCGTTTTGATTGCTTGGAATGGTGTCTTATTAGTTGCTAAGCCGTGATGAGCTAATTAAGGTTGCCAGTGTCTGTCTCGTGAAATAAGGGCAGTGCCAATTAGACAGACCAAGCTGACAGCACTATCCCAAGTGTGAACCACGTGGTTGGAAATGATAAAGTGAATTTATGTTAGACAGCATTAGATTGTTAAAAAAAACTTAGGCTTTGACTCTTTTTTTTAACAATTGCATTTCTCTGATACACAGTGACATCCGTCCTGATATGACCTTAAATGTTGCCTGGACGTAAAACTCCAACACCCAACCAACCAACCAACCACAATGACATAGCTTGAGGGGAGCGACATCTTCTCGCTAAGCACATTCTTCAAATGTTGCGCTTTTTTTTAATAGCAATTCTGTAATTGTTTAGTTCCTTTATCCAAAGAAAATTCATATCTTCCTTGTGTTTTGATGTTAAATACACATTTGTTTTAAAGCTGCATAGTCCGATGAAGCATTGAAGTTTCAAAACCAGAACAATTATGTAAATTTGGTTCTACATATCTAACTTAGAGAAGGATGCACTTATTAAGCATGTGTCGCCACATAGAAGGGAATACTGGGTAAATTTAATATAACCTGTTACGGCGGAAGCCTATGATGTCAGAGTTTTGGCAAGCTTGCCAAAATTAAATTTGGCAAGCTTTCACTTCAAATATCGCAAGAGTTGTCCATTTAAACTGAAAGTTACTTCAAAGTGAAGAACGGTAGATTATAACATTCAATTTAATATCTTTATCCCAGAAAAATGACAGAAACTCAAAAGGATCGGATTTTTGCAACTTTAATGTAATAATAATTGTATAATTATTTGGTGTGCACCATGGCACCTTTTTATTAATAAATTATTGTTATTATGCACACCTTCTCTTGAGTTTAGAACCGGCTGATGCCATTGATGACACACCACTAGGGATTTCAAACTGTGTTTGTCTATGTTATCTGTATATATGTGTCTTCTTTCCATAGCAGGGAAGATCTTCGCCAGGATCCTACTCAACAGACTATCTATTCACATAACACCTGGTGTAGTTCCGGAGTCACAGTGTGGCTTCAGAGGTAACTGGAGCACTGTGGATATGATATTTTGTCTCCGACAGCTACAAGAAAAGTGCATTGAGCAGGACCGACCACTGTACATGGTATTTGTCGATTTCACTAAGGCATTTGATACAGTCGGGAGGACCGGGCTATGGCAGCTACTGAGGAAGTACGGATGCCCAGAGAAGTTCACAACTATGATCGAGGCTCTACATACAGGAATGATGGCGAACGTTAGTGCTGGAGGGGAAGTCTCGGAATCGTTCGGGGTTACCAATGGGGTCAAGCAAGGTTGTGTACTGGCCCCCACGCTCTTCTCCATCTTCCTATCAGCAATGCTAGACGAGGCTTTCCGAGACATGGGGGATGGCATCTATATACAGTCCAGACAGAGCGCTGACCTATTCAATGTCGCACACTTCAGAGCGAAGACCAAGACTACTCAGATACTGGTGAGAGAGCTACTATTCGCAGATGACAGTGCACTGGTTGCCCACTCTGCTGAAGAGACCCAGAAAATAGTGGACGCTTTCTCCGATGCATCAAAGAAGTTTGGCCTGAAAATTAACATCAAGAAGACAGAGGTGCTGTACCAACCCAACTCTACAAGAACCCGAGAGGAGGAGATCATGGTTGACGGAAACAAGCTGAACTCTGTTCCGGAATTCACCTATCTCGGAAGCACTATATCAAGTGATGGACGCATTGATGCTGAGATACAGAGGAGGATGGCCAAGGCTAGCGCATCTTTCGGCCGACTACGCCAGAGACTCTGGAACAACCACCATGTGTCCATTCGGGTCAAAGGTAAGATCTACCGCGCAATCGTGCTATCCACCCTACTATACGGAGCCGAGGCCTGGACAGTGTACAGACAGCAGGTGAAAAAGCTGCATGCCTTCATGATGCGACATCTGCGTTCAATCATGAGGCTAACCTGGAAGGACAAAGTGACGAATAAGGAAATACTCGAACGGATGGGGCTGCCCTCTATGGAAGATCTTCTGATCAAAAAGAATCTCCGGTGGACTGGACACCTCATGAGGATGTCATCAGACAGGCTACCAAAGCAGATCCTCTATTCTCAACTGTCTTCTGGCTACAGAAAGAGAGGGCGCCCCCGTCTCCGGTTCAAAGATACCATCAAGAGAAACCTGAAGCTGAGAGACATTAAGACCGACTCATGGACACAACTCTCACAGCAGAGAGCTAAATGGAGAGCGGCAGTCAAGTAATGAAAGCAGTCTTTGTCGCATCGCGACCGACAGCATGATGATGATGATGATATGTGTATGATATAAGCATTATGTGAGTATAAAGGCGCAGAAGGGGACTATTCTTATTATTATCCATATTTGTCACTGTACATGCTACTCTGTGGGCTGGCCTCCGACCCCTCCCAGTCACGTGATCGGTGGCACTGCCACTGGACCATATACTCCCCAATGGATCCGCCACACTTTCACTCACGCATGAGGATATATATGTGATGTATAAGTATTATGCGAGTGTAAGGCATGGAAGGGAATTCTATTATTATATTATTATTACTGTATATTTGCTGCTGATACCTGCAAGATACCACACTGATGTGACCAGAGAATATATTTATCTCAACCCACCTTCATTGTTTGTCTCTCATTTGCACTGTAGCATTATACGAGTATAATAACCCGGAATATCCCTCCTTTCCCCCATCACTAACTCAGTTTCATGGACTGATGGACAGTGATGGAGGAGTCTGTCCTAGTCATCTACTGCTCCAGCCTCCCCAACCCTAGTTCTGATGGTGGCGTCACCACCCTGCACACTGGAACCTCCACTCACTGTACCGCTAAATATATATATTAGCCAAGGCTAGCCTTGGCCATCCTCCTCTGTTTCCGTCAACCTCCTTGTGCCCTCCCTACGCCCTGATTGAGTGCTGTCGCCGCGAGGACGCCAACCTCCCGGCGTCCATTTCGGGAATTTTGGATGCAAGGAGGTTGCTGCTGCTGCACGTGCAACCTCCTTGCGCCCTGTTCCGGCGGCGCCATTCAAAATGGTTGGCGCCGTGGCACCGCCCTGGCGCCGCCCTGGCGCCGCCCTGGGGTGGCGAGTTGCCGGCGATCTGGCACTGATCTGCCGCCGATCTGCCGCCGATCTTCCGCCGATCTTCCGCCGATCTGGCGGCGCCAAAATATGCAATGCCGCGCTGATTTCTTTTTCTTTTTTGGTAGGCACTATGGCGCCGCCCTGGCGCCGCCCTGGCGCCGCCCTGGTGCCACCCTGGTGCCGCCCTGGCACCGCCCTGATGCTGCCCTGGTGCCGCCCCGGCCCTGATACGGCGACAGCCGGCGCCGCCCTGGCGCCGATCTGGCGCCGATCTGGCGCCGATCTGGCGCCGATCTGGCGCCGATCTGGCGCCTACCACGTAATTGAATCAATGTATCGAATGGGACACTGGGAAGTTGGCGACCTTTTGGGCCTAAGGAGGTTGGCGGCGAACGCTGGCACTCGTGTGACTGGGGTATTAGTAGCCCATGCACTTAAAGCTGCATAGTCCCATAAAAGCGCCATGACTGTGCAATACCGTCACACTACTGGCACGCGGTGAAATGAACACGCTGACCAATCTGCGAAGGTGGCTGGCTCTGAACAGCATTGTTGCACCGTGTTGGATCCTTCACTCTGATCTGAGGCCACATCTAAGATCATATCAACGCTGATACTGAATTGTGACACTACTACGCAGTTTTATATTGCTTCCCACGGAGATACCATTGCCGTCGACACCACCACAGCTTATCCCACTAAAAGAAAACGTGTTATATTTAAAAATGCCTCTAGAGCACATTGATTTTATCATCGGCAATTAGACGTCAAAGCATATCCCATGTGACCTGGGCTGGCCTTTGCTAGGCCGGGCTGGCCTGGGATGGCCTGGGCTGGCCTGGGCTGGCCTGGGCTGGCCTGGGCTGGCCTGGGCTGGCCTAGGCTGGCCTGGGCCTGCCTGGACTAGCCTGGGCTTGCCTTTGGTAGCCTGGGCTGCCCTGGGATAACCTGAGTTAGCCTGGGATGGCCTGGGCTGGCCTGGGCAGGTCTGGGGTGGCCTGGGGTGGCCTGGGCTGGCCTGGGCTGGCCTGGCAGGAAAACAGCTCACAACTGCTCCTTATTGACTTGCAGCACTGGACACTGCGCAGTCTCCGCCTGCACGAGCAGCTGCCGGGGCGTGGCTAAGGTGGTGGTGGGCGCCGCATCAGGTGTCACAAAAAGGTCCACCGTAGTGCGTGCTGCGTCAAGTGTCACAGAAAAGGATAAGATGGTACATAGGGCATCAGTGAACGGTGGCACGTGCTGTATTAGGTGTCACAGAAAAGTCTAGGACGATGCATGCTGAATCAAGTGTCACAGAAAGGTATAGGATGGTGCGTGCTGCATCAAGTGTCACAGAAATGTCTAGGATGGTGCGTGCTGTATCAGGTGTCACAGAAAAGTATAGGATGATGCATGCTGCACCAAGTGTCACAGCAAAGTCTAGGATGGTGTGTGATGCATGAAGTGTCACAGAAAAGTCTAGGATGGTGTATGGGGCATCATGTGTCACTGAAAGGTCTACTGAGGTGTGTGCTGTGTCGAGTGTCACAGACAAGTCTAGGATGGTGTATGGGGCATTAGGTGTCAAACAAATGTCCACGAGGGTGTCTGCTGCGTCGAGTGTCATAAAAAAAGGCTAAGATGGTGTATGGGGCATCAGGTGTTGCAAAAAGGTCCACGGTGGTGCATGCTGTGTCAAGTGTCATAGAAAAGTCTAGAATGGTGTATGGGCCATCAGGTGTCACAAAAAGGTCTGTGTTGTGAAGAAGCCCTTCACAGGACAGCAGGAGGCGGGCACTTGGATACATTTGTGTGTGTACATTAGTTGATTAAGTAGGGGAAATTTCAATCATGTACAACCGGTCTACCTCATTCCACTGCTCTTCGCAGTATACTAGTAATGTCGAGCACCAGGCTTGGTAGTGGTGCGTATCAACGTTTTTAAGTCACTGGTTTGACTCAGACGGGCCATTCAAATCCCACGACCTACCAAAACTGGAGGCAGATGCTCAACTCATTCGACCATCCTCTCTGGTCAAATGCTATATTCAATTAGAAGAGGCTGTGTTTCTTATTAAAAACCAAACCAGGTCTTTGGTGGGTTGAGATGTTCTCCACAAGACCGCAAAACTTCAGGTAGCGACAACAGGTTCTTAATTTTGCAGCATTACATTTACGACATTCGAATGTTAATGTGATAGCATGTATCGCAAGAAAACAGGAGGCCAATAAAGCTGAGAGGAATGAGGAATTATGGGATGGACAGGGTAGCAAACCAAGTAGATGAGATGGAGGTGGGATTAATTAAAGAGGGTCCACATTTTTGTTATCTGCGTTTGAGGAGTTCAGGCGTAAAACCCTACTCTCATAGCAGCAGAGTCTGTGAACTGTTTCAAGTCCCGACTGGATGCATACTGGTCAAGCATTATGTATATCTTGGAGCCAGTGACAGTTGCTACAATCCACCACATCTGAAGAACTGTCTCGATTTGTGTTAATCAAGAGTGGCTAACAGGTCCAAGGCCTATTATAGCTGCATCCTATTGATTGATCCTATTGATTGAAACACTAATCCAAAGATTGAGATAAACATTGGAATCAAACCTTCAGAAGGTTCTTTTTTTTACATCCCTTTTGTTTTATTAATTGAATCATAATCATTTCATCACAAGAAATCTGGAATTAGTGAGAATCAAAATCATCTTCTTGTAAAAATCTTTTATTTTAATTATATTTTTGGATTGGCATTCACGGGGTTTTGCGTCTGAACTCTTCATTAAATGTTGTACCATATCAAATTGCATTTGTTGTTGTTTTCAAATGGAGATAAAGAAAAGGTTCATTTGGTTAGATGCAAACATCCTTATGTACGTATAAAGATGTGAATTTTCTTTGCTGTATTCAAGTGATCTCTATTTCTCATTCTAGACGGCAGCTCGTTTCGATTGATGACTCGCCATTTCAGGTTAATAATCACCATTTCCGGTGAATAATGTCCTGGTTTATGGACAAATGTTACCGGACATCCCATGGTGCAATTGAGCAATAAGCCGAGCTGGGTCGCATCCGGTCAACATGATTAAAAAGTGGACATTTGTTGTTGGCAAGTTACAAAATTGACAAGTCTCACAATTTTATCTGGGGCACCTTGGCATTCCTAAGACAGCTAAAGCACTGGAGGTCCCAGTATCAGGATAATGTGACTGAGTAGGATATTGGGCCAGGGTGCCGGCAGCCTGGTAATTCGTTGGGACCGCCATCAGTGCACAGCTTGATATCCGACCTGATATAGCCTCAAATGTTGCTAGGAGGTAAAACACCAACCGACCAAACTCATGTGTCCCTGCCATAGAAAAAACATAACATTACATTATGCTATAGTGTCTTGCTGACACTGAATATTCGGAAAAGGGTTGTTTGTTGTTATTTGGGGGAGGGGGCTTGTTGATTATATTTTCCAGTGCTGCTTCCAAAATTGTTCGCGTATGGTGTTCGGTGTTTTACATCCGAGCAACATATTGAACATTTTCTAAAGGCCTTTTTTTGTTTTTGTTTTTCAAGTCAAACCAATGACTTAGAAATTGATACTTTCCACTTCCTAGCCAGGCCCTCGGCATTATGAGAATAGGGCAAGGACTGGTTGGCCCAGTGTCAGGATAATGTGACTGAGTGGGATATTATCATTTCAGGTGCTGGCAGCCTGATCTCCCAGTGGGTAAGCACTATAAAGTCACCACGAGTGTGCACTGCCACAAGTCGGTACCCATCCTGATATGACCTTAGATGTTGCCAGGATGTAAAGCTTCCAACAACCAACCAGCACCATCATCCTGATTCTGTACTAACCAGTCCTTGTCCTATCCAATTAATGCAGAGCACCAGGCTAGGTAGCGACAAGTATCAATTTTATAAGTCATTGGTTTGACCCAGCTGGGATTCGAACTCCCGACATTCCATAGGGGAAGCCTGCGCTCTACCGATTCGGCCACCACGTCCTGTGACGTGAGATGTTGCGAGGAGGTAAAACGCCGAAAGAAAAAAAGAAACTGATCCACTGACGGATTGCCTTATGGCATGTTGCTATAATGGCCAAACTCAGCGAAAATCCAGACAAATATATACACTAAAACCTCTCTTAATCGACCGACCATCGGACAAACTTTAACTGGTCCATTTGGGAGGTGGTCGGTTTAGGGAGTTTAAAAAGAAATTACAATGAGATTGTATGGGCAATCGTTTGGGACCCAAATAAAGCGATCCACGATTTGTGGAGGTGGTCAGTTAGAGAGCTTTTACTGTAGTTCACATTGTGTTCCTTATACATGATATATACATATCACATCCATAAATATATCACAATATAATATAAACACTATATAAAGGAAAGTTATTTTATTTAACAATGCCTCTAGAGCACATTGATTTTGTATCATCAGCTATTGGACATCAAACATATGGTCATTCTGACATATTTCTTAGGAGGAAACCCTCTGCCGCCACATAGGCTACTCTTTCCGATAAGCACCAAGGGATCTTTTATATGCACTTTCCCACAGACAGGGTAGCACATACGACAGCCTTTGATGAACCAGTGTTGACCACTGGTTGATAAACACTATATAGACACAATATAAATGATATACCTGTGTGGATATTCGCATCTATATATAGGTATAATACATATATGTGTGTAATACTGTGTATATATATCATGGACAAGGAACTCAATATAATCTACATATGCAGATATTCGCATACCAAACATAGAAACAACAGAGTGTATTAGCTCCACAGACCCTAACCCCCATTTAAAGCTGCATAGTCTGATGAAATAGCAAATTTTAAAATCCAAATCAATCATCTAGATTTGATTTTACATATCTAAGTTAGATACTGATGGACTTATTAAGCATTTGTTTCTGCGTAGAAGGCAATACTGAGTCAATTTAACAGAACCTGTTACTGCAGAAGTCTATAGTGTCAGAGTTTTGGCCAGCTTGCCAAAACTAATTTTCCATGTTTGCACTCAAATGTTTACCATTTAAAATAAAAGTAACTTTGAACTAATATAAAGTAGATACTAGTGATCGATCTAATATATTTATCTCAGAAAAAATACAGAAATTCAAAACCATCGGACTATGGAACTTTAAGCTAATCCATGAGTGCAATGGGGGCTTGTGGTGGGGAGTGGGTGGTAGAAGGTGGTGGATACGGGTGGGAGGGGGCTGGGAGGTCGTTATGAGTCATACACGGAATTGCTCAACCTGAAAAAACTTGTTGCTGCGTTGAAAATGTTTTTCAATGCACAGCCATCTTATCGGCCATCGATCGTACTGCAGCCATGGTGGGGCAGTGATTAGCAGCATTGGAGTATAATTGATAAGTAGGAGGCATGCGCATAGCAAACATCCATCAAAGTGAAGCTGAATTGGTGTGTGTGTGTGTGCTGTCAGTGTTACAATACGCCTCTTCTGATAGAGGGTCTCCGGTGCCGCAGCTTCAGCTGCCCGCCAGTTTCCGCCACCCGCATAGACTCAAACTCGAGGGATTGTCAATGGTCGTGAGCAATCTTCATTCAGAAAATACAGAAAAAGTGAAATATCTCTAAAACCACACCACCTATTAACAAATCGCTTGGTACACATATAGAAAACATCTTTACCAAAAAGATTCTATTAAATTTATAAGGTTAGGGTTCTTGATTTCTATTAATTTTGAATGAAACTTAGGTTTTGCACTGCACATACCATCAAACTCAAGGCATTGTCAATGGTCATGAGCAATCTTCATACAGAAAATACAGAAAAAGTGAAATATCTCTAAAACCACACCACCTAGAAACAAATCGCTTGGTACACATATAGAAAACATCTTTACCAAAATCATTATATTAAATTTATAAGGTTAGTGACGATGCTGTTAGATTTTGACGCATATGCAAGAAACTGAAAGGCAGCTGAAACTGAAAGGCAGCTGAAACTGCGACACCGGGGAGAGGCTGAAGCTTGCACCTGGTGTGTTTACATGGTTGGGGCAGTTTTCGCTCCGAGCTCTATCTTTCACTATAGGCTCACTTTGAACATGTACGCCTCCTGATGACCAAACTTGATATGGTTCTGGCATTCCAAACCATGGAACCTAGGTGCTACCGCAAGATATTATACATCTCATACAAAGGCTGTGTTACCAATGAGGAAGGAAGTCTGTGCCAAGATCCAGCAGGCAATTGGATCACACAACGATCTCTTGATGATCATAAAGAGATGCAAACTGCATGGTATGGCCATATTATCTGTTCATCAAGTTTGGCCAATACCATCTTGCAAGGCATAGTGAAAAGGGGAAGAAAACAAGGCATGCACAAGAAGAGGTCAGATGACAACATCAGGGAATGGACAGGCCTGGAGTTCGGCAAATCCCAGAGGGCGGTGGAGAACAGGAAAAACTGGAAAAACCTGGTTGCAAAGTCATATGTGGTGCCCCAACGACCCTTGTGGTTAACGGATTGATGATGAGCATTACATTTCTTTTTAGTATTGATTGTGGTGAAATAATGCTAGCAAATATTCTACATTAAATAAAACACCACTTCCTGTATGTATATTCACCACCCCAACCCCTCGCCTCCCCACCTCTAACAACTGTGTGACTAGCCCAGCAATAGTGTGTTGACTCTGGTCACCCACACCCTGACCTAATTAGTAACCATAGCAACACCCGCCTACCCATGTATGCATGCAGCAGGGCACACTTCTACAGCACCAGTGCTCCACACATTAACTACTCCTGTGTGTGCTACCAATGCGTCCAGTGTGCACACTGCACCAGTTCTCTGAATTGGTGCAGTGCGCTTCATCTCCCCGCCAAAGCAGGGTCCAGGAGCCTGATTAGTGGCCCGCCGAGCACCATTGTTGATATCTCGGAAGTCATGAATTATTCATCAAATCCAGTGTTGGCCAACCCTAGCTCTCTTCTGAGCTTAAAATATGTCCCTATAAGAATCACCGAGCGTGAGACAATAAAAGACAGATACAGAGAAGACACATACATAGAGATAGAGAGAAAGGGAGAAATACAAAGCTGGGAAGGTATGGAGTGATAGGCAGTAAGAGAAAGAGATGGTAGAAAGAGAAAGCAGTTGAATATTGACAGAGAAACCTAAAGAAGAAAAGACAGGATGGCCGAATGAGTTGAGCGTCCGCCTCCCATTTTGGTAGGTCGTGTGATTTAAACTCATGAGTTCGAACCCCGGTCGAGTCAAACCAATGACATAAAAATGTATACTTGTCACTGCCTAGCCTGGTGCTCGGCATTATTAGGATTGGGCAAGGAGTGGTGGAATGAAGAAGACCAATCGTCCATGATTGAAATTCCCCCCGCTTAATCAACTAATGTACAAACAAACAAAAATAGAGAGAAAGTGATAAAGAGAGGGAAGATAAACAGGGACTGAAAGATGTAGAGGGATGGATGGACTATGGAAAGGAGTGAGATAAAGAGCTAGTGAAGAGATGAACAAGGGAAGAGCTAGTGAAGAAATAGTGAAGAGTTAGGGAAGAGACACAAGAGCTAATGCAGATATAAAGTAAAAGTACAAGAAGCATTTTTGTATTTCACGATGCCTCTAGAGCATATTGATTTTTATCATTGGTTATTGGACGTCAAACATATGGTCATCCTCACATATTTCTTTGGAGGAAACCCGCTCCCGCCACATAGGCTACTCTTTCTGATAAGCAGCAAGGGGTCTTTTATATGCACTTCCCCACAGAGAGGACAGCACATACCACAGGCTTTGATGAACCATTGTGGACCACTGGTTGGAACGGAAAATAGCCCAAACTGCAAATGGATCCATTGAGCAGGGTCGATCCGATGACCGACAGCTTCACAGGTGGACACTCTACCGCCTGATCTACGTCCCGCTCCTCCACAGATAAAATTATATAAAGGGTTGGTGAAGGCCAGAATAATAAGCCTCCATGTTGTAGTGAGCTGTACATTGGCGCTTTTTGTGGTTTCATCGGATTATGCAGCTTTTAGGAGCATCTGATGAGGAGGGTTAGTGTTTGTGTGCTCGGGTTTTACACCCTAGCAACATCTAAGATCATATCAAGACGGGCACCGAATTGAGACAGTGTGCTTTGTTTGTTTTGCATTTGACATCTTAACAACATCTATAGTTGTATCAGGACAGGTACAGACTTGTGACAGTGCGCACTCATGGCGACTTTATAGTGCTGCCTCACTAGGAGACCAGGTCACCAGCACCATGTCCCAATATCTCACACAGTCATATTATTCATATGCTGAGCGAACCAGTCGTTGTCCTATCCTATTAATGCCGAGTGGCAGGCTAGGTAGCGACAAATATCAAATTTATGAATCATTGGTTTGACGTGGCTGGATTTTAAACCCCCAACCTCTCGCATGGGAAGCCTGCCTTCACACACTGCGTCTGATCAGTGAGTTTCCATGAGAACAGTATAGGGCGGGGATCGAGTTTTACAAAACTGGTCACTGTGTTGCAACTGACGGGTGACTTAGTAACGCGGGTGGATGTGTTGGTGGGTGAATGGGCGAGTGAGTGGGTGAGTGAGTGGGTGAGTCAATGAGTCAGTCAGTGAGTCAGTGAGTCAGTGGTGGGTGAGTAAGTGAATGAGTGGGTGGGTAACTGAATCGGTGATTCAAATGGTTGGTTAGTTGTTGGAGTTCTACGTCCTCGCAACATCTAAGGTCATATCAGGACGGGTAGCGACTTGTGACAGCGCGCACTCATGGCGACTTAATAGTGCTTCCTCACTGGGATACCAGGCCAGCAGCACCATGACCTGATATCCCTCTCACTCACATTATCCTGACACTGAGCTAACCAGTCCTTGCCCCATCATAATAATGCCGAAAGCCAGGCTAGGACGGGTGATTCAAATGAGTATGCATGCATCGGTGATATCGATGCCAAAATGGACAGATTCAAATGAGTACGCATAATGACGTCATGGCTAAAGGGGAAGGAGGGCGATTCAAATTAACCCTAATATTCCATCATGGCGTCTGATCACTACGAGATACACCAAGGGCCTGGGTGATTTCCTGACTTCATTTCCCGAGAGCTGAGTCAGTTTTTCTCACCGCTCAGACTCGGCGTCCCAACCGGCGTCCCAGTGACCTAACGACCTGCGAACGCTGGCTAATGACTCACACTCACAGTGACACAGCCGCTGCCAGCGGTGTGGTGTTTTTGTTTTAATTGTTATTTTGCTTTTCATTTATGTATTTATTTAAGTTGTGGTGAGGTTGTTGAGTGCTTGCTGTCTGCTCCTGGGCCTTGGGCCGATGAGCTCACTGAGGGTGACCTACATAATGTCCACACCCACAACCACCCTAACCCTCACTCCTCATCCCTACTGTCACCACACTTCACACTGCTATACCCTTACCCTGCTATACCCCCGCCACCCCACACCCAAACCTACACCCACACTCACACCTACACCCACACCCACACCTACACTCACACCTACACCTACACCCACACCCACACCCAAAGCTACACCCACACTCACACCCAAAACTACACCCACACCCACACCCACACCCCCACCCCCACCCACACCCACACCCACACCCACACCCACACCCCCATCTCCTCACCTACTGCCACCCACTTCATACCACACACCTGTACCTCCCATCACACCCACACCCACACTCGCCCCACCCCAACCCAAACCCAACCCCAAACCCTCTCTGGTTGGTTGCTTCTACTGACTTACCGGTCGCTGGAGACCTCTGGACCCACTCAACTCCCATCGGCCGCTTCACCCCCCCCCCCCCCGCCCATCCCTCGCCCATCCACCACCCCCACCCACCCCTGTTCCCCGTCCATCCACTTGCTCACTACCGGCCCAAATCGCCCATACGCCCGGCCTGACTGACTGACCCGGCTCCTGGCTCCTGCCCGTACACAGTACCACAACAAGCCGTAGATCCTGGCATTTTCACGTGGCAAGCACGGTGGGTTTGTATTGTGTGGACACCATCCATGTAATATATTATAAGGATGTGCCTTCACACTCTGATCAGATGAAAGCATCGTCGCACATATTTACACATATTTACACATATTTACACATATTTACACATACTTACACATATCTACACATATTTACACATGTGTACATACATTTGCACATATGTACACACTTTTCACATATGTACAGACATGCACAACCATTTACACATATTTAAACACATTTACACATAGTTACAAATATACCGATATTGACACTTAGTTACAAATATACCGATATTTACAAATATACCGATATTTACAATATACCGATATTTACACATATCTGAACAGATTTGCATACATTCACAAATATATACACATAGTTACACATAGTTACACGAATACCGACACGTATATCTACTTACACCTATTTGCACACATGCATGCATATATCTACACATAGTTACACCTATTTACACATATACCGATGTTTACACCTATTTGCACACATACACACCTATTTACACATATTTAACTATACACATGGTGATATACACATATTTACACATATACCGATATTTCCACTTACTTACACCTATTTACACACATTTACACACACACACATCAGTGGGAACCAGACGGGGTGGCCGAATGAGTAGAGCGTGAGACTCCTGTTTTGGGAGATCGGGAGATCCGAACCCATGAGTTTGTGGGTTCGAATCCTGGTCGAGTCAAACCAATGACTTAAGAATTGATACTTGTCACTTCTTAGCCTGGTGCTCAGCATTATTAGGATAGGGCAAGGACTGGTTGGCTCAGTGTCAGGATAATGTGACTGAGTGGGATATCAGGTCATGGTGCTGGTGGCCTGGTTTCCCAGTTCGGCAGCACTATAAAGTCCTCATGAGTGCGCACTGTCACAAGTCGGTACCCGTCTTGATATGATAAGTTAGATGTTGCTAGGACGTAAAACAACAACAAACAAACACACATCAGTGGAGCTCATCGGGCCACTAATCAGGCTCCAGGACCCGCTATGGGGGGGATGAAACAGACTGTGTCAATCCAGAAATGTTGGCGCAATACACAAGCCTCCAATACGGGCGTGCACCATGGTATCACACACATACTGGTCTATGTGTAGTGAGCTGGTGGAGCCGAGCAGCAGTGGACACAGTGCATGCACACAGGAAGGGGTGTGTAAGGGTTACTATGGTTACTAATTAGGTCAGGGCACTAATTAGGTCAGGACACTCTACAGCCGGGGTGGCCGTCAGAGGATGGGTCAGGAGTTGGCGAACACACATACAGGAAGTGGTGTTTTATCTAATGAGAGAATACTTGCTAGCACAATTTCACTCCAATCCACACCAGAAAACAAATGCAGGGCAAGGAGTCTATCAAGTTTGGCTTCATCAAGAACCGCGATTTTATTGTTCAATGTGAATTTTAAATGATGGCCTATATCGAAGGGATAGGAAGGCGGGGAGGGACAACTGCCCCACTTCCTTATGTGTAAACACGCCGGTGTCAGCGTCTCAGCTCCCACAAGGCTGATTTGCCAAATGTCGTTTCTGCGCATGCGTGGATTCGAGTGACGAATGGAGACTGCGGATTGTCAGACTCTCATTTCCCACAAGTCTCCTTTCCCAGTTGTTTTAATCAGTCTTTTTGTATTTAGCTTGCGAGGGGGGGGGGAGGAGATTAATTTGGTTGGGTTGTTTTCGTGGTGTTTTTACATTATTTTAATTATTAAATTATTAATTCAAATTATTAATTATTTAATTCAAATATCTCAGGGGTACGTTTATCTTTTCTTGGCTGGCTGGGGGGGGGGGGGGAGGGGTTGTTTTAATCAGTCTTTTTGTATTTGTGCTATTTCCTACTGAAGGATTATTTAATTATTGGGGGGGGGGGCCTTCTTTTTTTATATTTTTACTATCTCAAGGGTACGTTTACTTTTCTTGCTGGGGGAGGGTTGTTTTAATGTCTTTTTGTATTTGTGCTATTTCCTACTGATGATTATTTAATTATTGGGGGGGGGGGGCCTTTTTTGTTATATTTGACTATCTCAGGGGTACGTTTATCTTTTCTTGGCTGGGGGGGAGGGATTGTTTTAATCAGTCTTTTTGTATTTGTGCTATTTCCTACTGAAGGATTATTTAATTATTGGGGGGGGGCCTTCTTTTTTTATATTTTGACTATCTCAAGGGTACGTTTATCTTTTCTTGGCTGGGGGGAGGGGTTGTTTTAATCAGTCTTTTTGTATTTGTGCTATTTCCTACTGAAGGATTATTTAATTATTTGGGGGGGGGCCTTCTTTTTTTATATCTCAGGGGTACGTTTATCTTTTCTTGGCTGGGGGGAGGGGCCTTTTTTTTCAGACAAACATGACACAGCAGAATTGATATTTCATATTTTTTAATAAGACTGAACCAATCGTTCACAGGACTTATATGCCCTCGTCACATTTCATTTCTTCAAAATCTCGGGGCCTTCACTTCTTGCCCTATGATACAGTCAATGTACATGCCACTTCAATTTAACACATTTTATAGTGATAGTAAATCTCATCAATAACAGTAACAGTATTTGATCTAAGGCAGTGAATAGTGATTGTGTCCCTACCCAACCCACTAATTTTGTTACACTAATTAAATGTCACATTACTGATAATTTACACGTCTTACCCTCTGATACAGTCAATGTACATGCCACTTCAATTTAACACGTTTTATAGTGATAGTAAATCTCATCAATAACAGTAACAGTATTTGATCTAAGGCAGTGAATAGTGATTGTGTCCCTACCCAACCCACTAATTTTGTTACACTAATTAAATGTCACATTACTGATAATTTACACTTCTTACCCTCTGATACAGTCAATGTACATGCCACTTCAATTTAACACGTTTTATAGTGATAGTAAATCTCATCAATAACAGTAACAGTATTTGATCTAAGGCAGTGAATAGTGATTGTGTCCCTACCCAACCCACTAATTTTGTTACACTAATTAAATGTCACATTACTGATAATTTACACGTCTTACCCTCTGATACAGTCAATGTACATGCCACTTCAAGTTAACACGTTTTATAGTGATAGTAAATCTCATCAATAACAGTAACAGTATTTGATCTAAGGCAGTGAATAGTGATTGTGTCCCTACCCAACACTAATTAAATAAGATGCTACATGAGTGAGAACACAGCACTAAAACTGTATAAGGCAACTATACTGCCAATAATAGATTATAATGATCTAATCTATGGCCTTTTAACAAAACAACAAAAAATAAATTACAGAGAACTCAAAACCGAGCTCTTAAACAGTATATAGGGGCAAAGTTCTCTTCAGTGAATGAGATGCACACTAGATCTAATATCACATACCTGAGCCAAAGGAGAGATGCACATCTGCTATCTCTTATGTTTATCAGAGCCAAGGATGAAAACTACATAGACCATACTACCAGAGTTACCAGGCAGGGGGATGCTACACTCCTCAAAGTTCCTAAACCACTCACAAATAGTCTGTACTAGACTACTAAATGACTGAAACATACAATCCTCCAAGCATTGTTTATCCCATCATTACTAACAACCTACTTACTCAAACTACTTCATGTAGTCAAAAGACACACCTGAGGTATTAACCTTTTAAGCATAACCCTATAAGCTAACCACACTCTATCTAACAGAATAAACAAACCATTCTACTAACACTCACTCCATCTCAAAATGTTAACTCCAACAACATGATAGTTTTGCAATTCACAACATAGTAGGCATACAAACCTATGAAGGAAAACTATGCACCTAACCACTCCGTAATGCAACGGTCTAATCAATACACATGTATGTATCAAGTGTGTAGGAATACAACATATAACTGCTATTTTTGTATGTGAATTGTCTAACTATACCATATGTAACTCTTTGAATGTTTGATATTGTTATTAGTGTCAAATGGTGAAAATAGTTCCTGTACTGTATCTGTACTCAGTTTGTGACACTTTATTTTCAATGCTGTTGACAATGTCACAAATTAGTGATGTAATTTTCTATGTATTTAGCTACATCCCACATTATTTGGCTAACTGATGAAATCTAAATATTGACACTCCAATAAAGGGTTTCTTTGAAATATGCATTTCTAGTAGACTACCTCAAGTGGTACACAGTTTCTGAGAACGACCCATATTGCTTTGCACCTTTTGAGACAGTCAAATATGTGCAGACAGACGGACGGTTATGGTCAGTTTGGCAGCAGGATGGCAGCAGGATGGCACACTCCTGACACCGACAGTCGCGCCGGTTTTAATTCTCTGCAGGTTTAAATCCTAAGATTTCACCCTATGCATGTTTACTGAATCTGGTGAAAGAGTAGGATTTAAACCTGCCGAGAAATTAAACCGCAACACCCGAATAAAGCCATGGTACCTCAACCCATGCCTCCTCTGATTGTGGATCGTATGCGGCAGGTAGCAAATGCTGTGTATCAATAGCTGCAATGAATAATCAAAAGGTGGTACTTACATATATATAAATTGTAAACAAATATGCCAACAAGACACAAAAAAACTTTTAATTTCAGTGACAAAGACAAAAATGCCAGGTTCAAAACACCTATCAATTTGAAGCTTTTTTTCGATAAAATCATTTAAAAAAATAGACATTTTAAAACTATACGCAAGTGGAAGCAAATGTTCACCAAAGAGTCCTAAGCGTCAGCCCTACAATCACCAGAGCCCCCAAATGGCTCAAATGTTTACAAAAATGACACAATTTTCCATTGACAGTGGACACAAGATTATTCCAAATTGACTGCACTGTATTACAAGGTAACAAAGTTATTTAAACATACCTGCATATGAATGTCTGGATCCCACAAGCTACCCCCGAGGCTGCTTTGGACTTGAGGGGAAAGAAGTCCACAAACTTTGTGAAGTAGTCGGTGAAGGTCAACACATATTTATGCCCATCACCAGTCATAGTCAACGGTCCTGCAAATACAGTTACAAAAGATTGTTTTAACCATTAGTCATAACACGTTGCGTATATTAATAATAGATTGTTTTAACCATTAGTCATAACACGTTGCGTATATTAATAATAGCTACTCCAAACAGGCTGCCAAGAGTGACTCAGCCATTTAAAAAAAAAACAGTTTGGAGTACCTAATATAAATTCAGTTGGGAGTACCGAATAGTACTGAATTTATTTCAGGGAACATTAATATTTCATCTCCGAGGTGGGGAAATGTAAAAAAAACGTCATCAATGACAAATTTGTACGTACCTATCAAATCCATCCCAACTAGCTCTAAAGGCTCCGTTACTTTGATGGGCTGCAGCGCAGGGGCCTGGGTTGTCAGTGTCTCATGTCGCTGGCAGACGCTACACGACTTTACGTAGGTGACAACATGCTCTTTTATCCCAGGCCATCGGTAGTTGGCCGAAATCTTGGCCAATGTAGTATTGACGCCACTATGCCCTCCTAGTGAACTGGAATGGTACAGTTTAAGTATATCTTTGACCTCGGTCAAAGATGTCACGACCTTCTGCTTCTGATCCCTCCTTATTCCTACGAAGTACAGTTCTTTTTCTGTTAAAAAAAAAACCATAGAGTATAATGTCAAGCAACAGGTTATGATATATATACTAAGATTTAATACTTACATAGTCTAGTTATTATATGATTGACGCAAGGGAGCACAAGCCAATTAAAGATAGCGTGTTTTTAGTCGTTTTTATTTACACCAATGAATAGTCACTAAATACACCCATCATACAATTGGACTTTGCGCGTAGCGTGCAGATTTGCATGTAGCTATGTGAGTATTTATTATAAAAGCGTTTTATCTCAATGGAACATATTCTGCGGATTAAACAACTCTCTTCGCCATCTATCAAACATCCGTAAAATTTCACAACATGTATAGAACTAATAAAGGAACAATATGTGCATAGTTTGATAGGACATTGTAATAAACTTTGAGTGATGAAGATTTTGTTAAGAAAAGTAAAACTTGAAATTCAACCATCAACTTGAAATTCAACCACCAACTTTAGAAACAAATACTGGTCCAATTGAAACAATTAAAAAATGAGGATGTAGATAAATATGTGCTCTATGTCATGAACCCAAGAGTTAAATTGTAGCTAGAACTGCTTCGCGGCAATCGGCGATTTTCGCACATAGCTAGTCACGTAGGTATGTCATGTGCGCAAACGGCGACTATTTTCTTACAACAAAACTGATCCAGCCAATCGCACAACATTACGTGCAAATAGTCGTTTAAAAGGTTTGCATTGGTCAATCTTGTTGATTTTTGTATATTATGTAGTATGGGAATCCCTTTACAGCTTAGTTTAACAATATTTCAATTTGGTGAAGTTTTGCTATTCCAATCATAATTTCAAAGTTTTCACTCAATTTCAACCTGCAAAATCATCCTTTTATATCAATCTGGAATTTTTTTAAAGTTAACTGGAACGTGTAGCCATGATTAATCTTATATAGTGTTGAGTTTGGGGAAATTGTGCCAAGGCACTCAGAATTGGCGCCAGGCGGAATGAAAGTAGGTATGTGTGAATACCGCTGATCGCCGCGAAGGCTAGTGCATGTACCTCGTGTCAGTGTCACATCGGCGTGAAACGTCCTTACGTGCAAATAGACAATAAAATAGACAATAAAATCTCCTGGCACACAAAGAAACATAGAATAAGTGATAGAGAGATAGTTTAATTAGTTAGTACATACCGTCTGCATCCCAGTAGTGTGTTGACACTTGGTACTTCAGTTTTCTGATCTCTATGCCTCCTCCTGCTGGATATGTCTGAGTACGAAGATAATGAATCAGGCGTCCTGCATTCTCAGTGTGGGCCTTGAACTTTACCAGTAGATGCGCCATTGTTGATTGTACTTGTGGTTAATATACAAATATGTCTTAGTGAACAGTCTTAGGCCACGCTTGTAGTGTCTTAGTGAACAGTCTTAGGCCACGCTTGTAGTGAATATTCAAATGGCTGTATCCAAATATTTGAGACTGGCTCAGTTTTGACGCATGCGCAGACGACGCTGTTGGATTCTGACGCATGCGCAGAAGCGACATTTGGCAAATCAGCCTTGTGGGAGCTGAGACAGCCACACCGGGTCGCAGCAGCTTATGTAGAATGGGTTTTTATAAACCTTGTGGAGAGAGTGTGTTTTCCTATTTGTGTGCGTGTATGTGTGTGATTATATCATTGAGTTTTTGTATGTATGTGTGGTGTATGTGGTGTGTATGTGTGGTGTGTATACATGGTGTGTATGTGTGGTGTGTATGTATGGCATATGTGGTGTGTAATCATGGTGTGTATGTGTGTATGTGTGGTATGCATGTGTGGAGTGTGAATGGGTGGAGTATGTATATGTGGTGTGTATGTGTGGATGGTGTGTGTCATGTTTATGTGTGGCATCTATGTGTGGCATGTATGTGTGGTGTGTATGTGTGGTGTATGCATGGTATGTATGTGTGGTGTGTATATATGGTGTGTGTGGTGTGTATGCATGGTGTGTATGTGCGGGGTGTGTATGTGTGGCATGTACGTGTGGTATGCATGTGTGGAGTGAGAATGCATGGAGTATGTATATGTGGTGAGTATGTGTGGATGGTGTGTATCATGTGTACAGGTGGCATGTATGTGTGGCATGTATGTGTGGTGTGTGTGGTGTGTATGTGTGGTGTGTAGGTGCCTGTATCTACATGCCCTTCGGTGCGTCGGTGTCTGTTATATATGTGATGTGTGGTATATGTGTGGTGTGTATGTGTGGTGTGTATGTGTTGTGTGTGTGGAGTGCGTACGTGTGGGGTGTGTGGTGTTATGTGTGGTGTGTAGGTGAGTGTATCTGCCTGCCCGTTGGTGTCAATGTCTGTTATATCTCTGATGTGTGTGGTATATGTGTGGTGTGTATGTGTGGTGTGTATGTGTGGTGTGTATAGTGTGTATGTGTGGTGTGTATGTGTGGAGTGTGTATGTGTGATGTGTATGTGTGGAGTGTGTATGTGTGGTGTGTGGAGTATGTATGTGTGGTGTATGTGGAGTGTGTATGTGTCGTGTGTATGTGTGGAGTGTGTATGTGTCGTGTGTGTGGAGTGTGTATGTGTGGTGCGTGGAGTGTGTATGTGTGGTGTGTACGGTGTTATGTGTGGTGTGTAGATGTGTGTATCTGCCTGCCCGTTGGTGTGGATGTCTGCTATATCTGTGATGTGTATGTGTGGTATATGTATGGTGTGTATGTCTTGTGTATGTGGAGTGTGTATGTGTCGTGTGTATGTGTGGAGTGTGTATGTGTCGTGTGTGTGGAGTGTGTATGTGTGGTGCATGGAGTGTGTATGTGTGGTGTGTATGGTGTTATGTGTGGTGTGTAGGTGTGTGTATCTGCCTGCCCGTTGGTGTGGATGTCTGCTATATCTGTGATGTGTGTATGTGTGTGTGTCGGTAGTAGAGGGGTGGAAGGTTAATGGGGTCATGCATAAAGCATGGCATACATAGTACGCTGGGAGCCTGCGTGGTCGCACTAAGTCGTCGTTACATGGGGCTAGGATGTTACAGAAATATATTAATCCAATTCTGCTTTTTTTTTCGTGTAAGGATATTTTTCTGTAAAAAAAATCATTTGAAGGAGTTGACATTTCTTCTTATAACCGGGAACTGAGGAGAAGCTTTCTTGGGAGTATAATTTTACCAGCTAGCCATGAACTGAGTCTCAGCTCGCAGAGAAATGTTCAGTGATTTTTTTTTTTAATCAGGAAAGATAAAACGCCACAGCATTGGGGTGTTGTAGCATTGGATTGGCACAGAATCACAGTGTCACGGTATTGCTGTGTTGTAGCATTGGACTGTCACATCATTACAGTGTCACAATATTACAGCGTGTTGTATCGGTCTTGTAGTGTATCAGTTTTGTAGTGTGGGATTATCGCAGTGGCAGTGTAAAGGAAGCCTCTCAGTGTTAATATAGTGTCACAGTTAACATGGTGTCAGTGTCAACACAGCATCTCAGTGGTGTCAATGTGGTGTAAGTGTCAACAAAGCGCCACAGTGGTTCCAATGTGGTGTCAGTCTCAATACAGTGCCACAGTGGTGTCAATGTGATGGCCGTGTCAACACGGCATCACAGTGTCACCATGCTGCCAGTGTCAACACAGCGTCACGGTGTCAACATGGTGCCAGTGTCAACACAGTATCACAGTGTCAACATGGATGCAGTGTCAACACAGTGTCACAGTATCAATGTGGTGTCACTGTCAAGATGGTGCCAGTGACAACACAGTGTCACAGTGTCAACGTGATGTCAGTGTCAACACTGTGTTACAGTGGTATCAACATGGTGTCAACACAGGATTACAGTGTCAACATGGTGTCAGTGTCAACACAGCATCGCGGGATCAATGTGATGTCAGTGTCAACATGGTGTCAGTGACAACACAGTGTCACAGTGTCAATGTGATGTCAGTGTCAACAGAGTGTTACAGTGTTGACACTGACAACATGGTGTCAGTGTCAACACAGCATCACAGTGTCAACATGGTGTCAGTGTCAACACAGTGTCGCAGCATCACTGTCATGTTAGTGTCAACACAGTTTCAACACAGTGTTTCGATGTCAGTACAATGTCCTTATCTAACGGAATGTCGCGTGTTTCTGCAGTAAATGCATTAAACATTGCAGTAGGAAAAACGGTCACTAAAATGGAGCGGGGGGTAGGTGTGTCGGGGGGGGGGGGGGGTGCAGACGGGGGGGGGGAGAGAACCACCAGGACCCATTTGTCGTGGCGCCACACCCAGCCCGGGCCCGAACCGGCTACTATTGGATTCACTAGATCATGGAAGCGGAAGCCTTAAATGCTGCGATACTAAAGGCCCGTCTACACTGAGTTGAGTTGGGTTTTATTTAAGCACAAACATGTAGTAAGGTAACTAAACTGTATGGCTTCCCCAAGAGGTGATCTTCAAGTTGAGCAGGCGATGCCATATTAACCCTTTAAGGACGGCAGTTCCCAAATGTGCCTGCAAGATACACGCGCTTACAAGTTAACAGTTACAGGCCGGGAGCGCCTGAATGCACCTGCTAAGTCTCTTCTCATATCTTATATCATATGGCATAACCAATAATATTGTGGTGGTCTGCACTGACCTCTCAGGCAAGGAGCCGCATAGACAGGTAGGCGTAGGTAGTGTGGTGATATCAGGGAGCCTAGGTGGTGTAATGGTTAGCACACTGGCCTTGAATGCAAAGAGATGTGGGTTCGAGTTCCACTCTAGGCACAATCTTTCCCCTTTTCATCATGCCCATGACACTGGTTGCCGTGACCATGATCGTGTACAAGATATGTAGTGTATAGTTGTTGAACCACCCTGTCTATGTATATATTTAAGTGCATTGCCTGTATGTATGTAATTGTAAGGATTACAAGACTTACAATTCCACGGGGACGAGTGTGGTGGTCTGCACTGACCTCTCAAGCAAGGAGGCACATAGACAGGTAGGTGTGGGTAGTGTGGTTATATCAGGGAGACTAGGTGGTGTAATGGTTAGCACACTAGCCTGGAATGCAAAGAGATGTGGGTTTGACTCCTGCTTTAGGCGCAATATTTCCCATTTTCATCACCCCCACGACAATATCAATGAGGCTGAATTTGATATCATTTGAAAGAGAAATCAAGGGAGAGATAAGGAAAAAAAACATTTGCAGAAACAGAACAGGATTATATTTTCCCTCCAGTTTCCTTGTTATCCCAATTTTTTTTAAAGTTGTAAGTCATTGGTTTGACTCGAGGAGGATTCGAACCCCAACCATCTCCCAAAACGGGAGAGTGTGACGATGTGGACGCGCCTTAACGCAGGCAGACGACACTGCCCTTTACTGCTGCTACACACGCCCGGCGTCCACCAGAGATTCTAGATGTATGCCGACTACAAGTTACAACATCCCAGTGGGGCGACATGGTTGGTGTCCTACTATGTCCTGTGGGTACAAGCGATACGGACTAGAAGAGTCTTTTTTTTTAATTAGGGGGTGGTGATTTTTATGTAGTTTTATTTTCTTTGAGGGGGGTGGTTTTTTTCTAGTTTTACTTCTTTTGTTCGAGGGCGTGATGAAAATGGGGAAAATTGCGCCTAGAGCGGGATTCGAACCCACAT
Source organism: Branchipolynoe longqiensis (assembly GCA_030323885.1). Classification (NCBI taxonomy): domain Eukaryota; kingdom Metazoa; phylum Annelida; class Polychaeta; order Phyllodocida; family Polynoidae; genus Branchipolynoe; species Branchipolynoe longqiensis. The sequence goes on from CM059192.1 coordinate 30,394,791, forward strand.
CTCTTGCCTTCCGAGCTAGTGTGCTCACCGTTACACCACCTAAGCTCCCCGTCCTGATATGACCTTAGATGTTTCCAGGACGTAAAACTCCAACAAATGAAACAAAACCCAAGCTCCCTGTTGCACGCCGGTGCCTGTCCTCATATGACCTTAGATGTTGTGAGGACGTAAAATAACAACAAACAAACGGCTAATGTATGAGAATGAAAAATGAATTAGTTCTTGGGTAAGTTTACATGTACATTGTGACCAGCTGGGTTTGAGGGCCAGGGGTTTGAGGGATAGTTAGAGGTAGGGGGTTGCAGGGAGGGGGTTGGATGGAGGGCATTGTAGGGAGGGAGAGGAGTTAGATGGAAGGTATTGTAGGGACGGGGGTTGGATGTAGGGGGATAGGAGGAGGGGGTATGGGGGGGGGAGGGAGGTTTGATGGAGGGGTGGTTGGAGGGAAGGGGGTTGGAGGAGGTGGGTTGGATGGGTGGCGTTGTTAGGGAGAGGAGTTAGATGGGAAGGGTTGTAGGAGGGGGTTGGATGGAGGGGGTTAGATGGAGGGGGGTTAGATGGAGGGGAGAGGGGGAGGTTTGACGGAGGGGGGTGGTTGGAGGAAGGGGGTTGGGAGGGAGGGGGGTTGGATGGAAGGCGTGGGAGGGAGAGGAGTTAGTGGAAGAGGTTGTAGGGAGGGTGGTTTTGTGGAAGGGGGGGGGGGTAGATGGTGATGGAGGGTAGGGGGAGGGAGGGAGGTTTGATTGGAGGGGGGTGGAGGAAGGGGTTAGATGGAGGGGTTTTAGATGGACGGGAAGAAAGGGAAATTTGGTGGAGGGGTGGTTGGAGGAAGGGGGTTGGAGGGAGGGCGGTTGGAGAGTGTGGTTTGGAGGGAAGGGGGTTAGATGGAGGGAGGTTTGAGGGAGGGGGGGTTGGAGGAAGGGGAGGTTGGAGGGGGTTCGAGGCAGAGGGGGTTTGAGGGAGTGGGAAGGAGGAGGGTTGGAGGAAGGGGGGTTGGATGGAGGGGTTGGGTGGAGGGGGGTTGGAGAGGAGGAGGGTTGGATGGAGGGGTTGGGTGGAGGGTTGGATGGAGGGGGGGAGGGGGTTGGAGGCAGCGGATGGAGGCAGGAGGGGTTGGAGGGAGGGGGGAGAGGGTCATTCCGCTGACAGGGGCTCTTAAATAGCATACACTTCATAAGAGGCTACACGGTAAACTAATGGCGGTGTCAGCGACCTGCTAAGTAACGGTTGCTGTACAACCGGGAGATCCGCGTCTGCCTGCGTTATGTCCCAGCCGCCCCACCCCCCACCCCCCACCCCCCGTCGCCACCACTCGTTCTCCTGATGTTCCAATGCTTTTCTTCCCATACCGGTCTTCACTGACCGCCGCCATGTGTGGACAACCCTTCAATGTACAAACTCCTTTTGTTTTAATTCAACTGTCCAATTTTCCAGTGACAGGACACCTGCTTTGTCAGGATCGAAACTGGTGTGGATTGGTGTCAAAGTGTTGTCAGTGTCAATACAGCATCATAGTGGTGTCAATGTGGTGTCAGTGTCAACATAGTGTCATAGTGATGTCAATGTGGTGTCAGTGTCAATACAGCGTCATAGTGGTGTCAATGTGGTGTCAGTGTCAACACAGTGTCATAGTGGTGTCAATGCGGTGTCAGTGTCAACACAGCGTCATAGTGGTGTCAATGTGGTGTCAGTGTCAACACAGTGTGATAGTGGTTTCAATGTGGTGTCAGTGTCAACACAGTGTCATAGTGGTGTCAATGCGGTTTCAGTGTCAACACAGTGTCATAGTGGTGGTAATGCGTTGTCAATGTCAACACAGTGTCATAGTGGTGTCAATGTGGTGTCAGTGTCAACACAGTGTCATAGTGGTGTCAATGTGGTGTCAGTGTCAACACAGTGTCATAGTGGTGTCAATGCGGTGTCAGTGTCAACACAGTGTCATAGTGGTGTCAATGCGGTGTCAGTGTCAACACAGTGTCATGGTGGTATCAATGCGGTGTCAGTGTCAACACAGTGTCATAGTGGTGTCAATGCGGTGTCAGTGTCAACACAGCGTCATAGTGGTGTCAATGCGGTGTCAGTGTCAACACAGTGTCATAGTGGTATCAATGCGGTGTCAGTGTCAACACAGTGTCATAGTGGTGTCAATGCGGTGTCAGTGTCAACACACTGTCATAGTGGTGTAAATGTGGTGTCAGTGTCAACACAGCATCACACTGTCAACATGGTGTCAGTGTCAACAGAGCATCATGGTGTCAACGTGATCTCAGTGGCAACACAGCGTGTAATTGATGAATGATGGTTGATTGGTAGTTGGTGATTGGTTTGTGATTGGTTTGTGATTTTCTTTGGTGACTGATTTGTGATTGGTTGATGATTGATGATTGATCGTTAAATGATGGTTGTTTGATATTGGATTGATTTGTGATTGGTTGGTGATTTATAGGTGATTGGTAAGTAATTGATATAAAATTGATGGGAGATCAGTTGATTGGCGTTTGATCGGTGGCTGATTCATAACTGACTGATGGGTGATTGGTTAATTTATTGTTGATTGATAGTTGATTGTTGGTGGTTGCTTCTTGATTCATACTATTTGGTTGGTGATTGGGTATTTGGTTGATTAATGTATTGTTTGTTAATAGTTGATTATTGGTGTTTGCTACATGATTGATGATGCTTGATTGTTGATTTCTGATTTGTGATTGGTCAATTGCGATTGATTAATTCATCGTTGATTGATACTTGATTTATTGTTGGTTGTTGCTGCTTGATTGGTGATTTTAGATACTTGATGGGTGATTACTTAGTGATTGCTTGGTGATTGATCGGTTGTGATTTTATACCGTGTTGGGCCAGTGAATGCCATTCTCACGGTAGCTGTCCGTTGAAGGCAGTTACTAATCCGAGGTACTACTGTACCTCCAGTGCTGCTGCCCAAAACGCCGGGAGCCAATCAGAAGTAGCCTGATACATATACATCAAATCGGACCTATTTCCGCTTAACTTCTGACTACACCAGCGTCTGCATTACACGCCGCTAGAGGGAAGCACCTTGTGACAGTTGGGTGTTTTTTGTTAGTGGGTTTATTTTCTTGGTGGGGGGGGGTTCATGAAATATCCTTTTTGAATAAGAAGATTAATATTTGATATAACTATAGCGAGTAATGTAATAGGAAACGCTTGCCCGATATTTTTTTGTAAATAATTTATTGAACAAAAGATACACTTTTTCAGCATTTCTTTTTCGTTTTTAAGCATGAATCCCTGTTCTAATGTTATTTATCGTAAGGAATATGTCAAATGGTTGAATTATCTTTTTTCTAACCAATTTATTCAACAAAACGATACACATTTTCAGCATTTCTTTTGTTTATTTTTATTTTTTATTGTAAAGCACATGTAAAATGGTTGAAATATATTTTTGCAAACAATTTATTGAACAAAAGATAGACTTTTTCAGCATTTCTTTTGTTTGTCTTTAAGCATGTATCCCTACCCTGGATTTGATCCATCGTAAAGCAAAGAGTTCAGGCGCAAAACCCCATAAACACCAATCCAAAAATGAAGATAACCAATCACCCATCAGTCAGTTATCATGCGGATGACACTGTTGTATATGCAGAAGGAAGCACAGTAGAGGAGGTAGCAACCAAACTGAACATTCTCCTGCTAAAGCTGGACGGCTGGTGTGAATCCAATAAAATAACCATCAATGCAAATAAATCTAAAAGAGTACTCTTCTCACATACAGCAATCACAGGAAGAAACCTACAATGCACACTAGGAAACCAAACACTGGAAAGTGTAAATCACTACAAATACCTAGGCTTAGAACTAGATAGACAGCTAAACTACAATCTGTGTGTAACAAAAATCATACAAAAAGTAAATCACAAACTATGGCTATTTGCTAAACTAAGAAACTATATGACACAAGATATGTCAATAAAAATCTTCAAAGGCATGGTACTCCCCTACTTTGACTATGGGGATGTAATCTACATGGGTGCTAAAAAAGAGCTACTTAAAAGATTGCAGATACTAGAAAATAGGGCCCTGAAAATCTGCCTGAAAGTAGACAAACTACACCCCACTTATGACCTATACAAAAGAACTAAACTAAAGCTACTAGAAAACAGAAGGATAATCCACCTAAAAACATTAGCATATGGATATAGCCAAGACATTAAGTGTCTAACCCAACCACTAAGGGACACCAGAGCAAGCAAGGCACCACTACTAAGGCAGACCAGAAGCCAGATCAAAGCCCATGAAAGGAGCACACTGGAAATGGCCGCCAAAGCATGGAATGCGCAAACGGTGAAAGAAAGACAAATCCCTGACCTAAAAACGTACAAAAAATATCTGTGCAAAATAAAAACTGGGAACCCCAACTGAACTGCACCACAAGGGGGCAGGTGAAATGTCATGGCCCACCAACTGGACAGCCCAGGGCAGGATAACCAGAAATATAAAAGCCAGATAACATATCCAACAACAATATGAATCAAATCAAATTCAAACAAACAAAACTCAACCACCTATTTCATACACGCCTATGGACATGTAAATAAAATAGGCTAGTTTAGAATTAAGTAGAAAAAAGCGGAAAACTCTTCCCAAGAAAACCCCAAAACACTAACATAGAACCTTAAGAAATAGAACAAAAATACAATGCCGAGAGGGCCCAAAAAAACTAACATAGGCTACTAAACGTACCAACAGACTATCTATCTGCTACTGAAATGCAGACAATCAAATAACTTATCAGCAGCTACTGTTTGATGACACTAACACTACAGCTGGCCAGCATTGAAAACAAGCCTGGGTACCTGGGCTTACATGCTATGGACAGTATAAATACAGCCTCAATACAAACAAAAAAAATTAAATAAATAAATAAACAAGTGAAATTACTGAGAATGAATATTATTTTCAGGTAAAAATCTGTTATTTAAACAACATTTTTGGATTGGCGTTTACATGGTTTTGCACCTGAACTGAGTTAGAGCGTCCGTCCGTCTCCCGTGTTGGTAGATCGTGGGGTTGTGGGTTCGAACCCCGGTCGAGTCAAATCAATGACTTAAAAATGTATACTTGTTGCTTCCTAGTCTGGCGCTTGGCATTATTAGGATAGGGCAAGGACTGATTGGCTCAGTGTCAGGATAATGTGACTGAGTGGGATATCAGGTAATGGTGCTGGTGGCCTAGTCTTCCAGTATGGCAGCACTATAAAGTCACCATGAGTGCGCACTGTCACAAGACGGTACCTGTCCTGATATTACCCTAAGCGCATCTTAAGTCCCCCTTTTCCGCTTTTCTTGTTTTGGTTGTGTAGCTGAGTACCCGAACGCTAGCAGACGATAAAAGGACTAGGTCACAGGTCACGTGACCGCCGGTAGTTGTTCGTTGATCCCCAATAAAGAGTCACTCGCTGTGCATAACTCAACGTGTTAAGACTTCTTGTTTTACAGTATGGGCCTCCAGTCACACTGGAGCCAACAGCTGCTGGCGACCAGGTGGCCTGTGGAGGAAGGATTGTGGGACGGAAGTGAAGATGCATCTTCATTGCTTGCTTCCTCTTGTGCCCGATCTCAGAGAGAGAGAAATGTATGCAAATCAGTCTCAACACTCATACACATTGACTCTGCAAATACAGCGCAGGCATCATCTCAAGGTGGAGTCGACAAATGATGCAGATTTGTGCAACCTGAAGAAAAGCTGTATTGGGTCATTCTCAGGAACTGTGTACCATATTTTTGGTTTTAACGTTACATTGTTAATGATTTTGCCTTCTTTTTGGGGGGTAGTAAGTCAAATACGTATTGTTGACTGTGTGTGTGTATTAAGTATGTTAGCAATACTACATGTATTTAATCTATCCCACAAAATGTATCCAAAATATGCTTATATGATTTTCTGTTAGAGTGAAAATTTGAAGATTGCCATATCAACACCATACATCTACCGAAATGGTTTTGCCCAACTTTTTTCTTGTAAGAAACAATTCTTTTGGCGTAATTGTATTCAATAAAAACTTGTTTGAATTTGCTGTGTGTGCTAAAATGATGTTATAGATGTTTGTTAAAATGATGTCAGGGATGGATGTTAAGTGGTTAATTTTAACAGCTTTCTCATTTTGCATAAAATCAAAATCAAAAATTGAAAAAGAAAATTTCAACTTTGGCATATGCACAACATATAAACCTTCATATGAATATGGATTCTGCTATTATTTGGAATATTTCTGCCATTCTTTTTTTTTTTCACTTTTGGCTTCCATGTCACAAAAGTGGTATACAGTTTCTGAGAACGACCCTATTATATAATTGGGTTTTTCTCTTGAACCCATAGCTAAGTCTAAGTCCAAGGCTTTTAGAATGGGAAGATGCTGGTTTCCAGCTTAGATAAATGGGTCAGCTTTGTAGACTGGGTATTTTCTTGTTACATTATACATGTATAAAACTTCGGGTTAGATGTTTCTTACTTAAAAGACTAGCCCAGCTCTATGTTGATTAGTTATTGCTACCTTGACTGGTCATCATCATCATCATCATCATGCTGCCGGTCGTGATGCGACAAAGGCTGCTTTCATTACTTGACTGTCGCTCTCCACTTAGCTCTCTGCTGTGAGAGTGATGTCCATGAGTCGGTCTTAATGTCTCTCAGCTTCAGGTTTCTCTTGATGCTATCCTTGAACCAGAGACGAGGGCACCCTCTCTTTCTGTAACCAGAAGACAGTTGAGAGTAGAGGATCTGCTTTGGTAGCCTGTCTGATGACATCCTCATGAGGTTCCAGTCCACTGGAGATTCTTTTTGATCAGAAGATCTTCCATAGAGGGCAGCCCTGTCCGTTCGAGTATTTCCATATTTGTCACTTTGTCCTTCCAGGTTAGCCTAATGATCGAACGGTGACTTGACTGGTACTCATCATTATTAGGATAGGACAAGGCTCTGGTTTGTTGAGTTAATGTCAGGATAATGTAACTAAGAGAAATATCACATCGTATCATCCGTGGTGCCAGTGGCATTGTGTCTTATTGAAGGAACACTAACAAAACACCTAGAAATAAATCAGTAGTTACCCGTCATGGTGCCGACTGTATGGTATGCTAGTTGGACAGCACTACAAAGTCGCCATGAGGCCACGTTCTGCTATGACCGTTGATGGTGGGTTTTTTTGTTGGTACATTTGCTGATTTAGCAGGGGAAATTTCAATCGCTGACAATTGGTTTTCGTCATTCCACTTCTCCTTGCCCTATCCTAGGAATGCCGAGCGCTAGGCTAGGTAGTATAAGTTTTTAAGTCATTGGTTTGACTCAGCCATGCTTCGAACCCCGGGACCACGACCTACCAGAATAGGAGGCGGACGCTCAACTCATTTGCCCATTGCGTCTGGTAATTGTTGATTGGATGTAAAACCCCAATAAACAAACTGCTAAGGTGAAACCACCACGGTGCGTAATATAATCCAAGACCAGGGAAACAAACTCACACGGGGCGATGTGGAAGACTCATGGGCGACTCATCAGGTAAGGCATCAGGATGACTCAAGTAGATATTTGCCTGGGAGGGCCGTACTTGATTGCGTCAATGTGGGTGGGAGATCAGTGATTTGGCCGCCTAATGCATTCTGCTAATATTGTTTAGGGTAGTGGTTAGCGATTGTAGTAGTATGCATCGTCTTCTCAGGCAAACAGCCACATAGATAGATAGGTGTGGTTAGAGTGGTTGCATCAGGGCACCTAGGTAGTGTAATGGGTAGCACAGTAGCCCCAGAATGCTGTGAGCAGTAACCTGTACAAGCTACATGAGGTATGCTTGTTGAACCTATCCTGTGTACATCTGCAGGTATTACCTGCATGCAGGTAATTGTAAGCACTAAATGACTTATGGATGTGAACAATTTAAAAGACTTATAATTCCAGAAGGCTGACTGTAGTAATCCTGCACTGACATCTCAGACAAAGAACCACATAGACAGGTAAGCATCGAGAGGGTTATCGCATCAGGGAGCCTAGGTAGTGTAATGGTTAACATGCTAGCCCCAGAATAGCAAGTAGTGTCAATTCGAATCCTACCCTAGGCCTCATATTTCCCCATTTTCATCAACCCCCCACTAGACAATTGTTCAATGAGCTGATGGGATGGCCTACTGGGTTTCCTGGTGGAAATCCTCTATAATACCTTTTCCACAGTGCATGATGCATAGTGAGCTGCTATCCACAACATCAGGTGCTTACCACTGCCATCAGAGGGTGGGCTTCATGGTGGAAATAGTTGGTTGTTGGAGTTTTATGTCCTGGCAACATCTAAGGTCATATCAGGACGGATACTGACTTGTAATAGTGCGCACTCATGGCAACTTTATAATACTGCCCCACTGGGAGACCAGGCTGCCAGCACCATGACTTGATATCCCACTCAGTCACATTATCCTGACCTGAGCCAACCAGTCCTCGTGCTATCCTAATAATGCCGGGCGCCTGGCTTGGAAGTGACAAGTGGCAATCTTTAAGTCATTGTTTTGACTCGACAAGGGTTTGAACTTTTGGGTTCGAATCCCACGATCTATAAAAACGGGAGACGGACGCTCAACTCATTCGGCCATCACGTCTCATAGATAGATAGATAGATAGATTGATATCTTATACAGTGGGAAAGCAAAACCTTTGCCTATACACCGCTCCTGTTGTTCTATCTCTGTAATCTCAATTAAAAAAACATTCATAGATGCCTTATATTCGTAGAGATAGGGATGAGGGTAGAGATAGGTGTCTCATGGTGGAAATATTTCTCTTATAATACATTTTCCACAGTATGTGCCGCACAGTGCTTTGCTACTCACAACATCAATTTTTGTCATTGTCATCAGAAGGTGGGTTGGTGGTGGAAATCGTCTATTCATTACATATACCGCGCAGTGTATTTATTCCCAGCATAAAACGCTGCAAAAAGGGCCTAAGATTTAAACAAATCTAAAATGTGACTAGAAGTGTCACAGCCAGCTCGACAGAGTCAATCCTGGAGAGTCTGTACAATAGATCGGGCTCGGTCAGGTGCTGTTTTCAGGTCCACTCTTTGTTTTAGTAGAGATGTTTTTTTTTTGGGGGGGGGGGGGCAGATGGGGGAGACATTGGAGGGTAGGGGGTACTTTGGTGGGTTGGCGGGTTAGGGGGTTGGGGGAAGTGGGAGGGGGGGGGGGGGGTTCCTTCGGGACCTGCTGGGAATGCACTGCATAATTGAATACGCCGTTGGATGGCAGTAGTGGGTGTGGGGGTTTTTTCCTTTTTTTTCTGAGACAGACTGAAGAAAAGAGGTGCCCTTATTCTCACCATTCAGCACCAGCGTGCTGGAGGTCACGGGTTCGATCCCCGGCCGAGTTAGCAAAACGACTTTATAGATATAACTATCTTGGTCTGATGTTAGGCATTACCAGGACAGTGCAAGGGAATAGTTGGCTCAATTTCGCGATAATATGACGGAGTTGGGTACCTGGTCATCTAGTGCAGGTAGCACGGTATCCCAGTCGGACAGCACTATGAACTTGCCATGAGTGCGCACTGTGCCACGTCGGTATTCGACCTAATATGACCTTAGCAGTTGCTGGGATATAAGAATGCAATAAACCAAATGAAATCAAAACAGGGGTCTCAGTGACTGAATACTGTAGTAGTGAACTGCTTCTTTATCACCCTTCTCTATAATTAGTGAACCATGAGTCTGTACATTGTTCAGTTCTGCTTCATAGCGGAGGTATATCCAACTGATTCAGTATTCCCTGATCTACGTCACTCTAACAGCTGAGGAGGATCATTAGGGCTGAATGAGACTTTTTCTTTTTTTAATGATCGTTTTATTCCGTTCATAATGGTTAAGTGCATGCACTTCTTTTCGCCACTGTGCAGCAGTGGTCATAATCAATATGGATTGATTTACTTTTCCATATTTGTTTGTTTTCGATTATACGTTTGTACATAGTTAACATTTAGAATACCTTGTACCCATGCAATTAGTGTTTTGATCCAGACATAGATATATATATGTACATACAAATCTCTTTTAGATAACTACCACAGACATATCATGGGTAATGAATGGGATTCTTGAATGAAGTAGTTTGGATTTAGTAGACTTTGGGTCAGGAGTGAATAGAGGGGACGCCGAGCCCTTCCAGGCCTCTGATATACTTAGTGGATATAACGGAGCCGTTGTCAAGGCAATGAGCAGCTATGAGCAGCTATGAGCAGCTATGTACAGCTAGGAGAAGCTAGGAGCAGCTCGGAGAAGCTATGAACAGCTATGAACAGGTAGGAGCAGCTATGAGCAGCTATGAACAGCTAGGAGCCGCTGTGAGCAGTTAGGAGCAGCTAGGAGCAGCTAGGAGCAGCTAGGAGCAGCTAGGAGCAGCTAGGAGCCGCTAGGAGCAGATATGAGCAGCTACGAGAAGCTATGAGCAGCTATGAGCAGATATGAGCAGCTATGAACAGCTAGGAGCGGCTAGGAGCAGATATGAACAGCTATGCACAGCTAGAAGCAGATATGAACAGCTAGGAGCAGGTAGGACATGATATGAGCAGCTATGAACAGCTAGGCGCTGCTATGAACAGCTAGGAGCCGCTATGAGCAGATGTGAACAGCTATGCACAGCTAGAAGCAGATATGAACAGCTAGGAGCAGGTAGGACATGATATGAGCAGCTATGAACAGCTAGGAGCTGCTATGAACAGCTAGAAGCCGCTATGAGCAGATGTGAACAGCTATGTACAGCTACGAACAGCTAGAAGCAGTTAGGAGCAGGTATGAGCAGCTATAAGCAGCTATGAGCAGCTATGGGCAGGTAGGAGCAGCTAGGAGCAGATATGAGCAGCTATGAGCAGCTATGAGCAGCTATGAACAGCTAGGAGCAGCTAGGAGCAGCTGTGAGCAGATATGAGCAGCTACGAGAAGCTATGAGCATCTATGAGCAGCTATGAACAGCTAGGAGCAGCTAGGAGCAGCTGTGAGCAGATATGAGCAGTTAGGAGCTGCTAGGAGCAGCTATGAACAGCGAGGAGCCGCTATGAGCAGATATGAACAGCTATGCACAGCTAGAAGCAGATATGAACAGCCAGGAGCAGGTAGGACCAGATATGAGCAGCTATGAACAGCTAGGAGCTGCTATGAACAACTAGGAGCTGCTATGAGCAGATATGAACAGCTATATACAGCTATGAACAGCTAGAAGCAGGTAGGAGTAGTTAGGAGCAGGTATCAGCAGCTATAAGCAGGTATGAGCAGCTAGGAGCAGCTAGGAGCAGCTAGGAGAAGCTATGAACAGCTAGGAGCAGCTAGGAGCAGCTATGAACAGATATGAGCAGATATGAGGAGCTATGAGCAGATGTGAGTAGCTATGAACAGCTAGGAGCAGCTAGGAGCCGCTAAGAGTCGCTATGAGCAGCTGTGAGCAGATATGAGCAGCTAGGAGCAGATATGAGCAGCTATGAACAGCTAGGAGCAGCTAGAAGAAGCTAGGAGCAGCTAGGAGCAGCTGTAAGCAGATATGTGCAGTTAGGAGCAGCTAGGAGCAGATATGAGCAGATATGATCAGATATGAACAGCTATGAACGGCTAGGAGCAGCTAGGAGCAGCTAGGAGCAACTATGACCGCTAGGAGCAGCTGTGAGCAGATATGAGCAGTTATGAGCAGCTAGGAGCAGATATCAGCAGCTAGGAGCAGATATGAACAGCTAGAAGCAGATATGAACAGCTAGGAGCAGGTAGGACCAAATATGAGCAGCTGTGAACAGCTAGGAGCTGCTAGGAGCAGCTAGGAGCAGATATGAGCATCTCCAGAGTAGCAGGCTGTCAATCGATAGCACGATGCATACGATCGGGGAGGTGTTACTACGTGTTCAGGGGAAGGAAGGCGAAGCCGCAGAATAGTTGCAACAAGGGAACATTTGTACAAGCCAAAACCGGAAGTAGAATATAGGCGTTCCTACCATTCTGGGACAGTGGGAGTAATGCGGGACAGCATTAGCCACATATAAATATTTCATATCAGGAAGGGACCGAGCTGAGGGCACCACAATTTTGAATGCGGAAGACGGTGTAATCCAAGGTCAAAAGCCATGAGATTGGTCGGTTGTTGGAGTTTTACGTCCTGGCAACATCCAAGGTCATATCAGGATGGGAAGGCATGAGGCGATTGAACAGCACGATTGGTTTCAATGAAGGTCTCAGTGCACCAATAAGGGTGTTCCCAGTTCAACGGAAGAATCCCAGCGAGAACAATCCATTAGGAGAAGATTAGTGAATTTAGACTGCTTCATTAGAATTAGATCCGAACAACCCTCAAGGCGTTTGGGAGGTGGTATCTTGTGGGTACCACTTCTAAACGTGGTTTTATAATAATTAGTGTAAAAATAGGGTGTCAATACTATTGTTGTGGCAGTGTTGCAAAAAAAAGGCAAAGAAGATGATCCCACTCGGTGTTGTCGGCTGTGTAATAAACAAACTAATAAAGTAATGAATAAATTAATGAATAAATAAATGAATAAACAAATGAATAAATTAATTAATTAATAAATGAATAAATAAATGAATAAATAAATAAGAACAGATTTGACATAGAAAACTAACATTAGTGTATATCTAAGCTATTACATAGTCAGGAAGCACACATGAGTCTGTCATTACAGCATGTCGCAAAGCAAAATACCAGCTAGACATGAGTGAAACAGCGCGTCCTGGTATGACCTTAGATGTTGCCAGGACGTAAAGCACCAACAACCAACCATGAGTGTCAATTCGCCGGGCAAGTATTGGAGGATGTGAAAAGTCACAGATGTCAGGTGTTTAGCCTCGTTATGAAGTAAGTTAAATCGCACACAAAATAAAATGGACGGAGCTGGATATAGACTATTGTAGCCATTTCTGTCCTGCCTCTGCAGAATGATCTTATTATAACTTTATTCTTTATTTAAAGTTGCATATTCTGGTGGTTTTGAGTTTCTCCCATTTTCATCCATTCAGATGCACCATGTAGTCTCCCTAGGCATTTATGAATCATCATCATCGTCATCATCACCATTATCACTATCACCAGACAGGATGGCCGGATGAGTTGAGCAGCTATCTCCCATGTTGGTAGATCATGGGATTCGATCATGCGGGTTTGTACACCTGGCCGAGTCAAACCAATGACTTAAAAATGTATACTTGTTGCTTCCTAGCCAGGCGCTCGGCATAATTTGGATAGGGAGAGGACTGGTTTGGCTCAGTGTTAGGATAATGTGACTAAGTGGGATATCAGCTCATGGTGCTCGTGGCCTGGTCTCCCAGTGGGGCAGTACTATAAAGTGCACACTATCACAAGTCGGTACCTGCCCTGATATCCAACTTAGATACTGGTGCACTGATTAAGCATTTGTTGCTGCATAAAGAGGAAACACGAAGTCAATTTAGTAGAACATGTTACTGCTAAAGGTTATGGTGTCAGAATTTGTATGTGCACACCAAAATGCCCATATATATGTAATCGTAAGCATTAAAGTTGCATAGTCCGACGAAGCATAACATTTTCAAAACCAAAACACTCACCCAGATTTGATGGTGCATATCTAATGTAGATACTGATACACTTATGAACCATTTGTTGTCAGATAGAAGGGTGTAATAAGTAAATTTAGTAGAAACTGTTACTGCTGAAGCCTATGGTGTCAGAGTTTTGGTGTGCTTCCCAAACTTAATTTGGCATGTTTCCACTTCAAATATATTCAAAGTTAGTGATTTAAAACAAAGGTTACTTCCAACTAACGTAAAGTAGATTATAACAATCAACCTAATGTATTCATCTCAGAAAATGGCAGAAACTCAAAAGCATCTGAATATGCAACTTTAAATATTGCAAGGATTTAAGGCCTTCAAACAAACAAGCAAGTCGGTAGCCGTCCTAGTGTGATCTTACATGTTGCTAGGGCACACAATTCCAACCCCCCTAAAAAATAGAAAAAAGCCCAGAGGGCATTGCAATGAGTCAACCCTTTTAGCCTGACTGTGTTGTGTGGGAGGTATAGGTGGGGGTGGAGGTGGGGAGGTGGAGTGGGTGTGTGGTGTGAGAAGTGGGGTGGAGGTGCGGGTGGGGTTGGGGTGGAGGTGGGTTGGGGATGGAGGTGGAGGTGGGATGGGGGTGGAGGTGGGGGTGGGGGTAGAGGTGGAGGTGGGGCGGGGTTAGGGTGGAGGTGGGGTGGGGTGAAGGTGGGTGTGGAGGTGGGTGTGTGGATGGGGTGAGGTGGGGGTGGGGGTAGGGTGTGGGTGGTGGTGATGGTGGAGGTGGGGATGGGGGTGAGGCGGGGGTGAGGGTGGAGGTGAGAGTGGAGGTGGGGGTGGGGTGGGTGGAGGTGGGGGTGGGGGTGAGGTGGGGGTGAAGGTGGAGGTGGAAGTGAGAGTGGAGGTGGAGGTGGGGGTGGGGGTGGGGGTGGCGGTGGCGGTGGGATAAGCAGCTCACACAAACTACAAACCCTCCACAGGAACTCCTCCTTAAAGCTGCATAAGCCAACAAAAACATACAATTTTCAAAACAAAAGCACTTGCCTAAATATTATCCCACATACCCAACTTCGATACAAACGTATCTATTAAACATTTCTTTCTGGACATAAGGGAATACTGAGTCAATTTAATAGAACCTGTTACTGCTAAAGCCTATGGGGTAAGAGTTTTGACACGCATTCAAAAATTATTTTGAATATATACAATACACTACAAATATCTCCAAAGTTAGTAATTTGAAATCAGTTTCATCAAATTAAAAATAAAATAGCTCATAACGATCAATGTCTTATGTTGAATTATATTAGCAGAAATTGCAACAAAAAAACGAAACCAATGAACTACAGTAAAACCTCTCTAAATCGACCTACCTTGCGACCGACTTTAAGTGATCCATTTAGATAGGTGGTCGGTTTAAGGAGTTAGAATATGATTACAATGGTATTGTTGGGACCCAAATAAAGCGATCGAAAGTGGTCGATATGTGGCGGTGGTTGGTTAGAGAGGTTTTCCTATATGAAACCTTTAGTGACCTGCTGTTTTGTTTGGGTGGGTAATAAAGAGGTTTTACTATATGCAAGTTGTGGTGACCTGTTTTTTGGAGGATGGGTAATACAGAGATTTTACTATATGCAACTTTTAATGAGCTGGTTTTTTTTGGGTGGGGTGGGTGGGGTAAAATGTTGGTGTTTTCATTGAATTGTGCAGCTATAAGATCGCGTGTTGCTGACCCGTGAGTGGGGGAGCTTGTGGGAGCTGCTCATTGGCTGGCAGTGAGCTGGTCCGGAGCCGGCCGGCCAGGCGCGCGGGCGGGCGGCGAGTGACGGGTTAATTGGTGCCACGTGCGTCCCTAGGCGATGCCTGACATTAGGCCCGGCCGACCTCGGTGGTGATGAGTTGTTCCAAGTGGTGTCTGTACACACACGCCGTAATGGCTTTATGCTAGGCGTGCAGGTGATATTGGACCGCGTAGGAAGTAACGGGTGGGAGAGGGCCTGGTACGGGTAGGTTTGGGCATGTAGGGTGAGGGGCATGTGTGTGTATGTGTATGTCTGTGTGTGTGTGTGTGGAGGACGGGGTGGTCGTGGGGGTTTCTCTTCCCACATTCTTTGGGACATCCTGAACAAAGTTAACGTATGGACTTGGTGAAAGTAAAGCTTGTTTTATTTAACGACGCCTCTAGAGCGCATTGATTTTCATCATCGGCTATTGCGAATCAAACATATGTCATTCGGATATATTTCTTTGGAGGAAACCTGCTGCTGACAGTGACACATAGAATACTCTTTCCGATAAGCAGCAAGGGATCTTTTATATGAACTTTCTCACAGACAGGACAGCACATACCACAGCCTTTGATTGTTTGTTTGTTTGTTGTTGTTTTTGATGAACCAGTTGTGGACCACTGGTTGGAACGGAAAATAGCCCAAACTGCAAATGGGTCCACTGAGCGGGATTGATCGGATTGCCCACACCTTCACAGGTGGACACTCTACCGCCTGAGCTATGTCCCGCTTCCCACGTAGGAAGTACCTGGCGCGAGAGGGCCTGGTAGTGGTAGGCTTGGGGGAGTAGGGGGGAGGGTGACGGGGGAGGGTGTGTGTGTGTAGGAGGGGGGTGATAGTGGTAGTGGCTGCTCTTCCCGCATTGTTTGGGACGTCCTGAACAAAGTTAGTGTACAGTAAAACCTCTCTAAATCGACCGACCATGGGACCGACTTTAAATGGTCCATTTAGGGAGGGGATCGGATTAGGGAGGTTTTTTTTATCATTACAATGGTATCGTATGAGCGATCGTTTGGGACCCAAATAAAGCGATCGATATAGGGCATTGGTCGATCTGTGTAGGTGGTCAGTTAGAGAGGTTTTACTGCATGTACTTGGTGAGTGATACTGATAGTTACTCCACAACATTGTTTCTGCCACAGGGCTGCTTGCTAAACAATTTTTTCTGTGATAAACATATTAGGTTGATTATGATACTCTACCCTACGTTAGTTAGAATTAACTTTGCTTTAAAATGACTAACTTCGCAGATATTTGAAGTGAAAACATGTCAAATTAATGTTGGCTTGCTTGTCAAAACTCTGATCCCATAGGTTTCAGCAGAAACAGATTATATTAAATTGACTTAGTACCCGCCCCCTTGCTATGCAGCGACAAGTACTTAAGTGGACTAGTATTTAAGTCGACTATGCAGGTTCAAATCTAGACAGGCGACTTGCTTTTGAAATGCCGATGCTTTATTGAACTATTCTAATTTAATATGGAATAGTTAGTCAGTCGCACAATTACACCGCAACCCAATTCAGAAACATAAATTCAACCCGTATAACCATAATAAATAATAAAATATTATTATTTCCACATGCTCTCCTATAACAAGAGCCCTACTTAGTTTGGTCAAAGACCCTATAATACTAAGACGGCTGACTCCCTATCTCTCCCATGGTAATGTAAATTTTGCAGTGCCACCTTGTGGTGAGTTTGATGAGCCCAGCTGCTGGTTGGTGTTTCACATGTAAACACATACAATTATATTATACATGAGATAGGTAAGTATGAATACACATCAATATGAAATTGCTATGAACAAATACACATCATCGTCAGCATCAGCATCAGCATCGCCATCATCACACATCTTTCACATTCATATATACATTTATACATATAATATAGTACCTGTTTAACCAAGAGAACAGCCAGCGCACCAAGTGGTGGGTTTGATCATTTTGATTACACAGGCTGAGTGAGCCGTCTTAGTATTATAGGGTCTTTGGTTTGATCAAGAGGACCCCCCCTGTTTATATGTCTAAAGGGAGTCCAAAGTATCCGGTCTGTAGCTGGGACTGTGAGGGACAGTCACCCCACTGCTGGTTGTGTAAACAATGCCAGATCGCAGCTTCAGGCGCTCCTCGGATATCACCAAATAGTAACTCAGAATATACATATTCATTCTTCTTACTTAAAGTTGCATAGTCCGATGGTGTTGAGTGTCTGTCATTTCTCTGAGATAATTATATTGAATTGATTGTTATGATCTACCTTACCTTAGTTTGAAGTGACTTTGATTTTAAATGGCTAACTTTTGAGATATTTGAAGTGTAAAATATGTCAAATTAATGTTGGCGACCATGCCAAAACTCTGGCAACATAGGCTTCTGCACCAACAAGCAACAGGTTCTAGTAAAGTGGCTCAATATTCCCTTCTATGTGGCAACAAATGCATAAAAAGTGCATCAGTATCTAAGTTAGATATGTAGAATGAAATCTAGATAATTGTTTTGGTTTTGAAAATGCAGCTTCAATACTTGTTCCGTGTGAACTCAGGCATAATCTTATCGGGCAATAACTGCTGAAGACAAACACAAGCGGAATGCCGATACACTGACGGTGCCGATGACGCACTACAGCTCACTAACACTAGTAACAGTAAGACCGAGTACACTCACTCACACTCACACACTCACTCACTCACTCACACACTCACACACTCACACACACACTCACACACTCAAAAACACACTCACACACTCACACACACTCACTCACACACTCACACACTCACTCCCTCACACACTCACACACTCACACACACTCACACACACTCACACACACTCATACACACTCACACACACACCCGCACACACTCACACACACACTCACAAACTCACACACTAATACACTCGCACACTCACACTCACTCACACTCACACACTCTCTCACACACTCATTTAACTTACCTTGTAATGCTGACGATGCCTGTTGCAGGCCCTTTTCTTTCGGCTGCTCAGTCGTAGTCTCCCCGGGCATTGTACCCCCAGGGATCCCGGGCTCGCCCTTCCCGGCTTCAACCCCGACGGCCGCCGACGAGGGCGGTTGGAGGAGACCGGGCTTCCCGGCCCCGCCGCTGCCGGCACCGCCGCCGCCGGCCGCCGGCACCGTGGTGGTGGTGTTGCCGCCCCCTGCCGTCATCCTGGCGAGGCGGCCTGTGATATCCCGGCTGTGCGAGCGTCTAGTTTGGTGGTGGCGGTGATGGTGGTTGTGGTGGTGGTGGTGCAGCCCGCTATTGCTACTATCACTACTACAGCAGCTAGAATCCCTCGCCGGCCTGTCTCCAATTGCTACGGTGGCTGCGGTGACGGTGGCGGCGGTGTATGGGGCGGTGTTGGCGGTGGTGGCTGTGTTGTTGTCGGAGTGTCCCACTTGCTGCTGGTGGTGGCGGTGCTCTCTCGCACTGGTCCCGGCAGGCACTGGCAGTGCTAGTCCTACGCTGGTTCCACTCACCGGCGTGGTGCTACTACTACAACCACTACCACCAGGGTGGCCACTCTTATTATTACCATCACTACCAGTAACAATAATACTACTACTATTACAAATACTACTACCACGGCTGGTAGTACCAGTTGTTACGCCGACCCTGGCGCCGGTCGGCACTACCGCGCTGGTCCCCGGCGTGGTGTCGGGTGTCGTCGGCAGTACCATCATGCATCTAAGTTGGACTGGTACCTCTGACAGCGCCACCACGTCGACTTTCACCTGCCGACAGCATCCCTCGTGCTCCAATCGCCGACACAGCGCCAGTTGCGAGTTGTTGAGCGCGAACCAACTTCCGTCCTTCTGCACCGCCTGGATCTTCGGGCAGTCGGCCGGCGCCGCGCACCCTCCCGAACCGGAAGTGGCAGCCACGATGCGCCGCGTCATGTCGGCGATGTTGCGCTCGAGGTCTGACGAGAGGACGCGCGAGAGGATGTCAGTGTGCGCGTCGGACAGGAAGTGGATGGAGGACGGCGAGAGGAGGAGTGACGCCGACTTGACCGTCGACGACCGACCCGACCCGCCACCGCCCGCCCGCAGGCGCCCCATTGTGATCATGGCCGGAAGCGGAAACGGAAACGGAAGTGGAAGCGGAAGTGATCCGACTTAGAGCGGGTTCTATTTATTATGGGTGGTGATATCGATGACAAGAGTGTCCTCTTTCAAGAGCGGATGTAAAAATCAATGTGCTCTAGAGGTGTCGTTAAAATAAAGCAAACTTTCCTTTTTCCTTTCCTCTTTCAGCGCACAAGCCTCCGACCGGAAGTTGGGATATATCAATGACAGGAAGTGCTTTGCTGGCGAACGCTCTCGCTGCTATTAGTTGAGTGGGTGGCAATAAAGGCCCTTAGTTCATCCTACCACTGTAAAGTCCTCCAGTGGGTTATCCTAAATGTGCGTGTGTGTGTGCGCGCGCATGTCCGATGACGTCAGAGTAATAGCAAGAGGGCGCCACTGTTAAGATAAAATGAGAAAGAACAGAGATTAACATGATTTAATGGAGTAACATCACTAGCAAGAGCGGAGATTTGAAAATGCTGTCCCGGTTTAAATATTATTTTTGCGGCTAATCGAGTAGAGTCTTCTAAACAAAAGTAATCAGAGACATGCTTAAATATTTGTGTTTGACTCGAAAAATTCAAACCATACATGCAGGCAATGCACTTACACATATACATACACAGCTTAGGTTTATCAACCACACAGCACATAGCTTGAACAGTGGTCATGGAAACTGGAAATCGTGACCTTACTATAAAAAGGTTCTATCTAACAAAGTGACCGAATTGGTGTTATGGATGTAAAAAATGTTCTCTCTACAAAAGGCTATGACGCAGTTACACAACTGTTTCTCAACTGGTATTTTTCACTGGGCTATATTACAAATAATATTGTTCTATCTGCTTTGCTATCATGCAGTTACACAGCTTCAGTCCTCATTATCTCAAAAGCACCATTTTGTCAGATAGAACCTTTTCAAAGTAAAGCCGTGTGGTGCCAATGGGAAATATTGTGCCTAAAGCAAGATTTGAACCCACAATTCTTATCATTCCATGGATAGCGTCCTAACCATTAGACTATGTAGGCTCCTTAATGCAATCACCTTATCCTGATATAACCTTAGGTGTTGCTAGGTCATAAAACTTCAACAATAACAACCGTATCTATGCCACCCTATGTATATGTGGTTCCTTGCCTGAGAGACCAGTGTGGTGGTTATATTTTAAGTAATACACCATTGCGAATATGACTGGCTGATGCATTATTAAAATGGCCCTGGCATTGGTGTGAAAATAATGCAACAAATATTATGTGTCTAACTGACATATTTGAGTCTGCTATCTACAGTATAACCTCTCTTGACCACCTCCACAGATCAACCACTGCCCTATATTGATTGCTTTATTTGGGTCCCAAATGATCGCCCATAAAATACAATTGTAACAATAACAAAACTTCCTAAGCCGACCACCTCCCTAAATGGACCGTTTAAAGTCGGTCCCATGGTAGGTCTATTTGCAGAGGTTTTACTGTATCTTTATAATTAGCTACGGGCGGAATCAATACTGCCCGAAGGCGATAGTTGTGAGGCTACACTATTTCCGCGAAGCAATCATCACATTCTTCATTTACTTTGCGAGAGATTAGAACTAGAATTACTTTCAAGGGAAGCTTTGTAGATATCAAAGACATTCCTCACTTCCTCACTTAAAGGCGAGATTTTACCTCTGTTAAAGCTGCCTAGTCTGATGAACGCGTCAAATTTTCTAAACCAAAACAGTTACCCAGATTTGAACCTACATCTCCAACTTAGATCCTGGTGCACTTATTAAAGTTGCAGAGTCCGATGGTTTTGAGTTTCTGTCATTTTCTGAGATAAATACATTAAATTGGTGATCATAAGCTACTGTCATGGTGGGTGACGAAAATGGGAAATATTGCGCCTCGAGCGGTACTCGAACCCACATCTCTTTGCATTCCGGGCCAGTGTGCTAACCATTACACAACCTAGACTCCCGGATATCACCACACTACCCACGCCTACCTGTCTATGTGGATACTAGCCTGAGAGGACACTCGTCCCCCTGGAATTGTAAGTCTTTTAATGCTTACAATTACATACATACAGGCAATGCACTAACACATACATACTGCTGAAGCCTAGCTAAAGTATCAGAATATCATGTGAATGCCAAATTTAATGTAGCATATAGCATCAGGAAGCAGGAAAATGTGACTGAGTGGGAAAGACTGTTTTGTTTAACATCAGAAAAGAGGAAAATGTGACTGAGTGGGATATCGCTTCACGATTCTGGTGCCTTAATGGAGGCAACACTATAAAGTGCCCATGAGTGCGTACAATAGTCACAAGTCGATCCCAATCCTGATATGACCTTAGAGTATTGCTATGACGTCAAACCCTCAAAAAAGAAGAGCGAAAGCAAAGTGGTAAGTGATCAAGTTTGTGTGTTTCTTGTTTCTTGTTGTTTTACCTCCTAGCAACATCTAAGGTCATATCAGGACGGGAGTGATAAAGTGAGCCAATCAGACTGTAACAAACTAATTGGTTGGTTTGGTTTGGTTTGGTTATTGGAGTTTTATGTCCTGGCAACATAAAGGGTCATATCAGGACGGGTACCGACTTGTGACAGGGCACACTCATGCCGACTTCATAGTGCTGCCCCACTGAGAAATCAGGCCACCGGTACCATGACCCGATATCCCATCCTGTCACATTATCCCGATAATGAGCCAACTATCCTACTAATGCCGAGCGCCTGGCTAGGAAGCAACAAGTAGGCCTATAAATTGTATAAGTCATTATTTTGACTCGACCGGGAACCGAACTCCCGACCTCCCGCACGCGAGGCCCATGCTCTACCGATTCGACCATCGCGCCCGGTAATGGAAAGTGATAAATTGAGCCAAGCACACTGTAACAAATAAATGGCAAGGCAAACAAATGCAGCATGCCCAGCAAGGCTTTGGAGTGACCTTTATTGTTGCCTGTCACTTTGTAACCTGTCGGCTCGGAACACTTGGAAGCGCCACTCTTTATTAGGAGTCCCATCCTGATATGACCTTAGATGTTGCTAGGACGTAAAACAACAACAAACAAACAACAAACATTATTAGGAGGCTGCATGCGGCTCCACATATATCTTGTTTCTTCCCACGTCAAATGAAAAAGCAGCAAAGGTCACCTATATATATCATCTGCCACTCGAACACTTATCCTTACCGTCCGAGAGAGACAATAATCAAAGGCCGTCCCACACCACACGGCAATCCGACCCTGAGTCGAGTTGATCAAGGATCGGCGAGGTGATACTATTTTGTTCTCCGATGGTAGTGTTTATATTCAAAATATAATGTTTTACATTGAAGGCTACGGAATAGCGCTTCTATTAATCTTGTGGGGTTTTTTTTGTGTTTTTTTTTAGAATTGAGGCTTGTATTTTTAGTTTCCGGTGAAGCCGGAACCACTTCCGGTGCTCCTGAAACGAACCTCATGTGGTAATTACTGTAGATGCAGCGCTTGTGATTTTGTGCTTGTTTAAAGTTGCATAGTCCGATGGTTTTGAGTTTCTGACATTTTCTGAGATAAACATATTAGGTTGTTCCTTATAATCTACCTTACTTTATTTTGAAGTAACTTTATTTTAAATCGCCAACTTTTAAATCGCCAAAGTTTATTTTATTTAAGAACACCTCTAGAGCACATTGATTTTAATCACCGGCTCTCAAACATCAAACATATGGTCATTCTGACATATTTCTTTGGAAGAAACCTGCTGCTGCCACATAGGCTACTCTTTACAATAAGCAGGAAGGTGTCTTTTATATGCACTTTCCCACTGACAAGACAGCACGTACCACAGCCTTTGATGAACAAGTTGTGGACCACTGGTTGGAACGGAAAATATCCCAAACTGCAAATGTGTCCGCTGAGTCGGATCGATAGGATGACCCACACCTTCACAGGTGGACACTCTACCGCCTGAGCTATGTCCCGCTCCGGTTCACCAACCAGACAGCCATTGCTTGTACAGGGCCCGAGTCACGTGACCGGTGTCATGGCCGTGTTGTAAACAAAGGGAAACATCATGCTCACTTCAGAACCCACCCAGCGGAGGCCACCACTGGTACCCGCAGATCTCATCCGGTGATGCCGAACGCTGCCTACAGGGGGCGCCAGCGGCACGAGAGGCGCGCGCAGTTCCAAGGCAGTTAAAGCTGTATAGTCCGGTGAAAACATCAAATTTTCAAAACGAAAACAATTAATTAGATTTAATTGTACATATCTAGCTTAGATACTGGTGCACTTATTAAACATTTGTCGCCACATAGAAGGGAATACAGAGACAATTTTAATAGAACTTGTTACAGCAAAAGAGTTTTGGCATGATTGCCAAACTTAATTTGGCATGTTTCCAACTCAAATATCTCCACCAAAGTTGTTGTCATTTGAAATAAAAGTTACTTCAAGCTAAAGTAAGGTAGATTATACTGATCAACCACATATATTTATCTCAGAAAATGACAGAAACTTAAAACTATCGGACTATGCAACTTGAATAGAGAATCACCATTGTCGAGAGGCTATATTGAATATATTTTGGACACACTGGAGTAGGGAGTTGTCATTGGCTCTTCCCATACACCACTCCATGCACGAGGGGAAGGGTCGGAGTGGGGGGGGGAGAGAGAGGGAAGGAGCAGTCCGCTCTTCTATGTCGGTGTTGTACCCCCATTACACCCGTCAGACCGAGAGCTTGCAGTACCCAACTTTGTTTCATGTGTGATACTTATTATTCCATTGAAAATGTATGTATAATTATATAAGCACATATTTATATACATATGTATATGTATATTGAAACATAAGCAGTGAATGTATGGAGACTGCTTCCTTGACTTGACTTGGGGGGTGGTTTGTAACCTTACGATGGTTACTGGTTGCAGAACTGCAACATTTATAGAGAGGCTCTGATAAATCGGCCCAATCTTTGGTTGAAGATTAATCTTCAGTAGGGACGGTTGTAGAAGCTGGGGCATCTTTACAGTATTGTAACAGCAAAGCGTTGAGGCAGCCCCGAATCTCTTTGGTCCGGCGGTAGTTGAGCACTTGTATCCAGTCGACAGCAACAAGGGTTTCGAGGAAGGGCGGGTAAAGATGGATGCAGCTGTGGTTCCAGCAACGAGAACAAAGCATGAGAAAACGTAATGGTACAGGGCCCCACCTAAGCACACATCTCCCCTGGTCAGGGGGAGAAGTATGCCTGGAAGAAATAGAAAGGGTAGAGTCTAGGAAAGAGAAATGAGGAGAGTTGAGTCAAAGGACTGTGTCTATTTGCTCTATGATGACCAACCAGCGAGCTAAAGACACGGACAGAGTAAGAGTAAAAAGTGAAATGCTGGTGGGCTCCCCCTCCTGGAACTTTTTTCAGACATATCAAGGAGGAGCAAGCCCAGCGGAGAGAAGATAGAGAGAGGTGTGAACAAGTAGTTGCCTTTTATAGTGGTTAGAACACATGTTTGGACCATCCTACTCGTCCCATCTCTTCATTAGGACTGGCCTACCCAGCAACTATATAATGAGTGTAGTCACACACTCTCGGCACTCTACTCCCAGACATCGGCACTCTACTCCCAGACATTGAGGGGTCAACATCTCCAAGTCAGTTAGACCTGAACCTGATCTGGCTACTTAGAGCTTATGGGATGGATTCAACTTGCTCAGCTTCTACAACATTGACCAATGGCCATTGTGAAAGTACGACGTCTGAACACTTTTGACTCCTGGATACTGAATGCTTTATTCACTGTCCAGCGACCTGAACCTCCGGCACCCTGTGCCTCTGACATCATCTCATTTACATATTCCTTTGTTCTCTGCTCATGTCTGGATGTCTTTTACACATATATTACCCATCAGCAGGATTGGTGACTGTTGTGCATGCCTTTTCCCACATCACTGCTGCTTAGCCTGACATGTACATCCATCATCAACTGATACTCTATACATGTATGGTTGGCTACAGCTTACAGAAATGGATCATCTATATCCATCAAATCCTCAAGGCAACTGAGACAGAATAAGCACCAAGAGGACTGAGTGTATCTATCATCCATATGGACTACACAGACAGTTGTAAGTGTAATATCATACCATTGAGAATTTATATGTAACTGTTCACTTTGTAATTGAGAATATATGTTATAAGTACATATTTGTGTATCAATACTTGTCTTCTTTACTAAGAATAGAAGATGAAGCAAATTCTCATTTCTCCTCACTATATTAGCTAGTCTATAAGATTAGGCATGAGTTATTATACGTGACAATATATGTGATGTATAAGCATTATGCGAGTATAAAGGCACGGAAGGATTATATGTTTATTTCCTACCCTACTACTGATGGGGTGGCTTACTTGATGTATGCCCCCCCTCCAACCACGTGACCGGTGGCTCCACCGCCGGCACGCTTCAATACTGGACGCTACACTGTCACTTGTGCCCGAGAATATAATCCAGTAAAGGTGTATTTATTTTCACAGTCCACTAGGAGCATATATATATATATGTATATATATATTATAACATGAATAGATATATTGTTTTGGGGGGGTTACATCCTAGCAACATCTAAGGCCATATCAGGATGGGTACCAACTTATGATCGTGCGCACTCAAGATGACTTCATAGAACAGGCCACCAGGATCACAACCTGACATCCCACTCAGTCACATTATCCTGGTGCTGAGCTAACCAGTCCTTGCCCACCATTCCTATTAATGCCAAGAATCAGTCTAAGTAGCAACAAGTATCCTAATATATAGGAGCCTATATATATATATATACATATATATGGGTCAGGATCACGAAAAGAGGCCAATTGGGGAAAGTTGTCGGCGTCGAGCATGGATGTCGGCGTCGATCGGTATAATTATAGTTTATTTAGCATTGACAGAGGTGTTGGAAAGTCCTTAAATTTATCCTGAATGTAAAGGTCAAGAAAATACAACAACCTGATTTGTTTCTAGGATAATTTAATATAAACAAAGAAATGCACAAGACTTTAAGAATTGCGATGCCAACATCTGTTAAAGTTGTCGGCGTCGATCATTGGATGGCGGCGTCGATCGGTATAATTATAGTTTATTTAACATTGACAGAGGTGTTGGAAAGTCCTTAAATTTATCCTGAATGTAAAGGTCAAGAAAATACAACAACCTTATTTGTTTCTAGGATAATTTAATATGAAACAAAGAAATGCACTACACTTTTTAAGAATTGCAAGGCCGACATCTTCAATTGACCACCGATTGGTCCGTTTTCGGGAGGCTGACTCATATATACATTCTCATATCTATACATATATTTATATACATATATACATATATATATATATACTGTTTGTCTGTGCTCCTGTGTGAAAATGGGTAACCTACATCTATCCGATATGCGTTATCTTTCTTATGTTACTCTGTTTGTATGAGGCAACCTATTGCATTACTAAACCGTGTAATGCATAGGTCTATCCAAATTGTCAGCTAGGGCAGTTACTCGCTTCCTGCCATTTCGGCACCAGACGCCCAGCGTGAGTAGTTTATATTACAGACTGAACGTGGAGAATATGACCTCATTAAATTCATACACCGCATTTCGCCGTCTTAATAAAGACTCTTACAATCAAAAATATACGTAGTTGAACTATTTTAATTTTATATATGATTTTGTTTCTCTCTCCAAAAGGAA
The DNA here is from genome assembly GCA_030323885.1 of Branchipolynoe longqiensis. Taxonomy (NCBI): domain Eukaryota; kingdom Metazoa; phylum Annelida; class Polychaeta; order Phyllodocida; family Polynoidae; genus Branchipolynoe; species Branchipolynoe longqiensis. The sequence continues at coordinate 30,421,918 of CM059192.1, forward strand.
CATAGCAGTACCTGTCTTCAGGGGGAAACTAAGCATTCAGACCGATATTGTTTTGATAAAACAGGTGTGCTGTTATTGGAGGTCAGTTAAATGACACGTGTTCCCAGTCTCCAGGAGACAATTGAGCATCCAGACCGACATTGTTTTGATATAACAGGTGTCCTGTTATTGGAGGCCAGTTAAATGACACTTGTTCACACATGGGAGGGTTCGCGGATCAAATCGGTCGCTGAAGACAGGTGCTATTTTAGTTGATATTCACAAAGTGTATGTATGGCACGCCACAAAGAATTGAACATATATATATGCAATATATTCTATTTTGGTGCTATGCTTTCTCCATATGTATATATATGTATATATCCGTATATAGCTGTATATTATGTATATGTATGTATATGTAAATATAAATATATGTATATCTATATATATGTGTATATATGATCAATAACGCATTATGCAAGTATAGCAATACGGAAGGGAATTGTTCTAATTAATGATATTAATTGATATTATTGATATTACCGATTGTTATATTCCATAAGACTCCACACTTAACGGGTGGCGCCACCTGTGGCCCACCTCGCATGCAACTGGTGTCGACAAGTGTCAGTCACACCGGAGGATTTGTTTATATATATATATATGTATATGTACATTTTTATTAAGCCATAAAAGGTGTGCTTTTCTAACCCCCCCCCCCAACCCACCCACCCCACCTAAGCCCCCCCCCCCACCCCCCGCCCCCAGCCGTACGCTTTGTACGACGGTTTAAATATTGACAACTTTGGACGACCCCTAAATACCGACATTCAATGCATCCATAATTGGGTGACATCTGGAAACGTTCATGTTGTACTTCTTTAGAGATTTAATAATACATTTAAAAAAATGTAATTAACTTTGCATCGTCCGGGGAATTTATTAATTTACCCAAGCTCCCCGAAGGGAACCAATTTGGGACGAGCATTAATGGTTTCTTCTCTGGTTTCTCGTAAGAAATTGCTATTGAATTTCATAGGTTTTTTTTAATTGATGTATTTTTTATTAATGAACAAGTACAATGGTTGCCTTATCATATATCGTTGAGTAGTTTGTTACACATGTCTTCTGCTAAAAAATGCCATACATATGTGATACTTAGTCTAATATTATACAGGTATTAATCTTCGGCAGGAGGTATTATTATTTAACCGAATATTCTATCACGTATTGTATTTAAGTATGAACCAATGCGCTACCGGCTAGGCTGCCTACCCAGAAGCTGTGGGACTTTAGGGATACTGTGGCGCCACCACCGTCATTCCTTGGTACTAGAGAGCCTACTGCAGCCTAAACACTGTACGCGAAAAGTTTTGTTATTAAATAAGAATAAGTAAGAAGCTTTTACTTGTTTTCATATTCATTTTCATATATCTTTTTTATACAAACTAACTATCTACCAAACATACTATTAGCAATATTAGCAATATAATGATGGTTCTCACGAATACCTACAGCTAACTACCAACCACTTCAGAAACCTTATTAGTTTTCCTATGTGTTTTTATCGGTAAGGCTAAAAATATTAATCGAGGTTATATTTCCACTCTAACCATTTGTCTGTCTTCAAAATCCTTCTCTTGGTTGTCCATCGATGGTGACGACGACAATAACTCATCATTTGTTGTGAACTCATCGACGGCTGATGAGTCCAATTTGTGCTCGAAATGTGCGGTGGCACATTCATTCATATCTTTATATATATTTATATATCATTATCATCATCATGCTGTCGGTCGCGATGCGACAAAGACTCCTCTCATTACTTGATTGCCACTCTCAATTTAGCTCTCTGCTGTGAGAGTGATGTCCATGAGTATATATGTAATTCCAGGGAATCTTCCCTTCCCCGACCTTTATACTCGCATAAGTATTATACGTCACTTATATATGTGTGATGTATAACGTATTATGCGAGTATAAAGATATGCAAGGGAAAATTACTTATTATTATTATCCTCCGTAAGATATGACACTGTACCGGTGGCGCCATCTTGCCCACCTCACCTCCCCCGGATGTTGACCAGTGTCAGTCGCACCGTAACGGACCGGCTGCGGCGGATCAGCTGACGACCGCCCCTACAGCCACCATGGATCCTGGGCCCCTGGAGCAGAAGGGGGAACACTCGACCTACGGCCACTCGAGACGAGGCATGCTAAAAATGCATGCGATACAAGGTACGGCGGCAGAGCAAGTGACCTGCGAGCAGCAATGGCGGAGTAGCAGCGAGGCAAAAGCAGCCACGGAGCAAATATACAAGCGAAGAAAATAATAATAAATAAATAAATAAATAATAAATAAGGTAGGTAAACCCCGCCTCTTTATATATATATAATAAATTATATTTTACATATATATATATATATATATATATATATCCATATATATATATGAAGTCCTGTCTGTAAATGGGGTGACAATAAGTGAATAATGCATGTCTTTATATTCTCATGATTCAGCAATGCGGGAAACAAGTTTGGTATAAGATCTGCTGGTCTCCCGGTGGGGCAGCACTATAAAGTCGCCATGAGTGCATACTGTCACAAGTCGGTACCCGTCCTGATATGATCCTAGGTGTTGATAGGACGTAAAACAGTAAGAAACAAGCAAATATACATATATATACATATATATATATAATATGTACATATATATACATATATATAAAGAGCTCTTTTCCAAAAGGCGATAAGCGCCGATCCAAACAAATTAGCTTGCTCGAAGCTCGTGCTTTGCAAAGGAATTCTTCATATTCGTATATATGAAGAGCTCTTTATATATATGAAGAGCTATTTTTTTAAAGCACGAGCTACGGGCTTACCATTGGCATTGCAAGCTCATTTTTTGGATCGGCGCTTATTGCGTTATGGGAAAAAAAGCTCTTCAGATATATATACATATATATATAATAAATGTCTGTGTGTGGCAATTGCATACGTTGTTTGCCCCGGGACCCCCCCCCCCCCTTCATCCCCCATCCTATTGTGTTGAAAATCCTCTTTGTGGCTAACACATGCAGACAGTAATGCCCCAATCTGTACTGTATAGCGTGTTGTCTATCAGGGCGGACTGCCATCGGACACCAACCCGGTGTAGTAAGTTCAAAACACTATCCCACAACAACACCACGGTAGTGTTTTCAACCTAGGTTCAAAACACTACGGTAGTGTTTTCAACTTAGTTAAAGGGAGGTTCAAAACACTACTGTGGCCACACTCAAAACACTATCCTCAAGTTCAAAACACTCCCTTTAAGTTCAAAATACTACTCTCATGGTGCTGGAAGCCTGTCAGTACCCGTCCTGAGATGACCATAGATGTTGCTAGGATGTAAAGCAACAACAAACAATCAATCAAATGCCACAGCATGGTCAGCATATCAATATGTACCAGTAGGTTACATTTTGTGGCATTACAGACCAGACGGGATGGCCGAATGAGTTAGAGCGTCCTTCTCCCATGTTGGTAGATCATGGGGTCGTGGGTTCGAACCCTAGTCGAGTCAAACCAATGACTTAAAAATTGATACTTGTTGCTTCCTAGCCTGGCGCTCGGCATTATTAGGATAGAGCTAGGACTGGTTGGCTCAGTGTCAGGATAATGTGACTGAGTGGGATATCAGGTCATGGTGCTGGCAGCCTGATCTTCCAGTGGGGCAGCACTATAAAGTCGCCATGAGTGTGCACTGTCACAAGTCAGTCCCCATCCTGATATGACCTTAGATGTTGCTGGGACGTAAAACAACAACAAACAAACAAGCGGCATTACACTTGCAGCCCCCACTGCCGTGTTATGATAGTGTTTTGAACCTGGATAGTGATTTGGAGGTATGTAGGGGTAGTGTTTTGAACTTAACAGTAGTGTTTTCAACTTAAGTTGAAAACACTACCATAGTGTTTTCAACTTAGGTTGAAAACACTACCGTAGTGCTTTCAATGGGGTAGTGTTTTGAACGTCCTACACCGGCTCACTCTCCCTCTCACATTCAGGAGGCCTAATGTCAAAACGCTTCCCCTGTTGACGATTCCCGAAGCGTGAAATTCTAAATGTCCTGTTAATAATAGTCTCTGTAGTGTTATTGAAAAGTGCCCTAGCTGCACTGTCACACATAGACTAGAGGGGGTATTCAGGTACATAGTATTTGGCACCGGGCGCAGTGGCCTAATCGGTAGAGCGTGGGCCTCGCGTGCGGAAGGTCGGGAGTTCGGTTCCAGGTCGATTCAAACCAATGACTTTAAAATTGATACTTGTTGCGCTTCCTAGCCTAGCACTCAACATTATTAGGATAGGGCAAGGACAGTGTCAGAATAATGTGACTGAGTGGGATATCGGGCCATAGTGCTGGTGGCATGATTTCACAGTGGAGGAACACTATATAGTCGCCATGTGTGCGCACTGTTACAAGTCGGTACCCGTCCTGATATGACCATAGATGTTGCCAGGTCGCAAAACTCCAACCAGCCAGATTATTTGGACTGTCATGATCCTAAATTGCGACAATCAATCAAATGCCACAGCATGGTCAGCATATCAATATGTACCAGTAGGTTACATTTTGCGGCATTACAGACCAGACGGGATGGCCGAATGAGTTAGAGCGTCCTTCTCCCGTGTTGATAGATCGTGGGGTCGTGGGTTCGAACCCTAGTCAAATCAATGACTTAAAAATGATACTTTGTGGCCTAACATTATGGTAGTGTTTCAACTTAGTGTTTGTCCCTGTCCTATTGTAAAATATTCGGATTTATGGCATCGGGGGAATGCAAATGTTCTATTACTAAACAGGTGTACATGACCAAGCGCGTGTATGTATATATATGTAAGTGCTGGTTGTGCCTGAGTGGGATGTAAATAGACATAGTGGTGCTGGCAGGGCTGGGTGTAACCACACTCAGGGCCTACCCCCTCCCCCTCTGCTGGGTACGATCACCACACTCAGGGTGAAGGTTTGTGGTGGCCAGGGGTGCCACACAGCTTGGTGGTGGTGGGCAGACCACTGGTAGCCATGGGGACCAGGAATGCTGGATCCCTATTGGTAGGGCTAAGAATGCTTGTTTTCCATTGGGGGAAAGGGGTGGGGTGATACTCTGCAATGAACCCATGTAACCATATATATAATAAACCAGACGGCTTGACTCTCTCTCTTCCTTTACACTTTATACTCTTCCTTTCTCTTTGTCTGTATTGATTTCACTATAGCCCGCCTACACAACCACAGATTCGAGTCCTAGTCTTTACACTATAACCTACGTGATTTCATATATTGCTTCCCTCTATGACGTCACAGAACTCGAGCTCCAGCCCTGAATCTTTCGTATCAGCGCTGTTCATACACTCCCCTTTCCATAATCCTATCCGCACTTCATTAACTAATCACATATCTCTTGGACCTGTCGCTAGTACACACTTTATATATTATGCAATAAACCATACATCTGCCATCAAAACTTGTGTTGCAATTAATGTCTCATATTGATGAATGCGCGTAGTGTGCTCATTGGCTGTCATTGCTGGATGGCACAGGGTACAGTAACGCTCCCACCGCACCCCACCCACCAACAGGATGGCAGCCAATCACAACTCTCACACTCGCCCACTCCCATTGGCTAACCATTGGCTCAGCCAATCACACTCCTCCTCGCACTGCCATTCGTCCTGACCCACTAACCTACTCTCCTCAGTCAGTTCACTTCAAACTGCCCTGCTCACCACACCTCTTATTTTCTCACCCACTCACCCACATCTCTCTGTTTGAGTAGATGAAATAAGACACCAAATCAAATAAAAAGAATGCAATGATTATTATTATTACATCATGCAAAGTGATAATACCAACAAACTGGTGGGACCAGGCGAGATGGCTGAATCTAGTGAATGAGTTGAGCATCCGTCTCCCGTTTTGGTGGATCGTGGTTGCTGTGACCAGGATCCTGCACAAGCTGCAGGATCCTGCACAAGCGGACATTTTGGATGCAAGGAGGTTGCTGCTGCTGCACATGCAACCTCCTTTCATCCTGTTCCGGCAGCGCCATTAAATGGTGGTTGGCGACCTGGCGCTGCCAGGTCGGCAACTCCTAGGTTGGCGAGTTGGCGCCGATCTGGCATGAACCTAGCGGTGCCAAAATATGCAATGCCGCACTCACCAATGCCGTGCTCAGCTCTGGCGCCGCCCTGGGACCGCCCTGGCGCCATTTGTTTGATGGAGGGTCTGCACACCCATCCCCTACTCCCTAAAACAAATTTAATTTAAAACCCATTTTACAAATGGAGGAGATCGGGAAAAAGCTCTACATCGTTGGGTTAAAAGAATTCTTCAAATAAAATAACTGTTTTCTTACGGAGGGGGGACTGTCATTTGAAGGGGACCTTCGGTCACCCGATACTAATAATAAATTGAATAAAACACCAAAATGCAAAGCTCGGGTTAAAATGGTGGAGACGTGGGAGAAGTAGGTTGCCATGTGGAAGGCAGTAGAGATTGGTTGGTTGTTGGAGTTGTTGTTTTATGTCCTGGCAACATCTAAAGTCATATTAGGATGGGCACCAACTTGTGACAGTGCGCACTCATGGTGACTTTATAGTGCTGCCCCACTGGGAAATCAGGTTGCAGGCACCACTACCCGATATCCCACTCAGTTACATTATCCTGACACTGAGCTAACCAGTCCTTGCCCTATCTTATTAATGCCGAGCGCCAGGCTAGGAAGCGAAAGTATCAATTTAAAAAGTCATTGGTGTGACTTGACTGGGAACTGAACACCCAACATTCTGCACGCGAGGACCGCGCTCGACCGATTAGGCCATCGCACCATGTGGAAGGCAGTAGAAGTGGGCAGCTACTGGAGGTCAGGTATTCAGGTGATGCAGTAATAGCGCACCATGCTCACCTCTTACAGGTAATTGACCGGGGGCACCTCAAAGGTCACGGGGCCCGTAGGGGTGTGTGTGTGGGGGGGAGGGTATAGGTGGTGTAGGGATGGGGATAGAGGTGAGGGTGAGGATGGGCATGGGTGTGAGGTGGTGTGCGGTGTGGGTCGGGATGGGGGTGAGTGTGGTGTGGGGGGATGGAGGGGTCGGGTGGGGGATGAAGGTGGGTGTGGGTGTGGGTGGTGTGGGGTTGGGGTTGGGTTAAGATATGGAGTGTGGTGGTGGTTGTGGGGTGAGAGGTGGCATAGGGGTGGGCTGGGGGTGGGAGTGGGGGTGGGCTGTGTGGGGTAGAGGGGGTGTGGATATGGAGGGTTGTGGTGGATGCGGAGGTGGGGGTGGCATGGGATGAGGGTGGGAATGAGGGGTGGCGTGCGGTGAGGGGTGGCGTGGGGGGTTGGTGTAGGGTGTTGTGGGTGTGGCGGTGGGGAGGTGGTGGGAGTGGAGTGTTGTGGGAGTTGGGGTGATGTGTGGATGGAGGTGGGTGTCGGTGTAGGTGTGGGGTAGTCTGGGTGTGTGGGTGGGATGATGGGCGGCATGGATGTGGGTGTGGGGATTGAGGAGGTGTGGGTGTGGGTGTGGGTGTGGGTGTGGGTGTGGGTGTGGGTGTGGGTGAGGGTGAGGGTTGGCATGGGGTGGCGTTGGGAGTGGGTATGGGTGTGTGTGTGTGGAGGGGGAGGGGGGTAGGTGGATATGGACAGGGATCCAAGTAGTCTCCGACAAAAAAGCGCAGAAATCAAGCCGAGACCTTGGCGCAAACGGCGAATTTCCGCGAAAACGCGGATTTCGCCCAATAGGATTAGCCCTGGCAGTGAATCGCGGAAAAGGGAGAAGAATACACAGATGGGAGGGGAGGGGAAGAGGAGGACGGGAAAACACAGGTGGGAGGGGTGGGGAAGAGGGGGAGGGGAAAACACAGATGGGAGGGAGAGAAGGAGGGAAAACCATATGGAGGGGAGGGGGAGGGGAAAACAGAGAGGAGGGGAGGGAGGGGAAAACACGATGGGGGGGGAAGAGAAGGAGGGAAAACAGATTGGGAGGGTGAGAGGAGGGGAAAACACGATGGGAAGGGAAGAGGAGGAGGGGAAAACACAGAGAGGAGGGGGGAAGAGGAGGAGGGGAAAACACAGATGGGAGGGGAAGAGAAGGAGGGAAAAACAGATATGGGAGGGGAAGAGGAGGAAAACACGATTGGGAAGGGGACAGGAGGAGGGGAAACACAGATGGGAGGGAAGAGAAGGAGGGGGAACACATATGGAGGGGGGGGGGGAAAACACAGAGGGGAGGGGAAGAGGAGGAGTGGAAAACAGATGGGAGGGGAGAGAAGGAGGGAAACAGATTGGGAGGGGAAAGAGGAAGAGGGGAAAACACAGATGGGAGGGGAAGAGAAGGAGGGGAAACAGATGGGAGGGGAAGAGATTACGTGGAAGGGAGGGGGAAGAGGACGAGGGGAAAACATAGATGGGAGGGGAAGAGAAGGAGAGGAAAACTTAGAGGGAGGGGAGGGGGAAGGGAAGACACAGAGGGTAGTGGAAGAGGAGGAGGGGAAACACAGATGGGAGAGGAAGAGGAGGAGGGGAAAACACACATGGGAGGGGAAGAGGAGGAGGGGAAATTACAGATGGGAAGGGAGGGGAAGTGGGGGATTACATTATAAAGAGGAGACAGAGAAGAATGCGAAAGAGAATAGAGAGAGGGGGCGGAGGGGAGGGGAGGGAGTGGCAGGAGAGGCTTTGCGTCTACCATCTAAGCAAGGGAAGAGGAGGAATGGAAGAAAGTGCATCCCTCCCAACAACCCAGCAGCAACCCTCCAGAAACATGTATGGGAGGGTACATTGATAATATAAGATATTTGGAACCCAAACATCGTAAGAATTGTGCATGTTAACGTAACATGATTAATTCGCGGGGTGGAGGCAGGGGGGCGGGGCCTAAGCGACACTCCGACCAGACTCGACCTACCATAATACGAACGAACTAACCCGACCCCAGTGACGCCACCTACCAGGAGCGGTGGAACAGCCTGCCCGGTTACAGGAGGAGCCGGAATTGAAACTCCCGCCAAAAACCATCACGTGACCAGATTCGAACCCAACTGCCTCCACGGCCACAACTCCTCCAGCTGCCGACCGGACAACTCCACCACCATTTCTTCACCCACCCACCCACGCCGCTAAGAACATAGGAAGGGGTTGAGGGTTCGGTCTCCGGCCCACTCAACATCACTGACTGGACTCCCGGGGGACTCCCCCACCATTTAGACTAACACCCTACCTTGACCTGTACGAAACTGAATCCATATGAACCTGAGTAATAAAAGACCCATTATATACCACTTCCGTCTCCGCCTCTGTGAATTACATTGATAATTCACGATGAGACAGGTGTCTTATAATTTGCATTTATTCGGAACGGAACTGTTTAGACAGTTACAATCAGGTCAGAAATTAATCAGGTGAATGGACCACTCGGCAATCTCAACCCTCGCGATCTAATGTCTTTTTGTAGTTGAGGGGTGGGTGCTGTAGTTCGCGGGTTTGTGTCCAAGCGGCGACTGAGAGCCGCGGGACATACTGTGACGTCAGTGCCGGCGGGCCAACCTGCTAGGTGGCAAGCATTCAGGTTTGTATGATGCTAAGTTAAGATGCTAGGTGGCGGAATCGGCGGAAGAGAGCCCAGGAGCAGGACGGGAAATTTACGCTAGGCGGCGACACAAGTGCCCGAAAGTTAGTTAGTTCGTAATCCGGCAGGTGGCATGGCAGTATCATCGAGAATGCTTGAAGGGTCTACCACCCCATGTCCCGCCGCGAATTACCCATGTTAGCGCTAACATGGACAATGTAAGATATTTGCAACCCAAACATCATAAGAAAATTTGATGCGAAATGATCCTCTTTCTTTCAATTTTAATTAATCCCAATGTGTAGACCAAACAGAGTTAGCATATTTGTAGAAATGTTGTACGAGAGAATTCTGTGGAGACTTGCATACATTGCATATGCAGTTGCAGTAAAGTATGTTCCATGGCATCACCATACCGTAAGTGGCAGACCACCGAACCCTCAGCCTCGGTTTCTCCCCCCCCCCCCACTTTTTTAATTTGTTGCTGTTCCTCTGTTATCTCCAGTCAACCATATACGATGACAGAGACAGTCCAGGTAAAAATGTAAAATTTAAGACCTAAATGCACTGGGATTGGTCCCACTGCTTCACTGGTCACAGCTGGTCCAGTGTATTATTAACAACCCCATCCCAACAACATAATTCATAAACTCACATAACTAACTACATTAGAGTTACACTAGAATTTTCCTAACAAACCAACATTTATATACTGCTTGCCTAACTGCAACTGAACATTAAAACTTACTACAAGTTTGCCAACTGAATACAGAAGATAACTTCTGCTTACATTCTAAATACTATGTAAATACTCACATTGATCTGACTAATATTGATCTAGTTATATGACACTACTGTACCATATTGTTATGGAACATTTGGGTTTCAGAATTTCATTGTGTTACATGGTGCAAATTGTCTATTCAACAGGTATTGTACACCTTATTCTATATACCTTTGTGTAAATAACCCTGAATTGAAAAATGGCTGGAATACCAGTGCTTCGGCACTGACAAAAGACTTATTCAGCAGAATAAACATATTTACCCACAAAAAATAAATCGTCTGGTTTACTGCGTGTGTAAGCCGATATCACATTGATTATACATACCTTTTGCACACAGACAACGAAGTGTATCGTACACTTTGCTCCAAGTGCTAAAAGTTTGAAAGCCCGGTATTTATTGTCTATGTTATTAGCTTTTCTCGCATGTCCTCATGTGCCCTCATCGGTCGGACGGGGAGCGGGTGTGGGAGGAAAGGATGGATGTGGTAACCCTCCCAACAAAATGTTCCTTGGCAACCACTTAGATATCTACTGATTAATGACAAACCCACTAGTCTCATTCGCGGTTGTGTAATAGAGGCGCTTCCGGTACCAATTTCTTTATTTTTATCATTCCGCCAAACTTCCATAGCCCTGCGGATATGCTAATAAGGCATTCTGGATATTGCTGAATAGTATTGAAGTTGTTATTGTGTTGTTATTATTCCATAGCCCTACGGATATGTTAATAAGGCATCTTGATATTGCTGAGGGTTCTTGAGAGTTTTTTGTTGTTATTTATATTTTTAATATTCTCCCACCACAGTGCGACGGGGCGCGGTGGTCGAATAGGTAGAGCGTGGGCCTCGCGTGCGGGAGATAGGGAGTTCGCATTAGGATTTCAAATAGAACACCGCGAATGGAGTCTAAAAATACTAAATGACCCGACCCCAATGCTCCACTTCTTGGCTGGGGGTACTAGGAGCAATGACTTCACATTTGTGCTGGTACCGTCCTGTACCTAACAGCTACCACTACACGTCTTACATGGTTTTTTTAATAGTTTTTTTTTGGTAATAACCCGGATTAATGAAATGGAAATATAACTAAACTATACAATCATAAACTACTTTCAATCCTATTTTGCTGTAGTTATATTGGTTTTTTTTTTTTTAAAGAGAGTGTTGGATTAAGCCACCATTTTCCCACCCCAAGGGTATTCGTTCGGGTAGCCCGAGTTATTGAATCGAATACGGCCTATCACTTTTCTTGTATATCAGTTCAAATAGCGGGCGGCGCTCATTGGCTGACACTGCTGGATACAAGGGACCAATCAGAACATCTCCACCCATTGACTTCCCTTCATCGGCCAGTCATGCTCGGCCAATCATGTTTTCTCACACTTCTACCTCCAACTCCCCTCAAACCTAAAGGCTCTGTCACACATCAACGGATAGGGGAAACGGAAAGAAACCGAACAAAGTCTGTTGATATCCGGCAAAGTCCGGTTTGTGTCCATTGCATATCTGTTGCATATCCATTGATATCTGTTGATATCCGGCCCGATCCGTTACAAGTTCTGAACATGCACAAAACTTGGAATTGATGCTGCCAGATTGACATATATGGTTCTTGTCCGGTTTGAGTTTGTTTAGTCCGCTTATCGTCCGTTGGCTATCCGTTCATGTCCGTTTCATGTCCATTTCATGTTCGTTCGTCCTGTGGCCTTTGACCTGATATCGCAACATTTTGACACATTCTAATACATTTTGATACTTATCACGCCCGAACACCACCTGACTAGACAATTCTGTCTGTTGCTCAATCCGGCATAGTGTGACAGCCGCTTAAACCTCGCACTGCCATTGACAGCCTTTTCTGAGGAGGCAGGCCATTTCCCAGCGGCACTTGCTGCCATTCAATACCTTCCCTCGTATTATTATTAGTCCATTTGGGTTCAAAGTTGCACGGTCCGATGGGTTTGAATGTCTGCTAGTTACTATGTATAGGTCGATTGTTATAACCTACTTCACTTTAGTTTGAAGTAACTTTTCTTATTAATGGTAAACTGTGAAGTTTTAAAAAAAACTAAAAAAAACATGCTGATTTCATGTTGCTGTACAAGTGGAAATTACGTATGTTGGCGTGTCAACATAGTTAATTTATGAATGTGGACATACATACTTCTTTCTCGCACTACTTTATCTGTTCACGCACTACTTTTCTCACATGATGCTCTTACTTACTTCAATTTTCCGCTCTCAACTGACTATGCCAGTCGTTTCACCCACCCACCCTCCCGATTCTAATGGGGTTGAGGTCTGATGGTTGTGTCGATAAGTCTCCCTTTCTTTTCTCCTTTTTCTAACACTCCTTCCATACTAAAAACATTTAACTATTCTCATTCCTGATTACCAATTCACGATATTTCTCATTACACTGATTTGATGTTTACGATTTCACTGATATGACACCCTTCTTGATTCTATGTTATAACTACACTGATTACCTTTCCTCACGATACAATACACAATAGCGATAATGTTCTCCAGACACAAGATGCATGACCTACCTGTAGGTTATGTTCTCCAATAAATTTTATTTTGAAATCACTTCTCTTTCTCTCGTTTGTCCGCGTGAGTAAATTATGACATGATTGACTTCGCCAGTAACACGTTCTATTAAATTGACCTAGTATTCCCTTCTATGCAACAACAAGTATTTAACAAGTGCATCAGCATCTAAGTTGGATATTTAGCATCCATGACCCGAAAATATGGTGTCGAAAATATGATGCTTTAACCACAGCCTTTAAAGCCACTATCACCTTTGATTAATGTAATGCTTAAAATAGCTGTCTCTTGTAATTAAATTTTAAATGGTAAAACATCGTTGGGCTCACACCGTATTGAATGGGAGGGAATGTTATATATCCAAGTTCCAAATGCCAATGTTATTTCACCTAATCACTTGTATCAATTGTTAAGCTGTGTAATATTCCCATACGCAGTGTGTAACACTCTCGGCATCATAATACTTCTGTGAATTGTCGGTATTGCAGGTATAGCAGGTATTGCAGGTATTGCAGGTATAGCAATATCTCAGGGAGTTTGACACCCCTGCCCTTGTGGTTCAGGTTCTTGACAGAACCGAAGGCTAAGGGAGCAAACCCTAAACAGGAAACCATGTCACTGTGGCAGCATTAAGGGCGGTTGATGTATGGAACTCCCAACATCTCCCGACCAGCCACTGCAGGGACAAATAGTTTTGCGCCTGTCTTGACATGTTCTTGCCAGTGTGAAACCTCTATTTGCTCCCTGAGAGAGTGCCGCTGGTAACTTGCAAAAGCCGGTAGCACTTCAACACCTTTGCAGGCAGCTTTCATGATGATGAATGATGATTGTCGGAAAGCAAAGGACTATGTGTGCTAAATATTACTTGTTTCTTAGAATAAAGGTGGTGCGTGGGTTTTTATTCAAACTCTAATCCGCCTTTGTGCCTGCTAAGAAACACAATAAATACAATTGTAACTGGATTATATTAATATGAATATTTCATTTCTCAACACAGTAACAGGTCGTAAGTGGTGAAGTTATCTACACAAAATGTGTATTTGTTTATAAATGAGTAATACCAATACAAGTTTACTTCATTAGAATCATGATGAGTGAATATGAATTGCCCTTATCTGGAGATCGTGAAATTACCTTTTCCCTGGTCAGTACTGAGAGCCAGATCAAGGCTGGTGGTTTCTGGGGCAAAGCTAAGATTCCTTACACGCGGTATGTGGTATGCAAATTCGAATAAAAATCGAAAAGCATGTAAATGAATAGTGGTGCTTCCATACATCCGAATGTGCGAACGCGAATGTGAATGCGGCAAATGGATCGACCCATGGACCGATCGGTGTGGCATGTGAATGCGAATGCTGCTGCGTTTGCCATAGAAACCAATAATGTTCCTTCACAAATTTGGAGGAAAAACCCCAACAAATGTTGGGGGTTGGCATATATCTATGCCGCATATACGACATTCGCATGCCGCATGCTGCATGCCGCATACCGCGTATAAGGAATCTTAGCTTTAAGCTGTGTTTATCAGCGTTATTCAGTCGTAATGCCCCTTTTCAGCTGCATACATTTGAATAGGCATTTTCTGGTGGGATATAGCATCACAGTGCCACTGGCACTGCATCCCAGTAGAGGCATCAGTATACATCCATTACTACTGTGCACCTTTTAAAGAAATACATAGTTCCAGTCCTCTTGATATGACCTCAGTTGTTGCCAGGACCCAAAACACTAACCAAACACCCAGTTACGGTCAATTAGCCGAAGCTGGTGACTTACCCAATAATCCCCATGCCTTCCAGGGTAGGACAATAAGGACTGCCCGGTTGCCCGGGCCACCGAGATTACTCGGTCAGGCAGGTGAATTTCTCAGTGACCTGCCTGAATGGGCAAGTCGTTTTTTATCTGATCTGGAGCAGCAGCAAATTTCAGTTTCAATTGGCTGACTTGGGCTTGGGGCAAGTAGTTTTGGCACTCAGGCAAGTAGAAAATTCAGTCACTTGCCCGATTGGGCAAGTAGAAATAAAAATCACTGTCCTACCCTGCCTTCCCCCACCCCCACCCCCACCCCCACCCCCACCCCCACCCTACACACACATTGCTGTTCCCGCGGTTTCCCGCGTGAATTGGTGTATTTATAGTGTCCCCAGCTGGAGCCAAGATTCAGGTCAATTGTATTCTGAAACCTCAGCACGTTGGTCCACCTGCGGACGGCATCATTTGTTTATGCCACAGAAATTAAATTGGACCCGTCGGAACCTGCCTGCCTTCAGCACCTGTATTCTACTGACAAGGCTGCTGCACCCAGCCCACTGGTGTCCTGACATAGCAGGTACCCTGCCATTGTTCATGTTGGTTCGCCAACATGGGTAATTTGTGCGCGAACAAGGAGTCTCATCGGGGCACCACCTGGGTTCGATCCCTTACCCACCATGCCCCTACCGGGTTTCACGTGAACCGAGTCTCTCACGAGACCTTTGACGTCATGGCCGCCCATCCTCGGCCCCCGAGATCCATCAAACATCGCAACGACTCCAGCAGCCAGATGAGCAACACACCACCCTAACTCAGCCGCCCACCCATCCCTTCAAACGGACGAACAAACTCCAGCGCCGGGGTTGAGGGCCTGATTCGACGAACAAATTAACGGACGAACATTCAACTGATGACCTTATTTGTTTAATGAACACTACAACCATATATGTTTTATTGAATAAAATCCATTTCAATGAGCTGCTTGTTCGCATCTTGAATTACAGGGACAGTCAAATGAAACTAACCAACCAACAAAAACACCGGGGACAGTGGCCGAATCAGTAGAGAGCGGGCCTCATGTGTGGGAGATTGCGAGTTTGCTTCCTGGTCGAGTCAAACCGATGACTTATGAAATTGACACTTGTTGCTTCCTAGCCTGGTGCTCAGCATTAATAGGATAGGACAAGGACTGGTTAGCTCAGTGTCAGGATAATGTGACTGAGTGGGATATCCAATCATGGTGCCAGCGGCCTGATTTCCCAGGGGGACAGCATTATAAAGTTGGCATGAGTGTGCACTGTCACAAGTAGGTACCCGTCAGGATATGGCCTTAGATGTTGCTATAATGTAAAACAACAAACAAAACAAACAAACAAAAACATAATTATGTGACGCCCATAACATTAGTAGAGTATTTATCTTTCTGCAATCTGTGGGCTAATTTGCTGATTTCATGTGGAAATATCAAGGTTTGTTGTGTGCTTTTTTGTGTTTTGTTGTTTTTGTGTTGTTGGGTAAAAACAAAATGTTTTAAAACAGTTGGAGAAAAAGTGCCGCCAATGGCATTAGCAGGCTATTTATCTTGTGCAACCTGTGTGCAACCTGTGTGCTAATTTTCAGATTTCATATGGAAATATCTAGGATTTGTTTGTGCTTTTTGTGTGTGTGTTGTTTTGTGTTTCTTGGTGTTGGGTTGTTTGGTGGGCTTTCTTGTAGGGGGAGGTAAATATGACTATTGAGTTGCACATAATCTTCATACAATGTTAGGCCTACTGTTACATCTACACCATTTAAACCACAAGGACCTGGCAATGGAATTCCCGATCCCAGATCCCTGATCCCTGATGAACGAGGATTCAGACAGGTTATCGCATGCTGTGAGGCGGCCTTTATACAAGTATATTAGCACTAGCGCTCGTTCCTTCACTGATTAACCCCCACCAGTCACTAATCATCGCAGGCTAGATATGTCAGTGCCATTTAAGGTTTCTCAGCTAATGGTTACAGAAGGCACCGCCTGTGGAGGTGTTGATTGAGCGATTTTAAGCAGTCATGTGCAATATCACTAGCAATAATATCCCACCAGCCCTTTTGATGAGTATATTTACTCCACCTCCCGTGTTGGTAGGTTGTGGGATTCGAACCCCAGGTTGGCACGCTGACCTAAGTCAAACACAGGGTTCCTGCACCTATCAACCAATCACATATAAGACCTTTTAAAGACATGTTATTACCAATTTTCATACAATTTAAAACGTATTCTCAGGGCAAATGTAACATACATATTTGTAACCAGAACATTATGGTCTGTAGACTATAGCATCAACTTTGACACATTTCCGCTCAACTGCATTTGTGCTTTGTGAGGATGGCTGGTAAAAGATCTTGACAAAAATATTATTTTGGCCAAATCCAATGTAAGACCTTTTTAAGAGCTCTCACAGAAAAGCTACCATATTTAAAACTTTTCAAGGCCTTGAAAATTGACTAATCAATTTCAGACTTTTTAAGGGTCTGTGGGAACCCTGAACCAATGACTTTTATTTTCAAATCTATACTTGTCGCTACCTAACCTGGCGCTCGGCAATACTAGGATAGGGCAAGGATCAGTGGAATGAGGAAGACCAATATTATTGTCTGCGATTGAAATTCATCCCGCTTAGTCAACTAATGAACCCCCAAAGAAGGATTTTGTAGAAAATAAATAAATGCCCAAGGCAAAAATGCTAAAGAACGAGACACAGTACCAGCGTCAGTCCAATCGCAGGTTGATCAAACTACGCTTACATGTTTTTAAAGCAGCCGGAGGATGTTGGTTACTTTATATAGGTGGCAAAAGAGGCGTATTGTTGGAGATATTCAATTAAAACCTTATCCGCAACAACATGACAATTGAGCAATTCACACTGCAGGTATGCAAACCTGTGAAGGGATACCATACACCTAACTACTCCGTTATTGAATGATCTAATCATTATATATATTCACAGATTTTAACCCACACATACCATCTCTTACAACCCAACCCAGCATTTTCAATCCCACACTACAATGCCCCTAACAGATTCTGCTATTTGTCCACCTCAATCATACATAACTTGTGCTTAATGTTAAAGTTGTATAGTCCAATGGCTTTGAGTTTCTGTCACCTTTCTGAGGTAAATATATCAAGTTGATTGTCATAATCTATCTTACTTTACTTATAAATTACTTTTGCTTTAAATAGCTAAGTTTTAAGATAATTGAATTGCAAGGCTGGTTATTTCTCTGTGGGGGAGTGGTTAGAGTGTCTGACTTTTTTCTAGGTCAGACTCCTAATCTGAGGGTCAGCAGTTCGATTCCCCGTGCCCCCAGCTCTGCCAATTTGGATTTCCACCGCTGTGTATAACTTACAGCGTCATCAAAGGCCGGTTGCTCTCATACCATGTATATGTGGTGTGGGAGGTTAAAAATCCCTTGGGTCAGTAAAAGTGTAGGGTCGGGCTTTCTATCGGCCAGCAGTGGAATGAGGAAGACCAGTCGTCTATGACTGAAATTTCCCCTGCTTAAACAACTAATGGACCAACAAAAAAAGACACCATAGACGTTAGTAGTAGCAAGTTCTATTAAAAGTGCCCTTTCAAGTTCTATTACAATTTCCCCTTCAATGTGGCAACAAATGCTTAATAAGTGCATCAGCATCTAAGTTACAAATGCAGAATCAATTCTAGATAATTATTTTTTATTTCGAAAATGTGATGCTTCATCGGACTTTGCAGCTTTAACGTATACAACAACATATAATTACAATATCATAGCTATATGTGAATTTTCAAACTTTACCATATGTAAGTCGTGAAATAATCTTTGGCATTTGGGATGATTTGAACTAGCTGCTGATGGCAATATCAAATTACACATACATGTACTGTAAAAGTGTAAATAACTGTATTGTCACATTCACATTCGCAATCGTAATCGCATTCAGGCATATGGAAGTACTACTGTGCATTTACATGCTTTTCATTTTGTTGCTACATTCGCATACAGTATACCGCATATGTGGAATCTTAGCTTAAGTAAAGGTTGATCACATGACTGCCCCTTTAAGCGCTTATCAAAACTCCAAACGTTGACTTTATACTGTTGTCCTGCTGGGATACAGTGCTGATGGAACCATAACCCAATATCCCACCAAGTCACTGAGCTAACCACTCATTGCCCTATCCTAGTAATGTCATACACCAGCAAGGTATCGACAAATGCAAATTTTTAAGTCTGCGATTAAAGTCTTTGGCCACGGATTGATCCCACGACCTCCCGTACGGAAAGTCAGTGGTATACCCAGTTGGCCATCCCATCTAGTCCTTCAGACATGGCTTGACACAAACTGATGCAGACAAACTCTTATTGATTCAACAGATCATATAAGTTTGGTTTATTGAATATGTATATGGCTTATCATGGATAAGTCTAAATAGTCTTGTTTTCACCATTAGACAGTTGGTCAATAGAAAGCCTGAGCCTATGCTTTTACCGACCCAATGGATTTTTAACCTCACAGACCACATAGACATGGTATGAGAGCAACTGGCCTTTGATGACGCTGTAAGTTATACACAGTGGTGGAAATCCATATATATATACACATGCATAGATATATATATATAATCTGTTCAACTGCATGCGAGTTTGAGTTTGCGGGAATACTCTCTGCCAGTTTGCTGGCTTGTGGGACAGAATCCTATAAATGACCAATTTGCGAGACAGAGCCCCGGCAATCCCCCAGACTTCGTTGAGGGCGCTTTTTAGTTCTCCTTCAAGCCAGTGGATGTCACTCTAATCTATATACGGTGAGACACTCAAAGAGTCTCGGAAGTCGAGGCCTGTCCATCTTCCACCTTCGTTGTTCCTTCTCGTGAGAGATTGAAGTTTACAAATCGTACTTGGTATTGACCATCTCTTTGGTTGTTCATTTCCTTGTAAACCTGTATGTGAGCACTGCACTGCATATGGTGTTTATCAAACATAGTAAAGCGCCATCTTTACTTTCTAAACCTCCACTATTTGTGTTGGACATATGATCTAGGCGTGTGTCATTTATTAACTCTCTGTGTTACTTCTGCGAGAGAGAGAGATACATATATATATATATAGCTTCAAACAGGACAGTACTGTTTTTTTCTATATTCTACTTGTGGTCCCTGAAGACTATGGGGTCTGGTATCATGAAGTAATCTCTGGCATGGTTTATGAGTGTGCTGTAGGCCATATACATATCTCTGCATCTGATGGTGGGGCGGGGTATGTCTGGAATAGGCCTCTGTGTCGTGAATAATCCTGACTCTGCACTCCGCTTATATAATATACATATATATATATATATATATATATATATACATATGCTGTATAATATATATATATAAATACATATGCTGTATAATTAATTATATGTGAGTAAAATTAACTAACTGGACCCTTGTCCCCATTATTTGCATTAATATAAACAGTAAACCATCTCTAACCGACCACCTTCACAGAATGACCACTCCCCTATATCAATCGCTTTATTTGGGTCCCAAACGATCACCCATACAATACCATTGTAACGAAATGAAAGAGTTCCTAAACCGATCACCTCCCTAAATGGACCATTTAATGTCGGTCCCATAGTTGGTCGATTTAGAGAGATTTTACTGTATTTTCCTATATCTCAGTCATACTGTAAAATATTTCGACTTTCTACACATATTTACAGTACAAAATAGATTACATTTAAAGTACCTACTTGTTTTAGTTAATAGATAGAAGAATGTGTAACCCATTGCTGAACCCAGACTGACAGGGGAGGGGGGAGGCAGCCTCCATGGGAGACTGTCATGTTTACTATTTAATGTTTAATGTTTAGTGAATCTGTATTGAATCTGTATGGAGTGCATCAGATATGATAGTGGAGGCTGTGACCTGGTGGTAGCTGGGATGTGGGAATGATGGCTGTAACTGAGCTGCACCCATCCATACTGTATGTATATGTGTTGTTGTTTTACGTCCTAGCAACATCTAAGGTCATATCAGGACGAGTACCGACTTGTGACAGTGCACACTCATGGGGACTTTATAGTGCTGCCCCACTGGAAGACCAGGGCACCAGCACCATGACCTGATATCCCACTCAATCACATTATCCTGACACTGAGCCAACCAGTCCTTGCCCTATCCTAATAATGCCGAGCGCCAGGCTAGGAAGCAACAAGTATCAATTTTTAAGTCATCGGTATGACTCGACCAGGGTTCGAACCCACGACCTACCAACACAGGAGACGGACGCTCTAACTCATTCGGCCATCCTGTCTGGTCCCCTACTGTCAAGATGGGGGTCATAAAGAGTAAAATAACAATATTCTATCTTCAATAACATCATGTGCCTTTAATAATATCATGCGCCTTCAATGACATCATGTACCTTCAATGACATGTATGTAGGAGTGCTGGAGAGATTAAAAGCCTGGGAGAGCTGGCAGTCCCTATTGGGCCTTTCCCATGACAACAGTTGCTTTGTGTTAGTGTTACATTCTGTGCTATACCCACTATAACCCACTTAATTATAATAGACAGGCAACTATAGAACTCCGCCTACACCACACCCTTTACTCTACTACACTTTCTGGTATGCTATGGTTAACTTGGGTTTCATTACAGTTCACTTCCATTCATAAAGATCTGGCGACCACCTTTTAAAAGGGATTAGCCCACAGATTACAATACTACTATTATATATCAGACTATGTTTGTAGATTACACTGGGGCCACCTTTGAGGAGCTTGCCTCACTAATCCGCGCAGATTTCCCTGAAGTATAATTGTATGCACACATACAACGTGGAAACATGGAAAGCTCGCTCTAAATGTGCGCTGAATTATAATTTTATTTTATTTATTGATCTTTTTTATTTTGTTTAAACACATACACAAAAACTCCTTTTTGTATGCTGTGTTTAGAACCAGAATTCAATCGATTATATATATACATATATTTATATATATACGCCTGGATATAGCATATAATAGGTCCTTTTTCTATGTGCAAATATGCATATGAAAACGAGGTATTTAATTAGCCTGACAATTTTGTTTGGATTAACCGATCATTTGGATTAACCGACTTTGGTTTAACCAACTTTTTTATATGATAAATGGTAGTATTTTGCCGGGCCGCTGAAAAAAGTTTGGATTAACCGATCGTTTGGTTTAACCGAGCTTGGTTTAACGGGGTTGTACTGTATGCAGTAGTGAGATTATGATAAGCTACATGAAATATTGGGCTTGTGATAAGTTATACGTATATTCAGTAGTGGGATTATGGTAAGCTATTAAGAGTATCGGTATTATGATATGATATATACAGCAGTGAGATTATGATAAGCTACATGCAATATCAGGCTTGTGGTAAGTTATACATATATGCAGTGTTGGGATTATGATACGCTATAAAGAGTATCGTGATTATGATAGGATATATACAGTAGCGAGATTGTGATAAGCTACATGAAATATTGGGCTTGTGATAAGTTATACGTATATTCAGTAGTGGGATTATGATAAGCTATAAAGAGTATCGGTATTATGATAGGATATATACAGCAGTGAGATTATGATAAGCTACATGAAATATCGGACTTCTGATAAGTTATATGCATATGCAGTGTTGGGATTATGATACGCTATAAAGAGTATCATGATTATGATAGGATATATACAGCAGTGAGATTATGATAAGCTACATGAAATATGGGGCTTGTGGTAAGTTATACATATATGCGGTAGTGGGATTATGATACGATATAAAGAGTATCGTGATTATGATAGGATATATGCAGTAGTGAGATTATGATAAGCTACATGAAATATGGGGCTTGTGGTAAGTTATACATATATGCGGTAGTGGGATTATGATACGCTATAAAGAGTATCAGGATTATGATAGGATATATACAGCAGTGAGATTATGATAAGCTACATGGAATATCGGGCTTGTGATAAGTCATACTTATATATGTGGTAGTGGGATTATGAAGATGAAATAAAGTCCAGATGGGAAGAATATGTAAACGAACTATACAATGATGACAGAGGGAACCCACCCACAATTGAGAAAGAAGATGGCAATATTATATTAGTATCAGAGGTTGAGAAGGCTATCAATGATCTAAAGGCAGGTAAGGCTCCTGGAAGTGACCAGATAACATCAGAAATGATAAAAGGACTAGATGAAGTGGGGATTCAAATCATTCATAAGCTAGTAACTGACATCTATGAGACTGGATTTATACCATTGAATATGAATGAATCCATATTTGTACGACTCCCAAAGAAGCTAAAACCAACATTGTGTACTGAGTACAGAACACTAAGCCTGATGAGTCATATTATAGAAACACGGATGCTCTGCCGCTGTGAGCACCCCATGAGACTACAAAACTCTCCCCTTCATATCACCTGTGATGCCATTAGCCTAATCAAACCAACTCATGAATCAGTACTGAAAAGAGGAAGGAAAACTAGACACACAAATGAACAGTCAATAAGTTGTGCTTTATTGGAGCAACAACTACTGTCCATTCCCCTACATGTGACCTAGCACCCTCACTCCTCACCTTCTGTCCACACTAATTCTCATTACCACTTAGCCTGTATACTGAAAGCAGTGCCCACAGCCCATGGGACAGGAGTGCTATGGCTGTGGATACACTCAATTTGAATAGGTGAATTTAGGTAGCATCAGACAGAGTGTCTGGGGTTCCTGCTCAAGAGTACGTGTGCTTCACTCCAGAGCCAGGACTAGAGTGCCGGTGCCCAGTGTGACTGGAGCATCGGTCCTTCATTTACATAATTGCGGGGCATCTCCTATATTTAGTGTGGTCAGTTAGTCAAGGCAGTGTAGTTGACTGAGCAGTCCCACCGTCAGCCCCTCAGGTGACCCTACAGCTAGGGCGGGAGCCAACCCCCCCAGTGGAGGGAGCTACCACCCTACTCAGCTGCAGGTGCCACCCCGAGTCTATATGCAATTGCGGCTGAGGTTGGGCCTCCCTTATGGACACAGGGGTGAACCAGCAGTTGTATACAGTTACATTCATATATATATAGGTCCACTCATATAGACCAAGAACGTCCCTCCTTGGTGATGGTACATGCTTAGTCGTACACATAGGAAATTTCCACCCCTTGGGCAGCCTCCCCTAGAACACAGCTCCTTCTTAATCTTAGGCAGCATGCATGAACATATATTTCACATAGTCTACCATCATATCATACTGGGATTAGGCATCATTGCTTTTTAGTTTACATAACCTTGTCCCCCTCTGTCATGCACTAATAAAGATGCTCCCTGCCACTATATAATTCTAAACCGAAAATCCGTATATTTTTACAACGTCCCTCTTCCATTTCTACTTGGACAAAACGGACAAGCAAAAATGGAAGCCCTTAAACATTACGTCTTTTTCGGTTAAGCCAGAGCGAGTGCCATACCATGAAGCAGTGTGCCTGTTACTAGCCTTTATAAGTTTCGGTACCCTCCTCATCGCCTGCTCATGCAGTGTATTTTAACCTACGTATATTCTCCCCTGTATTGGCCACTCCTCCCTTATTCACTGTTAAAGTTTTTCTTTCAAGTTTTCTGTCTTTCTTCAGTTCTCCACCACCTTGAGGACCATTCCTATCTACTTGTTTACAGTAATTGTTTTTAGACAAGAACAGCCCCAAAATCTACCTTTAGAATGGCGGTCCCAATGTAGACGGTGGCTTTGAACCGGCTATGTTGCTACTTATCTATACTAGTTCTACTCCCCCCTTAATTAATATTACATTGATATTTAAAAAGATGTCTTTCATCCTCCTGTCACTGTCCAGGCTGTGTCAGCTAATTCTCTTGCACGCCCAGGCCCCCTTTAAAACTCATGATAAAAAAAATAAAAAATTAGTTTTAAAAATAGGGTAAGCAGGACAGAATAGCGACACAAGCAGGGAACCATGACAGGTCAGATCTTGCATAAGACTATCAAATCAAATATTTCTAGCAGTGATTGATCCACTCGACCAATTTTTGATTACCATACCAGATCATCAAATCCACTATTTCTCAGCCATGATTGCTTCCATCAATCATCGACCGCTTGGTCCATCGATCCTCCATCAATTGAATGGCCCGAATCAACCAGATGACTCGCATCAATCAACTGACTTGAATCCTCGCATGCATTTAATCACTTCCTCCCTCACTGGTCCACTGACCCTCCTAAATTATTGATCCCGTCAATCATCGACCCCAGCTCCATCGAATGACCCGGACAAATCAGATCACTCGAATCAATCAAATGCCCACTGTGGCACCCACCGC